>JAWLRI010001006.1:35836-66872 GCA_034781795.1 Crypturellus tataupa
TCTCACATAAAGAGCAACTCCACCACCTCGCCTTCCCAGCCTGTCCTTCCTAAAGAGCACATAGCCTCCCATGGCAGCGCTCCAATCATGTGGGCTGCCCCACCATGTCTCTGTGATTCACACAGATTAAATGCATGTCTAGGTTGTGCATGTGTAGGTTGAAGTAGTGTGCACTTTTCATTTGTTCATTGTTTGTTTCTCTATTTAGTTCTGTACTGATACTGATAACAAAACCTACTCTTCTGAAAAAATACCTGTAGCCAATGTTGAGATGTTTGTCTTTGGTTTATGCATTTGTGTACCTACCCTCTCAGTCAATTCTTTTATTACAAAATATTGAAGTTTTGCATGACACTTACCATTCATTCTTTAGTAGAAGAAGAAAATTCATTACGGGCAATAAATGGATGCAATCATATTGCTGAAATAACATCTGCTGCTATGGTGGTGGAGTGCGCTAGAACTTTGGTTCAATCTATCTTTTTTTTTTTTTTTTTTTCCTATATCAGTAGGATTAAATAGGGAAGTATCATTTCTTTTACACAATAATGCTAAATATTCTCAGCAATTGAAAGACAGTAGCATTTTATAAATGAGCAATTCATATTAACACAAATACATATTCTCTAGATGGACCCTTAAATTCTAGTTTCAACACAAAGACAGATTGTTGATGTGGTAAATTAAAAGCTGCCTTACTGCAGCTATTTTGTCCAATGTTCTATCACAAACCTGTATTAATATTTTAGCCCCTTTAATATTATTACATGATGCAGGCTTTATTTAAATGGATTTGACGGTCCTCTTGGTTGGCTTGACAACCAGAGGGAAAAATTAATGTTCTGCATTTAATCTCAGCTCAAGGAGCTAAATTATTTTGGAGGTCGAAGCTGTCATGCATATCATGCTAAATTATTGAATGTAATAACTATTAGCCTGCTGTCTATTTATAGATTTTTAAAATTGTTGTTTACTTCATGCATCTTGAGCTAATTTTGAAGGGAACATCACTTAAGTTTTCCTCATCCAGTACAGTACTACTGTATCTCCCAGATGTAGTATTGGAGGTTATTTAACTGCCCGTAGAACAGGGGATGATGGAGTTGGCAATCTTCAATGTTGTGGAAATAAAATAGCTTTCATGCTGATGAATTACATAGTGTACGTAGTCTGTGCAACATATTCACTTCTACTCAGTCCAAATATATTTAACTTTAAAAGTTCATAAAGGAAAGAATTATTTCCTTGTTTTTAATGTTATTGAAAAGGCAGAACCAAAGGAGAGGCTGAACCACTACACTTGTAACTTGGAAGAAAATAAAACTCAGATTTAAACTCCACAGCAGTGGTTCGTTACCTTAAGAACACACTATGCTTCTTCAGGAAAAATGAATTATGGTAGACTGAGTATAAAATGGTATTAGCAGTTGTTTTCTGAAAGTTGCACTGTCAGCAACTCCCCTGCTATCTTAATCTGCACTGCTGGATTATGTCAAAAAAAGAGAGTGATAATGTAAATATATATATAGTAAATACTATATAACATGATTAAGCTTTCAGACCTGTTTATGTAGTGCAGGATCCAAGAAATAGCTATCTAAATATGGGCTGTGTTAGGTATTCTGTATGGCATCTTCACTTTCCTGGCATGAGAATTAGTTTAAGTCTCACCTCTGCTTTTTCTGCTCCTTTTAGAATCAAAATAAGAGGTGCTTTATCTTAGTAACAATCTCTATATGCTGTTTAATGAAGTTGAGCTTCTGTATCCCTTAAAACCATGTCCATTTTGAGTAATGAATCATGAGGAAGTGCTGAGATGTTATGAGAGATGTTTCATTGCAATGAGTAGTTGTAGGCCAAAAATATTTCTATGCTTTCAACAGAATTCATGTTTATCAGAGATAAAAATGGAGAGCTTTCTGTGCGTTAACACATTTTTTATAGATTTATAATAACAGAGGTCTTTGTAGAGATGTTCTGTAGGTTCCTTTGATGTATTCCTAAAACAATTAAACTAGCTCCCTTTAGCTGATGACATAACTAGAGTAATTTCAGAATTCCTTTTTTTGTTGTTGTTGTTCTAACAAAAGTCCACATGAAAGATAATTCTTTATTGTGCAGACAGGATTTTCTTGGTATAGTCATAACTATAATTTAAAAAAATCTACTTCCACTGTTTTAACTGAATGGAGTCACTGTTTTGCATGCTCTGGAGTTTCTAAATGAAGTAAATTCTACTTGCTATATTCAGATATACCCTCTAACCCTCATTCATTGCACACTCTTACTCTTCCACTGCTGCAAGTTCATTACTATAATACAGGACTTGAAACTTCATTGTAGCAGGCTATTGAATAGTCTCAATAGCTTGAATTAAGAAGAGAAATGGAAAGATGAAATAATTCCCCTGGTTTCAGTACAAAACAGGTCAGCGGCAAAGCTAGGAATATAACTTCAGGTGGCTTGAGTCTTACACCTTGACCACAGTGCTGCTTGACTTCAGGAAAGAACTACTTTCCTACCCTTTATTCTTGAAGATCCAGTCTCTCTTTCCTAAAAGGCTGTCAGTTAATCTCATGACTCAGTAGAATTACTTTTTTTTTCTCCACATTAAAATGATTGTAAGTGGAAAAAATAACCCTAATGATGACAGTAATCTCTGCACGCTTGCTCGTGGTTTCTTTAAAAGACATTGGATATAGAGAGGAAGGATAAAGGACGAAGGGTTTTCCGATATAGGATTAAACCTGTAGTTCATTTTAATGTGTCTGGTAGTGTCTCCAATGGCAGTGAGTATTACGTATGAGTGTTCTGTGGCAATTCTTTTTGGACTAGCTTTATGACTCTCAAATTTTTACAATTTTGCAAGTTTTATACAGTTTTTGTGCATTCCTGCTTTTATAAATATCCTTAGATTTCATCACAGATGGGTTTACTGGTCTCTTCCATTTGATGTAAGAGCTTTATACTCAATTTCTCTTGAAATCATGTGGATCCATTCTTTTTCATGTTGCTGTTTTTCCCCCACCAAAAAATTTGGCCATCTTCAGCCTAAATATAGAAGTACTTAAGGCTTTTTTTCTGCTAAAGGTCTGCAGTACTTAATAGTGTAGCTCTCCGTACTGAATGGAGGACCAGACAAAATACTGACCAAGCTCCTAAAGTTTAGCATTCACCTCTGGAGGCATTCTGCCTCCAGACTTGCTACTCTGGTTTAGGTAGAGACCAGCTACCATTTTCGACCTTTGATGCTTTTTTCTCTTGCACTCTGCTCCTGTGCCTGTATGGAAATGGAGTAGGGTGTTTTAATTGCTCCAAATTCTAGGACCAATTGGTTATCATTTTCCTTATGATATCTCACTTTTTTAAAGGTGCTCTTTTGCAGGGCTTTGGCTCACTACTTACATATGTCCTGGTGGTCACAAGGCGCCTGCAGATCCAGAGAAATGATAAGAGTCTGTGCTCTTGGCTTCTGTTTCTTCACTATTTTCTGTTTTCACTTGTTCTAAATTTCCTAGAATATCCAACCTATTTTTTCATATACTTACGTCTCCTCTGGCTCAGGTGACCTCTCCTAAAATGGCTGTGTTCAAGTGTAAGTAGAAGAGTCTTAGTTACCTATTGAGGCATATTACTACTAACTTGACTATATTACATATTATCTGCTACTAAATTATTATTCACTCTTTGTCCTATTACTATTTTTTAGATTCCTGGTCCAAAAATGAAGTTAAAAGGCAGTCCCACAAACTCTGTCACTGAAGCAGGATTTTAAATTTTATAAACACGGGGAGTTAAAGCCTCAAATCAAAGTTATAAATAGTCCATCGATTCCCTTCATCACAACTTGCCTTTTGTTGTACGTTATGAAAGGCTGATGAAAAATGTGTGGGGAAATGTGTCCTTTGAACACAATGACTTTCTGGGCTTTCTGTGTGGTGTTACTGTCACTTTACTTCCTCCAGTGACTTAATGTGACCTGCCACAGTTCAAGTATGTCGTCATAAGTGTGTGGGAGTCTTTCAATCTTATTAGCTCAACTCAGTGAATTTAATGTGACTGAATAGTTTCTTCTTTAGTTTAGCCAGCAAACTGGCTTTAGATTTTCTATCCAGCTTCTAAACGAAGCTTTTCAATCTTATCAACCCGTTCAGTTCAGTAAACATGACTGAAATGCACTCCCTCCCCTTCCCCCCACTTGAGACCCAGTCTTAGAGAAATTAGTGGCAAAAGAGTCTGAGGACAGGGACACCAAATTCAGCCCATGTACTTTAAAGTCAATGGCAGCTTTGCTATTAACTTCCACAGGATCAGAAACACAGTATAAGAACAGGATTTCTCAAGCTATTTCTCTAATTAAAAATTGATTTTTGGCTTTGTGTGGATTAAATCTGCTAGATACAAAGTTGGTTTTCACGTTCCTACCCTGTAAGCCTAGTTGGCATACAGCTCATATGAGAACTAAGCTGGAACTAGCAGTGGATCTGATTCTGCCTTAAAAACAACACAAACCCTACCAATGAATGTCTGACACCTGCCAAATTTTACTGATCTTAATATAAGGTACTTAATAAAACTGCCAGAATCAATGTATGTCGATCATCTTTTTCTCAAGGCAAAGTCCAAATTCTGATTGCATCTCAGTTCCTTTTTTTGGTCAGTATTCTGTAGCTTATTAGATTCTTTGTGGGCTGCCAGTTTTTACTGTCCCTGCCAATTTAAAGTAATTATTCCTAAAGAGAAGCAGCAGCATATTTTGTGTTTAGTTAAATATTTGTTTTCCACTCACAAGGAAAGACCTTGCAACTGATAGGAAACTGCTTCACAAGACCACTGAGTCAGGGTGTCTCCTCTGCATCCATCCAGCGGCTTTTGAAATGAGTTAACTCATTCTGATTCTGAGCTCCTCCAGTGGAAGTTTCTGAATGCAGATTTTTTTAAATCTATATTTATTGAACTCTTTGTATTGAGGTTCATACCTGAACTCAGAGAAGAGTTTTCCTAGACTATTAACTATCATAACTGCTCTAAAACTATAGCAAAGAACTGCTAGTCCTTTAATAGATTCTTAGGAATTAATTGTCCTCAGAAGCTATTTTTATTTGTTTGGAGGTATTTGGGGTTTTTTTTTTTTTTTTTGGTCAGGTTGTTGAACGTACAGTCAAGCCTGCAAGTCTGTGCTAGGAGAGCATAATAAAACATTATTAAATGAAGCATTTATATAATTAAAGCATTACAGCTTCTGACTTGCATGCAGAGACTATGAACTCTACAACTGCTTAAAAGACATTGTTTTCCCATTGAATGGGTAGTACTCCACTGAGCACTTGCACTTAGAACTCCATCCAGCACTTTGTTTTTCTACATTGTGACTAAAATTACAGCAAACAGAACTGAAATTGCACAATAGGATGAGCTGAGAAACACAGGAACAGATGGTTAGGTAAAAGTTCTGGATGTTGGATTAGGGAGGAGTATGGCCTGATAAAGTAGTGTTATCTTCTGACTCACACATTTTATACCTAATAGTGAGTATAGAACTTTGGGTGAGTATAATATAATAAGGAGGTTGTGAACTGTATTATTTATTGTATCATTTAAAGGTAGGAAATCATACATGTTTTCATTTTCCACATATTGTAGATATATAATGAGTTGTACTTGATCAGAATATAGAGTTCAACTGGACCAACAATTTGGGAAGAAGGAAGTACTGTTGTCTCCTTTTCACAGGGAGCCTGAGGCATAGTGATGCTTACTTGGAGTTACCCGGTAAGCATCAAGTGCAAAATATATGCCACTACCATTCAATCATTCACAACAAGCAACTCTAGGCTTGCTGTGGCTCCCCAGTATAGTAAAGAGTGGGGGCGTCCAGAAGCATGTCAAATAGTCATTTTGGTTTTGTAAACATGGGACGTATTCTCTAAAAAAAATCTAACTTTTAACTGTTTTAAACCATTTTGTACTTAAATAAGGGAGTGCTGGGTTTCTTAGTTCAGTACAATTAAGCAGGAGTAGAAAATAAGGTTAGCTTCTTCTATCTCTTGTTCTTAGGAAAAAGCTAATGAGAATCCGTTTCATTTTGCAGTTTTTCCTAGTGAAAGACATAACAGCGTTCATATTTCCTAGGGCATGCTGCCTTTTTTTTTGTGCGCTTGTTCAATAGGATGTACTAAGCTCTTTGAAATCAGCAAAAAGGTGTCTGAATGTCAGTATCCTATTAAAGGATTAAGAATGTAGCTACGTACGCATTTTAATAGAATGGATATTTTAATGGTAAAATATTCCTGTATAAGCAATTCTGTTGCTGAAAGTTCACAAACTTTTAATGTTCTCTCCATCACTTTCTGTAATTTCACATTGTATTTGCAGTTACTTATATCTTCAATCCTAATGATCATTTAGCTTGCTTTTATTCTTAGCAATGATCCCCCTATGCTGCCTTACCTTTCCTTAAAAAGCATTTGAAGTGTATCTCTGGGGTGACAAGTTGCAGCCCTCTGAAAAATATATATAGAGTGGTCTGACTGCTCAGCATTCTCTGGAAACATGGAAAAATCAGGAAAAAAAACCTTTGTCCTTGGGAGCATGTTTGAGGCAGCAGTGCTAAAAGGAAATAGGCTATGTAAATCTTGCACCATTCAGGGAGCAGATTGTTCAGTGCTGATAAGAAAATAGTTGGGTGATTGCAAAAGGTGTTAGGAAAAGACAGTGGTGATTCCCCATACAGTGTGTGGGAGGTTTTGCTGGTGTAGAAAACCTCTCCTCAACTGCTTGCAATCTCACCTGGGACCAGACACATCATACCTATGCATACCTTCTGTGCTGCATAAATAGTACTGGTGAGTGTCACTGGAACATGGTCAGAAGATGTGCTTGATTTTTGTACCCTGCTTGACTGTCTGGCATTTTCTGGAGAAAGTTTGTTTGAAAGTGGCATTAGCTTGGGATGTTCTGGAATGAAACAGCCCTGGGGGCATGCCTAGAGAGAAGACCACTTGCCGTATTTCCCTGCGGTTAGCACAAGGGCTCATCTTCAGTATTAGCTGTGACTCAGAATTTTCGTTAATCATCACCACAGGTGGAAATAGAAATAGAGTATGAGAAAAACAAGGTGTGAAAAGAATGGAATAACAATTAAAAACTTAGAGTATCTTAATCACTCAAAGCCTTGCAGGCAATTGGAGGAAGATCAAGCCCAGAAGCTCTCTTAAAAGACAGTTAAATTACTAAAAAGGATTTTAGTAAGAAAGTGGTAAGTGGTCTATTATCAAACTGTGGTAAAGAAAGGGGAGGGATACTGTGCTTTGTGATAAGATTTATTTATTTACTTATTTATTTTGAGAGGGAGATTTCAAAGAGAAACAAAGACACAAACTTTGGAAATGCTTTGAATGATCTGGGCCAATATGCAGTTTGGTAGACCCTCTACGTGGAGACTAAATTCTAATGGTGCATTGTGGAAGGCAAGACTGATGGAAGATTCTGGTTATATATGGAAAAAAAGCAGTGAGGCTTTGGCTGCTGCACAGAATTAGATCAAACTATACTCTTGGAGAAACATAGAACAGTGTTACACTTAATTGAAGAAGAAGCCTACACTGTAGTTAAAATAAGTTTATGAGAAATAATGTTGGTTACTTCAGAAATAATCAAAGAATTAAAAATGACTTAGTGGTGTTTTTTTTTGTTGTTTTTTTTTTTTTTTTTTTTTTTGTGTGTGTAGATAATTATGAGAAGTGAGAAAGGTGTGAAGAAGCCTGAAGATAAAAATGGAACATACCTGAGGAAAAAGAAGATATATTTTGTGCGGCAAAGGTAAGGAATTGAGAGAAAGCCTTTCATGGGCAGTTCTATCTAATGACTAAATTATCATCTTGAACACAAATGAAACTTGTGTTTACTTAAAAGTTTGCCCACTCATGCAGAAAGCAGTTTATTGTAACTAAAGTTATAATAAAGGGTTTACAACTTAGTTATGTTCAATGTAGGCAGGTGTTTGTGTCTTAGCTTGCACAGTTGGGGAACATGCTTACTAAAAGCATCTGAGAGTTGGATGGAAATGCTTCAAGAAATGAAATTACATATTCTAGGGCTGAAAACTTATTAATAACTAAGATTTAGAAAGATGGTATCACAGAAAAATAGGAACTGCTTTAGAGAAAAAAAACAAGCTAAATGAAAGCATGGAAATAATGTAGGAAAGACTGGATTCTCTGAAAGGAATTGATGCCATTGAACAAGTGTTAACACTGATAATATTTGATATTGATTGATATTGAATAACATTAAATATCAACATGTCATACTCATCAGTACATGTAAGGAATCCTAAAGGCCTTGGTCTGCTACAGAAGTGTTTGTGCATATAATTAATTACAGGATGGTCTCTTGTTATTCACATAGTGCAGAAATAACATGTTGAAGTGTCACTCCTAAGCACATAAATTGATGTGTAAAATCTACTTTGAATACAAAATATGGAAACCTGTGTATAATTGATCCCAACTTGATGCCTATGATCACAACAGGGAATGCAGGGACATTTTAGTGCCTGGTACTGTGAGCTGGTGCAGTGTTGCTTGCTAGAAGATGCAGAATCTGACTACATGCTTGTATGGTTATGCCTGTTAAAACAGAGGGACACCCAACCAAATTAACACTACAGTAAGAGTTGATGAGATCTAAAATTTTTCTAGTTACGAGGTAATACAACTGCCTTGACTATATGACACAAGGACTGTGCTGCTTTGGCTAAGGACTTATTGGATGTTAGGCCACTTGGATGGGGGACATGTTAGGAGATTAAGTGACTAGTACAAAGAGCTGAGTTGAACAACATGCACTAAAACTGCCAGGATTCATCCTTGCATGGGAAAGGATGTGATTCTCACTGAGTGCCTGACAACCTTTCCGTAGTATTTCTTCAGTAGTGTTTCTTTTGAAGAGGGAATGTAAATGTGGCTGGTTATCTACTGCACCAAAATTGTTTGAATTTATGTGTTTGAAATAGGTTAGTGAGCTGTCATATCAATGCAATGATCCTCCAGTTAATGGAGAGGTATTAGAAGATCATTTTAGGAGGCAGAAATCTCAAAGACTCTCTTTATATATAATTGAGCCTCTGGCTGTGTGATTTTGTGCAGCCATGGATGTAGCAGAACACTCATCATGAGGCAAAAAGAAAGCAAGGTGAGATGATTTGCTACCTTTGGGGCAGTGGAGATGACAGATAACAGAGTACGTCCTTACCTGCTGGCTCATATCAACCGATAACTGATTTTCATTACCATTGGTCCAGTCAGTTCCTTTCATTGCATTTTGATTCAATGACCTGTGAAATCAGAAATGTACAGGTCATTGTCAAAAAAGTCTATATTTTATGAGCATGCATTATAGTTGAGAGCATTCAGTTTAAGGTGAAAAGAATAGCTGAATTGCATCTTCCAAGAAATGGTTCAAAGCATATGTTCTAGGAAAAGTGATATGCAAATATGACTGAGGGTGGCAATTATCTACAAATTCTTGTCTCCTGTGAAGCTGGAGTACAATGCTAACCAGAATGCCGAAGGTTATTCCTTTCAGGTCTCCCTCAAAAGGCTTTTTTTTTTTTAAAAAAAAAGGTGTTCAAGTCCTAGTATTTTGGTGTTTTGTGGAGACCACTTAATTATAATACTCAAATTCTACTTCAGAATTTGTTAAAATTTGTCGTACTCAAGATGAAAAGCTAGGCACAAAGAGGTCACTGGGAGGCTATCTAGGGACTTGAAACAACAATTTCTCTTATCTCCTCGACCCTCCGAAAGTAGTAATTGTTATTATATGAAGACAATCAAAAGTCCGTAATGAGCCAAATTTTCTGTGAATGCTGCTTAAATTAATAGTTCGCTGTTCATAAATAGGTCAACAGCAAGACTGTCCTTAAAACAATGTTGAGATTGCTCAGTTAAGTGTTCAGAAGCCGTAAAATGCTGAATCCTTGCTTTGTGGATGTGTAATATCATAGTTACTAGTTAGATTAATACCTACTGTTTCTGAAATCATGCACTATGATATTCACCTGGCCTATTCATAAGATTTGTGTTTTGAACCTTCATTCTAGAATCTATATACTCTAAATCTATGGTTATATTAAAAAACAAAAACAAAACCAAACTATAAAGTTTAAAATTCAAATAGCAGGAAGGCAGATCTTTCTTACAGAGGAAGAATACAGCTTGCTTTTACAAGTTATAACCTTCCTGCAAAATGCTTTTTTTTTGTCTTCCCATATACTGTATAATGATGCTACATATGTGCTATACTTAGGTTTTACATTTTCTTTAGAAAATGACCGTTGATTAAAGGAAAAGATAGAAACGAAATTATGAAAATTTACACTATATCTATGTAACATCTAATGTTCCTACAGTGCACATCCCCTACTCCCTCCAAAAAGCAGAGTAAGGAGTAGAGGTATGTATTTATGGCCATATCACAATAAACTCTATACGATTAAAGAAAGAATTAATAGGAATTGGAACTTATCAGGGTAAGAAGAGAAAAGGACATTGATCCTGTTAGATTGCATCCATATTGTACAGAAATTTTGGAAATTATATGAGGAATGAAAAGGAAATCAATACCACAATGATAATGGTAAGGGATAGACACATGCTGTATATAATAGCTGATTGCTTTTCAGCTTTGTTTCTGCTTTCATGTTGTTTCTTTGTTGCTTTCAAGTCTAGTTTGTTATATATATATGTATTGTTTAAAATAGAGCAAGAACTCCCCAGACTTTCTTTCTGTCAGTAGTTTAGGGAAATTAAAAATATATTTCAGATCTAGAGCTACAGACACATTATTCTGAAGAATTACACTGTGGCTTTAGGTATGTTCATGCCTGTGATTAAAAGCTCTTTACATATGCATCCATCTCCTTCAGCTGTTCTACTGCTTCGCTTGAGAATAACAGTGCTATCAAAGTGACAAAAGGCTGGCTTGTACTCCTAGGGGAAGTAATTAAAGTAGCAGAGAGCAGAAGGTAAAATTATCATTTGCTTGCTATGTTATAATGCTGTACCAAATATTTATCATAGTATTAGTTAAAAAAGACAAACTTTATGTAGATTTTTAGAATAAAACAATAAATGCACTTATACTGCAATGAAAAGCTCTGTTTTCAAGATATCCAAATAAAATATATTTTAACCATAGTTTAGTTCCGGTATAAAATATTTGGGGCTTGGGATTAGTATTTTGCTGTCTTGTTTTATATACAGAAATGGTACGTTTATCCTCGGGTAGTCTTACAAGCTTGGAACGGCTGTACTGAAGCTGAGCTTTTATTACTTCCCTATCGCACCCGAAGGGAGATACTGGAAAAAGTTATCTGCAGAGTAGCCTCAAAAACCTTCTGAAGCTACCTGAGATATCAATGTCAAGGATTACTTTTCTAATATTTGTAATATTTTGGGGTAGTTTTGACTGTGTCAGCAAGATCTTAAACTTTAGATCTTTCATTTTTTTTGGACAAGAACAGAGCTCTGCATATACTTTACAAGAGCCTGCTATGTTTTTACCCCAAGTTTCTTCCTCTCGAGAACGGCTGTTCGTGTGCTAAAATGCCCAGCAACAAGTGCCCCAATCCCAGTGTGTGGCAAGCGTACGTGGTTGCATTCCTGCAGCTCGGCGTCGGTGTTCGGTGCACCTGTGCATTGCCCAGTGCAACTGGCTGCACGCGGGGCTGGTGCTACTTGGAAGACGCAGCACAGCAGGAATATGGGCCTCCCTCAGGCAGACTTTGTTCTTTGCACACAAAACTGGGTGCTTGTGTAGCCTGCAGAAGCCAGTGGGGTGGTTCAGTGTATGGTCTGCATTTACATTGCTCAGGCAACACGTGAGGTTTATGCCCAATGGCTTAACAACAGGCCCCGGTTTGCCTGTTAATGCAGTGGGGCAGCATCTGCCTCCCTTTGAAAGAGAAGCGTGGGCAGCTCCATGTTCCCTCTCTGCCATAGTGCGTTTAGTGTAGCCTTGCATGGGAAGAAGAGCTTTTATCTCCAGGGTCACTAAGAGGAAAATCAGAGAGAATGCTTTCTGTGGTCTGATATATATATATATATTTATCATTGAATGCTCACTGTAGTGTATGCAGCTTAATCTCAACCACAAGATATTTTTTTTCCTGTTGGGGAATGGAAAGTCAAGGCTATGCATTTTCTGTAATGCAATCTCATGTGGGTGCTGAAGAGCTCAAGTGAATATTGGTTGCTGAAAGCTGAAGTGGAATTGTTCTCTTTTGCTGTGCTCCTCTGAAACCTCATCTGCTGGCTGATAAAACTGCAAAATAACATAACAACCCTATGGTGTAATTTCAGTCTGGACACCTAGCAAGTTGCACAGATACTCACTGGGGCTCTGCTGAGGGCATATGACCACTAAAATGAGGCAAGCAAAAAGAATGAATAAAAAGGGCTCAGCATAGCAGTTGTATGCTATTTGGAAAAGCCACATTATGATTCATGTGTTGACATATGTAATTAATTGATAAATTTGTGTTTGCCAGAATGTTTAGTAAACATTGGTGCCAGCTATTCATTTTAAGTTCCACTCATTCATTTTAAGCTAAAAAAGAAAAAGGATTTGATTTCCTTTTTGCCTGTACAAGAGTAATGTTTAACTCTGTAGACCGGGAGTTACTTTGATTGATATATTTGTTACATTTAGTGTATTGTGGTAATACATATAATAAAAGATCATCATAAAAGACATGAGGTATTTTTGCATTGATTATGCATCTAAGTTATATATTTTTATTGAATATGGTTACTTCTTTGTTCTTGTTTACTTATGTCTGAGTCATCTGCTCACCCAAACTGTTCTGTTTTCAGTAAAATTTAGAATTAAAAATAATAAGCTTTTCTTGTTGATAATATTCCAAAGGACATTTATTTTGCACTTAAGCAGCATATACATATACAATAAAAATAATTTTGATTTCCAGACTTCTGGATTTAAGCACGTTTCCATTTTTTTTTTATTAAACCTAAGAGCCATTAAACATGTTGCAAAGTACGTTACACTGGCAAATACATTTCATTAGCGTCGGGAATCTGACTGAAATGCCCGAGAAGGATTTTAGACGATAGATTGCAGGATGTGCTTCCAGGCGGGGGCAGCATTGCATTAGAAAGGGAAACTAGAACCACGCAGTCCTTGACTGGGAATTAAAGCTCTTCACTCTGAGTGAGGTAGGTGGACTCCCAAATCAGACTAATAAATCTGTGGTTAATAACATGCTAGTCTGATCAGCATGCCCCATAATCACTGCTGTTGATCCATTTGTCTTTCTTTACACACTATATTGATTTCAACTAGGATTTGTCAAAGAGAAAAAAAATAGGAAAATGGGGAAAAAATCACAAAAAGTAATAAAATCAACTGTGTTGCTTTCCTTAACTCTACTGGATAATTTATCATTAAAACTGTGTCACTGTTAGTTTCTGGAAAGGATTAACTCCTGGCAATGTAATTTAAAGTATTCTGGAAAGTACTTTTCCCCAGTGCTACTTAGTAGCAGGAATTGGCTACCTAAAGTATTGCAAGAGCAAGACTGGTGCTATGGAGAGGGCAGATGACCACGTTCAGTGCCAAGCGCCTGCGATGTAGGCATTGGGGGTTTGTTTGTGGTTCTGCATTTTTCACACTCGCACTGCTAGAGAGGAATTCCTTCTCCTTCAGGCAGGCAGGTGTTTGTGCACACTCATTGACCTCCTATGTCTCAGATAACCAGCAGATGGAAAATTATCTTTATTAATTCTGAAAAATGGAATACAGAGAATGACAATTTGCTCAATAAAGGAGGAAAATAGAGATGATTAAATTATCTTGAGTGTGCCTTACACAGATAAGGGGACTCGTTCAAATAGATCTTAGAGCAGTTTCAAATTCTGGCACTCCCTTGCTTTGGAACTAGATCATTGTGCTTTTGTCCAGTTCGTGAAGTTTTGTTACATTCTCAATGTTTTCCATGGTCTGAATCTGAGATGCACAAAAAGTTCATCTGAGGTAACTTTCTGCAGCTTGTTTTTCTGTGACTGGAGCAGAGGGTAGAGTGGATGGAAGGAGAGAGTTCATTCCTCCTCCCTCCTCCAGGTGAAGTGTCAAAGCTGAATGCCAAGGGCTCCTTTACTTGTTATGTGGGACAAACCATTTCTCTGTCTGAAAAAGGAGGAGCGGCAATCCAAAGATTTTAATTTGCATTCATTACCAAGAATGGTGATCAAAGCCTTACTGGAATAAAATTGTGTTGTTCACTGGAGAAAATTCCTTCTGTCAAACAGGTTAACTGTCAGCTGTAAAATCATCTTTGGGGAAGAGAGCAAGCTGCTAGAGATCTATTAGTAAAACTTTGCACTTGTGTGAGGCATAAAATGTGCTTTTGGAAATGTATGCTAGCATAGGTATATACAGTAATGAAAAGTACCCCTTGTTTGGTTTTACAAGAGCCCCTCACAGCAAGGACTAGAATGGATAGAGTTGTGCTCGTGGCCAGTGGGAAAACTACCCTGACTCCTGCACTCATAAGTTGGGCTACTGTATTTGTAAGCAAAGATTTGTATCCAGAAGCCTCTGGCAAGTCTATTATGGATAGAGATAATGTCAAGAGATGAGTATCCCTACCCCCTGTGTCAGCACTAATAAATTCTAAAGGTGAGTTCTGAGGCTGAACACTAGTCAAGAAATCCATATGCTGCTGCATGAGTTCACTGGCTGACTAAATATTGCATGGATAGATAAATGTCATAGTGTGCTCTGGGCCAGCTCAAGCAGTGAAAGTAGATGCCTCGCTGGTGCTGGGAAGGGCACTGAGGTCTAGGCAGCCTGTGCATAAGGCTGACTGCATGACTGTTCAGTTTAACTGCCGAGTACAAAGGATCACTTACAGCTGATATAAAATTACATTATGTGCAAACTTGGCAGGAGAATTTCAAGAACAGTAATTTTTCAGTGGCAATTAGAAGGAGAATAAGTCAAAACGCTTCCTAGAGAGAAACAAATCTAAAAGAAAGTTGGGTAGGGAGCATTTTTGTAACTGTGTCGACATTGCCATGAGAGGTGCAGCTGTGGCACGCAAACACTTACCTGACTGTTCTTTATCTGGCTAGCACCTTGAGGCGATGGTAATATAGACTTCACCAAGCGAGAGTGAGGGAAAGCATCCAAAGAGGTAAGTATGTGGCTTCTATTTAGTGAAAATAAGACTAAAAATGACTAAAATGCAAAGCAATGCAAGCTTTGTACAATATTTTTTAATGCAAGTAACATGAAACTCTTCTCATTAGATGGAGGTCTGCTATGCACATGTTATCTCTAGTATTTGAACTGTTCATATGGTCACTGCTAGAAATGTTCTCAAATTCACAAAACTTGTCCCTATAGCAAAGAGAAGTTTTTTTTTGCTTGACCTTGATATATGAACTTATGTTAGGACTCTTTTGTAAAATTGGTCAATTTTTCATGTGAAGTCACTGAATTATTGAAAAAAAAAAAAAGCCCGCTTTGTCTGCTTTAGGAGTAGATACATTAAAGAAAAAAAAAAGCAGATATTTCAAAAGTTTTTTCATGTGGGTATGCAAAACAAACAAAAAAAAGTGGACATTGAGCACTATGTATTATTGTTCTCTCCTTCTTTTTCAAGGTAGCTTCTTTTAATTGAAAAAAGTGAGCTGTTAAGCATACAGGGTTGTTTTGATTACTCAAAATATTCCCAATGTTTTATGCATGCAGGATGATTGCAAATGTGGCATGACTAATTTATTTCTCAATTAATTTTAGTCCATTAACTAAAATATTTGTCTACTTGGCCATATTTTTCAGGCTATAAACTAACTCTGGCTCCATCCGGCTGCCTTTCAATCCTTGTATTGAAATACACTTTGCAGAATAAAGCCATATCACATTTATCCTGTAAATCTCCATTGACATTGGCCACATCCTTCTCTGTTAAAAGCAACCAGGTTTTACTGCAGCTCAAACTGGCTTCCTGCAATGACTTCTGCAGTGACAGAGGACAGGACGCTATTAATGCTTCATTTTTCCTCCTTCTTAGGATGTGAATGATATTCCCTGGTGTGAATAGCAGAGAGAGGGAAAGTCAGCTCCTACTTTCAAAAAGGAAAATTATTCAGAATGTGGTTTTTAAGCCATGTTTGATGTATTTCACACTTAAGTATGTTTCTCTGTTATTTTCAGGCAATCCGTAAGTTTCTTGAAATCTTTAGGTTCTCTAAGCAGAGTTTCTTGGCCTTGAAATCTTTTTCCTTGAAATGTAATGTTAATTTTGTGTCTTTCCTAGTCATTCCATCCTTGTCATTAGTTTCAAACCCTTTCTAGGACAGTTAGTTTCAAACCCTCTCTTCTCAAATGCACTGAAGCTAGAGCACATTTTATGATTTCTTATGTCTTTCTCCTTTAGTACTGCAGGCCTCTCCTGGTTTCCTTCTACAGCTCTTTCCAGTCTATCATCTCCACTGTTACCAATATGGAGAGCTGCTCAGTAAAATACCCTTAACCGTCATTATCTTCTATGTCTGGGGAAAAAAAAAAAAAAGGTAGAAAACCCTTTAGTATTATGTCCAATTACAGTGTGAAATGCTTAATCTGGCAAGCTCTTGTCATATCCCCTAGGTGGCATAAAAGCCTAATATGCCCAAACTCAACAAAAAAACCAAAGCCAACACAGTTTCAGGATATTGAAAGAATTTAAATGAAAAGTATGTAATGGTAGTGGGTCTGATCACATTATTTTAAATTTGTGTTTCTGTGGGTGAAATATAAATTCTTAATGGTAAAGGCTATGTGCAAGTCCTCACCTAAACAAGCCTGAGTTCAATTAGGAGCTTGCTCTCAAGACTGAACTCAGCCAGGTGTTTTCAAAAGGATTTACGCAGCTTCAAAGCCTCTTTGTTACACTTGGTTGCAGCATATACCATGATATTGATGCTTTTTCCCTATGCTCTGATTTTCACTGATTAATGCAGTATGTTAACTGCCAAGAAAAGAAATACCAGATAACAAATCTTCCTTCTGCAGTCATCTCAAAGCTGGGCGGTAGGAGACATTTTGTTGGCTTCAGAAATGGGGGACACTGACACATTCAGAAATTTGAACAAAACTCATTAACCATCCCTAAAATTTTTTTCTTGTTCCTCTGAAGCTCAAAAGTGGTTTGAAATGTTTCTCATGTTTTAGGAGCAATACATCTTTTGACTTAGACCAATACCTAGCATAATGATTAATTTCTTCTGTCTGTCTCAATGCTGGCTTTCTACCTTTGCCACATTATAAGAGATTATTTACAAAATTGGTTATCTGTACGGGAGAAGAGAGTCAGAGTTTTATTTTGTATGTAATTTGTCTTTTTACCTATATGCTAGATTTGGCTCTGAAATGATCCAAATTGCTTGTAGAGGAATCTCTTATTTATTCTTGGAAATCTCTAGTAATGTTCCCATTTTGCAGCAAGACTTGGACTAGAGGCAGGCAGCAAACTCCTTAGGCAGCTCCCTGTCGGAGCATCTGATCTCATTTCAGAACCCCATAAAAATTAGTGCTGCTCTAAAATGCATGGCTTCTTTGCAAAAGTGAACAGTCATGCCACAGAGGAGAGAATCTGAAAAAAAGATATGAAACATCACTTTTCTTCAAACTTTTCTTCTCAGAGTAAATACAAGGTGTTGAAAAGGGACTTTCTTTTGCCTTGATTGTCGTCGTGTGATGCTTGCTGCCTAAATCCAGACCCTTAACTCGGTGACACGCTGCGTAATGCATCATTAGGTAGTTCTGAGGTGTTATTGGGTTTTTATAGCTTCAGAAAGTCCCTGAGTAAGTTTTTTTGTTTGTTTGTTTGCTTTTTTTTTTTTTTTTTTAATGTAAATCCACATATCCCCCTGTAAGGGGAGGGGAGGAGTGGAAGAAGACACAGGAAAAAATGTTGGGTACAGAAATAACAAATAACAGATGATTTTCTCTAGCAAAAAAACTAGCTATTTTGAACTGAAGGATGTTAGGTTCTGGATGTGTTAGCAGGAATATTATTATCTGCGAATCATCAAGTCTTTATTTTCTTATTTCATTTTTATTGGTGAAGATAATAATTATGCTACAGAAAGAATGTACTGCTTTAAGCACATCTGTCATTTTATACAAACTTTTAACTAAAACTTGGGAGTTTCTTCAACTTTGAATGAGGCCCAGAGGTAAAGTATTGCCTTCTGTATGCTTATTACAGAACAGACTTCTATTTTACCTTCTGTTATCTGGAATCCGTTGGGAAGGAAGTTTTTTCATAATACTTTGAAAATGTTTTTATGCAGAGGGGAGTTAATATTAAAGGCGGCTTTAATATTTGTCAGGGTAAATTTGTGCAAGAACTGAACTTGGACTCACAGATGGAAGTGCTCCACGTCTGCACAAATGGCACGTGGTGCGTTTTAACCTGAGTCTTGCTCAGTCGCTACCTGCAGGCAACCGCATGCTCCATTCTGCTTTATTCAACTGCTGGGCCTCTGAGTCAAGTTTAAGATGGTCTGCTTAATCCTTCTCTAGCCTTGAATGCTCTGGGATCAGTGTTTCTGTGCTCCCTTCATAATCAGACTTGAGGCTGGATTCTCTCTACTATGTTTGGAGGTGCTTTTTATTTCGTGTGTAGGGTTTTTTTTATTTTTTTTCTTTTTTTGAAATCAGCCACTTAATCCCACTCTAGCTGTTCCCTTTAGACCCCAGTGTTTCAGAGCTCACACTGATGGCTGTTGCTGCCTTCAGTCTTGCAGGAGCTGTAACCTATGCATGCTCTTTTGCCCAAATTTGCCCCAAATTTGCCCAAACGGTCCGATCCCGCTCTCTAGGAACCAAATAAAATCCTGCCAGAGAACA
Organism: Crypturellus tataupa; assembly: GCA_034781795.1. Taxonomy (NCBI): domain Eukaryota; kingdom Metazoa; phylum Chordata; class Aves; order Tinamiformes; family Tinamidae; genus Crypturellus; species Crypturellus tataupa. The sequence goes on from JAWLRI010001006.1 coordinate 54,761, forward strand.
ACATGCTCTAGCAAAATACAGTCATATCTTTTGTTCCTTTTTCTTTTTTTAGCCTTTTTTTTGTATACCACCTGCTCCATTGTAGCCCTCTAACATTTGTCTAGCATTGGGCTGGGCATAGACCAATCAGTTTAAAGGAAAAGAGTAGAGACAGCAGTTAGGAATATTGGTAATTTTTTTGACAAATGAATAATTTGTCAATATTCAGACCTATGGAGAAGAGGGACAGATCCATTTTTTTGTGTTTTAAGGAGCACTATTCTTACAGAGGAGCTCTGGTTTAGTAGTTCCTGGTAGCTGTGAGGAACTGTCTGAGCCATTTCATAAGCAGTTGCAGGAAGAGAAACTGGGTTTCCAGTGGGAATCTCAGTGGGTTAGCTGCAAGGAACAGGACCAAATGGTAGGGAAAGGTCCAGCAATGTAATAACCACAGCTGTACAGTGGGGCATGGTGTTCTTTAGAAGAAGAGCTGCCATTTTGGTTTTGTGAAGGATATTAGCTCAGGCTGAAACAACATTATTTCTATAATGCAAAATATTGGCAAATCTGATAGGCAGTATATGAAAATGTGCATGTCACCTACTCCTCAATACTTGAGCAAAATCTATGACTGCATGAGTATGCTACAGGTATTTGTCTGTAACCTCCGCCTAGGTGAACTGTGGTTCCAGCTGTCCCTCTTGATTCTCATTGTTTGCTGATAATTTCCACAATGGATGAGTTGCAAAAGTGCCTGCAGAGTTAGTTTATTGAAAACTCTTATATAAAGGCTTTTGGGCTATCATAACTTGATTTTAATAGCTGAAATAAATCAAAAGCTTATGTACCTTAATGCAGTAAAAATATTGCCCTCAGAACTGCCCAAAGTTTTAGTGTAGATCATTGTAAACTGTAATTTCAAATTTTTAAATTATGATTAAGCTGCATTTAATACTGTGTTGAGTACACTTACTTAAATCAGAAAAATCAAATAAGCAATTAAAAGCTCTTTTTGTCCTTTCTCTTCTGTTCTTTTTATCCTTAAGTCCATGGTCAGCAGTGGGTGGTGCTACCTTAGGCCTCAGGTGTTGCATTTTCATCTTACTGACTTCTTTCTTCCTGTAGATGAAAACAAATTTCTCCTCTACTGCACTTAAAATCTTATGTTGTTTTTAACTTGTCACTTGTCATGTTCCTTTCCTTTGTCCTCTTAAGTGCAGGGATGAGGCACAGCTACTCTTGCATGCTAAGAGTATTGTCAGTGCAGATCATGGTAATCTTGGTAACTGTGTGTATGAATCAACAGAGAATAAATGATTACTGCTGAGTATAAAAATGTGTCAAAGGTTTGTACATGTTGCTCTTACAGTCTACTTGCATCTCAGATGTTTCAGTTGTTGCTTTTGACACTCTGAGTATTACTTGATGTTTCTTGTACTCATTAATAAAAGTCAAACTGCTTTGCCTACTGATGAATGATTTAGAAGAGAAAAATTCCATATTTCTCTGCTTGCAGTAGTTAAAAGTAGCATGAACCAACTTGGTGATGTAAGAGGGAGGGGGAAGCAAAAAGAGCACCTTATTTTTTTAAGAGTTTTAAAAATTTTGTCCAATTTCTGCACACACTGTTTGGCATGCATCCTGCGTATAGAGATATGCTTGAAAGATGAAGACCAAGGCTCCCTACTTGATGTCCATTTCAGTTTTGAATCCTATTCATCACAAACATGAATTTTGTCTATCGTTGTAGGAATGATGTAAGTCTTACAGTAATTAGGAGCAGAGCCACGTGAAAATATGAAAATGCAGTCTCTTGTCAGTGTGAGTAACAAAGAAGGTCTTCTCTACTGTAGCACTAAGCTCTAAACAAAAGCCATGCCACAGTAGTTTTTCTCATAAACTGGAATAATTATGACTGTCGTTTACATGATAGCTCTCAAGTGCTCCAAGGTTTTATTACAATCTATTAGTTAAAAATAAATGTGCTTTATAAAACTCCACTAAGAAAGTTCTGTTGTAAAAAATGTTTTATTGTATTTTGTATTTTATACTGTACTGCAGTTTTTGTATATGATTGATTATGTGCAGTTGATGTAATACTGTGCTGCTGTTCTGTGCAGCTAGGGGCAGCTAGTGTTCCTTAGATAAGCACTGTATGCGTAAATTATGTGTTAGAAGGTTTTAACAGAAACTACTGGATGAGACATTGTTGAGAGACTTGAAGCCAAAAGAATAGGAAGGAAGAGGTCTCTTGGAAAACAATTGTCAGTTGACAAAAGAATTATAGTAACAATGTTATCCATAAACTTGGTGCCTGACTATTTAGCCATACTGTTACACTTGAAAAAGAAAATGGAGGTGGAGGTAAAGCAGGTTCTAGCTATTGCAGTAAGTATTGGGAGTGGAGGCAAGAATTGTTCTATTTGTCTTTGCTATAGGCTTTGTGTTGAACTTGTCCTACCACTCTAAGTCATACAGTCCATCTCTATAAATGAGGCTGCTAGTTTTTTTTATCTCAAAATGAGTGTACATGGCCTAATTCATGGGTGTTTCTCCCCCCCAAAAAAATCACATCTTCACACAGGAGTCATATCTATTTGTTTGATATCATCACAAAATAAATGGATTAATAGTGTAAAAATGCAAGAGTTGGTGGAGAGTCTTGTTCTGAAGAGATATTATAAAAAACAAGACAATTCAGTCTTTTCTCAGCAAGCACTGAAGGTAGTCTCTTTGCCTAAATCTTACAGGATGCTGAGAACTTGATGTAATGCTGCATGTTGGATGTGCTACTGTATCCCCAGCCTTGGGGCTGAGCTGAAGAATGGATGTCAGCTGTAATTACTGCTGTCTTCCTTCTGACAGCCTGTACCAGATTTGACCTCTCCTGCAGTGTACTTCTGCATTTGTTTGGGGGTTAGTTTACACAAAGTGCAATTAATGTATGTTTTCACTTTTATGAATGCCACTTGTCTTCTCTGCTCCAATCCTTTTTTCTTAGAGAACGTAGGTTAATGATACTCTAGGACCAGGGAAATCGCAGTTAAAACTGAGCAAGCTGCCAGACTGCAGAAGTGTCAAATCTAACTTAGCCCTAAAACTTCATCGTGATTCTAAATTTTTACTAATTGCATTTAGTCTATTTCTTTTGCTAAGAGGCAGTTATTAAAGGTGGTATTAAAAATAGCGCTATCCTTTCTTTGAACATCTTGCCATTCTGGTGGTGTCTTTTACAGTTAGGGTTACTGCAGCTGCCTCATCTCCTTGAGTGAAGGTGTCACAGTGAAGGGAAATGCAGTGCTGAGGGAATTCACCCCGGGACACAGTCTGCTGAATCAGAGTCTGGAGAATTTGCAAGTGGCGAATGAGAATGCAAAAACATTATAGATGAAGACTAGGTAATCATAGTCCACAAGAGAAAGCAAGCACTTGCTGCGTTGATTACTTACAATGGCCTGGTTGCCAGAAACAGGGATTCCTTATGGGCGCGCATGTTGGCGTGTGCTAAGCCAGATGTACAAGCAGGCATTTGCCAGCACATAGCCACTGTGATACTTATCTTAATATCTAAAGAGCATTGTCATTGAGACAGAGGACTACAGCTAGATTTCAAGGAAGTGAAATGGAAACATGGCCTCATCAGAATACATTACATTTCAAAAAAAAAATCTGCTTTGAAGCAGCAAATTAGATGAGACCTTGCCCTTACCTGGCTTGCCTCACTTAGCTCTAGTCATAAGAGATATCTGGACAGGTACAGAATTGTACGAAGTAAAACTCACAGTAAATCATGTGTCTGTCAATATTTAGGTTCCAGTTACAAACCGTGTGTAACTGTTTGCTTGCCTTCAGAGTAGATGCTATCAGAAGAGGCTGACGCAGCATGTTTTAAGGAAGTTTCTGCCCCTCCACTGCAGCTTTAAAGCTGCGCTGCACTGAAGTCAAGTTGGCTGTTTTTAAATCTCTGGTGCTAGTTTGCAGCATGCAAGGGCTGGCCGGACCTCAGCACTACCTGCCTCTTACCGGAACCAGGGAGCTCCAGAGGCTGCCTGGGCTGGGCTAATCCCATGGAAGTCTTCTCACACCAAATAGTTTTGGAGAAGCCCTGTAGAAAAGGAACAAGGAGAGCTGGATATGGTTTCTGTGCTAAAGAAATCCTGTTTAATCTCCTGCTCCATCATAACCATTATCAGTGAGATTTGCTGTTTTTCTCTCTAAGTTAGGTTTATTCATTCAAGGTAGTGTGGAAGAAAGTGGGTGGGAATGGTTTATGTTGGAGAGGACTGTTCAGAAGGGGTTGTTTTGGCTGATTTGCTTATTTTACCTTTTTCATACTATTGCCTTTATGATTTTCATTAGAGCTGGGGCTGATAGCTTCTCCTCAAAAAAGAGTCAGAGAGGGAAAAAAGGCAACCTGGAGGAGGACAAATGTTTTTTTAATAATGTAATTGGAGTGAATTTTTCTCCTGCAGTACTTCTTACATAGAAAAGGATTCAAAATTATGCTTCCCTGAGTTCACCTGTCTTCCTCTTATTTTCAGTGTCTTCTCAAGGATTTAAAAAGGGAGCAAAAGCATCATCTTTAGTGACATCCTGTATTCAGAATGCAGCACTATTTCCTGGTTTAGGATTCCTTGCCAGAAACCTCTGCAGCTAAACTCAAGTGCCAACTTTGGAGCTAGTGTCAGCAGTCAGGAAAATGAGTTGGAGTAAATCAGCGCTGTTGGCAGCTGAATTCAGTGCTATGGGTTCCAGAGCAGAAGGTAGAGGATTTTAAGGTGTGTGGAACAGAGTGGGGAGAGAAAGAAATGACAGGAGAGAGAGAGTAGACATGAAAATAAATATTACAGAATTTCAAGTGATAGAAATAACTTTTGTTTATTGTGGGGAAACAAACAAGAGAGCATGAAAAGTGTGACATCTTCTTAGAACTAAGCTGTTCCTAAGCATCCTTTCTACCTCCCTGCTAAACAAGAAAAACGGAGTTAAGTTTAGCTGTATGAGAGCTCTCTATATAAAGTCAAATCAGGTAATAGAGATGTACACTAACACTCTGAAGGAGATTGATCCTGCAGCCTTTTTTCAGTTCAATAATGCCAGAAGGAACCCAAAAGATACTTGTGACCTGCATTGAGCAAAGCTTTTAAACACATCTTTTAATTTAATCCTGGGACTTTATTTCCATACTACTTTAGGGGCTACTGATGTTCACCCCAGCACCAGGTTTGCTGTTTATACATGTGCGAAGAGTGGTCAGCTTTGACTTCTGTTCTAAGGCTATTTAAAATTGTTGGAATTACAATAATAAACACATTAAATAGCTATTTGCATATCATTAGAACTAGGTGAAGTGTCTGGTACTTACCCCATAGGGTATTTTTTCATGTATTAGAGACCAGTTGTAATCAATAAAACATTGTTTTTGAAAGGTTGTTGAAGGGTTCAAAAATTCTTCTAACATGAGAAAAAAGTTCTCCTTTGCCTTTATAGTTAACAAAGGTCTAATTTAAGAGAAAACTTGCAGTCTTACTTGTGTATCTGTAATCTCAAAAACCACTAGTACTGCTTTTTTTCTTCCATTTTGTTTCAACAGTACTAAGATATTTTTAAAGGCCTATATTAGGCTGTTGAAACCCCTGTTGTCATACCTACTACTCTGTTACACAGTGAAATGTGATGTTGAAAGTGTTTTTAGGTCTGAGAGCCTTGTGCAACTGCCTATTCTAGTGGCAAGGAGAACACAACAGATCTGAATAGTGTTATCAGGAATCATGTTTAAATCTATTTTTCTGCCAAAGCCTGTTTCTTATGAAAGGGTGAGATGTAGCAGAGGATAATTGATAATTCATCAGCTTCCACTGCTAGAAGCAAAAACATGTCCTTTCCTCATCTTAACATTTTGATTTTTACTGCAATCTTAGTGCACGTCTCTAGGAAGAAGTGCTTTATTTGGATATATTGTGCGTCTGGATTGACTTTCTCTGCACGTTGTGTTGCAAATGTGCAACCTCCTCTTTCAGCAGGTATATTCTTATTGCAGGGTTGACTATAGCAAACTAAATTAGTGCTTTTCATGCCACAAATATTAATAAATTTTCTCTAGCTTCACACTGGCAATCAGCTAGCTTGGTGATATGAATTAGCATGTCTCTTTTAGCTGAGAATATAGGTTCTGATGTAACAAAATCACTGACCCAAATCTGACCTTAAATGATTTTTCCCATGTACCATGACAGCCAAGCAGGGCAGAAGGCCAATGTGTTTTGATGTGTGCTTTGACACATGCTTTGGCAAGCTCTACAGGGCTTTCAAAAGGAAGCTTATCTGCTATTAAGCAGTTGTTTTTGTTTTCTGTTTTTTTTTTTTTTTTTTTTTTGTTTTGAGTGGTCACAGTTAGGTGCCAAGTTACCGAAAGGAAGAAATGTGCAAGGCAGGTGACTTGATGGATGGAATTATTGAGTACCCACCTGGATGCACTTAGCAGGCCTTCACGCCTTTCTTGTGTGTTTGGGTGCTGAAACTGCCTCTCCACTTAGCCCTAGAAATATGTATGTCTTGGCCCTGACTTAGCTGGAGGAAGAAACCTGCATTTTCTGAGAATGTTTTGGCTGACAGATGAAGGTGTTTGCTTCATACCTCGTCCAGCTCTGATGAGGTGATAAAACTCTGCTGCTCTTGGTTTAGTTGCCTCAACTATCTGTCATGAGGTAATGGGATGTTACAGGTGGTACTAAGATGTTGAGACTTGGGATTTGAGGAAGCCCAAGGAATGCTGAAGACACTTCTTTCCTAACCACTGCCACTATGGTGTAACAGAGGAAAAGAAAGGAGAAGAAATTGCTGCCTCTCTTCTCTTAAATATTAATATGTGAGCAGGAACACCACCCAGTCTTAGGAAGGGGTGCTCTAGACTACTTCAGACAGCCGATTGCTTCAGTATCTTTGACCCAGCTCTAGTCAATCTATTATGCTTCTAGTGAAATAATGATAAACCTGTCATTTGAGATAAGCTGGTTCAATGCTTGTTTGCTTTCAGAGTTTGTAAAATTTCATCTATTTGCAGTCTATCTTACTCTTAACTCCACCTTTCAAATGCTAGCTTTTGTATCCTTGTCAGCAAAAGCTAAATACGTACTGTGCCCCCTGTGAAAGGTCTTTTTCGCTACTAAACTCTTTATGAAGTGACAGCTGCCTCTCAGTCTGGGCAGTGGAAAATTGATCTGAACTGAAAAGGCCTTTTCTGTAAGGCTTTGTCCAGGGGCAAAGAACTATAACTTGAGCCCATATTTCAGTTATCTCAGACAAAGATTTGTTTGGTGAACATTTAGCTACCCAACTTTGCAAATACTGACATGAAACTCATTATCCTCTGTGCATTTCATAAGACTTGCATACAGGATTTTTCAGCATTATGTAATTTGGTGTATTTTACATTTGTAAAGGGCAAACCGAATTCCCCTTATCATTATCTGTATGGAGAATGGTCACCTCTGCTTTTTAAAAACTTAATCTCTAAACATTTCTGAAAGTAACCTACTTTTTCTTGTTCTCATCAATATGGTAATTGTACTCCATATATGTGTGAGAGATATTTGAGTGCTTTGGTTAAAGAGGCACTGGAAAAAGTTAGTCATTTAATGAAACAACACAAAAGACACTCTTCAACAATTATATCCTCCTAGCAATTTGCTCTGTATCATGAACTCCTAGTTATGAGTACCTTTTCCCATCAAGACATCTGCTCTGACTCAATTTATAACATCAGAAACAGCATTATTGACATTGCAACTTGTAATCTTTATTTGAGAATTGTAGCTAGTCTTTGAAAATCTTATTAAAAACTATTCTCCCAAATCCTTAACAGTCTTAAATTTGTACTTTCAAGTATAATGGTTGAGACAAACTGAGCATTAGAGGCATACACTCAACCTGAAATGTAGTTAAGGACAAAGCCAAGTCATGTCAGAGATGATACCTATTCCTGGTCTGATTGTATACTACAGCAACTTTTTTTTCTTCCTTCTTGAGAAATGAGATGATCACTAATATTCTCCCCTTGACAAGACATCTAGTTACATCTAAGCAGACGAACAGTCTCGTGGAAATTTGGTGGGGCTACTTGATAGCTGAAAAAAAAAAAAAAGAGCCTAGAGTGGTTTACTTTTTTCAAATATGTTGTCTTTTTCTTAGTTGCTCTTATGCTAACTTAAAGTATTTTTTCTTAGGTAAGTGTCTAAATTCAATCACTACCCCAAAAATAAATAAAATGTGGAATGAAACCAGTAACATAAGATTTTTCAAAATTTCCTAATGAGATTTTGGAGCCTCATGTGTTTGAACTACGAAGTTATTAAAGGTATAATTGCTTTAAGGATCTAGTTTTATATGACTACTACATTAAGATGTCTCTGAAGAACTTCAAGTAGTGAGTTGGATGTGTATCATTAAACTATTCTAGAATCTTTTCTTCGAAGTAAAAATAAAAGGAGAAGTCTTTTGACAAGGAGAGATCTTTGGCTGACTTGCTGGACCATATATTCAGGAGAGTAACTGGCAATATTGTCTTCTAATATCTTCTAACAACTCTGAAAACTTATTACTGTGAATATGGTTTAGCATTTTTTTCTAATTCTTTTTTCTTCCTGACAACTAATTGTAGTTATCTATCCTTGATTCCTGTGCTGCTAAAGGAATAATTTGCAAAACTGCTGGAAACTGAATGTGATGATCTTATTACCTGACACAGGGGAAAAAAATGGAAGTCCTCCAAAAGGCTGCTGCTGGACACCTCTGAAGTGCAATTTAAAGGTTCTCCCAGTCCCTGAATCATTTCAAAAATTAGAAAAAAACGGCACCTCCTCTCTTCCTTTCCCTCCCACCCAGTGACTACCTGGAATTGGCTTTTTGACGAACAAGGGACAACAGAGTGCCTGTGCTCCCAGTCCTTTAAAATAGTCACTTTATTGTGAAAGTTATTTGATTATCGTGCTGTTAAAGATCGAGAGAAGATTTGGACAATTATATCTGGAAAACTTGTGTCTAAGTTCCTCATAAACTTCTATGTATTAACAGAATTTCAACTGGGAATGTGTCTCACACTTTTAAATACAGTACCTTTAAATACAGTATCAGTTGTTTTTTTTTTTTTATCTCTTGATGAACTTGGAAATAAATCTTTCTGCTAACACAGTTTTGTGTTAGCACAAAACTGCTACAGTTAGTTTCTGCTACAGTTTTGACTTTATAAAATGAGTGTCTCCTTGTGTCCTCGTTTCACGACTTGTGAATTCTCAATTATACCTTATCTGTTTCAGCCACTAGATTTATGTGGACAGAAGAGGTGTCCATTCATACCAGCTGAATTTTAAAGTTATTGAACCCTTTTTTTACTTGATGTTTTTCATAACAGCAATTATAATATGGGACAATTATTCACAGGGCAATTATGTCTGTCTGTGCCCTGTGTGACTAGTAGTTTTATAAAAATATATTAATTCTATACTCTTTCTCCCTGCATGGCAAGCTGGCAGTTTGTAAATGACAGATCTGCTGAACAGTTTTGCAAATAGAAAAAGAATTTCAAGTAACTGAGTAATTGCATGAAAGCACCTTTAAGTGTCAGAAGAACTCTTTTCATAGAGTGCAATAATCTTTAGATCCAGCCTATATAGCCCATTAAATGTATTTAAAACATGGTCAGGGCATAATTAAGTCTTACAGTATTCCTGTATTCCTTAAAATATCTCCCTTTAAAGTCATAACATCCTATTATCTGAAGTAAATTTATGTAATAGACTTGCTGCATGTGCTATCCAAAATATTTTTTGTCCTATGGGAATGGTGGGTCAGTCATGTCAAAACCTTTTCTCATTAGCAATTATAAGGGCTGTCTGAGACTCTCAGAGATTCAGTGATCTAAAACTTGAAGAATCTGTCATTTTGAAGAGTGTCACGACTGGCTTTTTTTCCCCCCCATCTCAACCCAGAATTGCAGAAAGAGGAGCGAGAATTCAAAAGGTCATTGATCATGCAATGGCGACTGAAAAGGGAGGAAAACTAGCGTGCAAGTCAGCTCGGATGAGAGTCTTGCTGCACTGGGTGGGCTATGATGGGAAAGGTGTGCTTGTTCGTGTTGGTGAATGCGGTGTTTTGTGGAAAATGTGCAACTCTTATCAGTTTTACACAGCAACAGGTAAAGGAATCTTTTTAGGAATAGAAAATGCAAATATCTCTGCACATGTTCAAAGGTCTATGAGCCTAACTTTGCTAGATCACCTTTTAGATTGGTTTTTGTCAAGTGTTTCCTTTTGAGCAGTTTCTTTTAGAGATTGAAGTTATTTGGAGTTTGTCCTTTATCTGTAAGAACTTATCTTTAAGAAATATTTTCTTAAGACCACAGGAGAATTCTTCTCTTCCCTACTGAGCTAATGCAAGCAGTTCTGCCGTGCTGGATGGAGTTGCTTTGAATTTGCACGAAAGCAGATGAGAATAAAGTGAGACCAGTACTGCAAAATGGATGTCAGTGCCCAGGTTTTTAAGTGTAGCACCGTGGGAGAAGTGATTTTTTTTAGAGAACTCCCAAAAGAACAGTGTAAATTATTTTGCTCTTTTTAACCCTTATAAAATAAGAGGTCAAGCTTTTCATGCGCCAGATGATTTGAAAGGGTATGAAGGCAAGAGAATCAACAAATAGAAACAGCAACTATTTACAAAAATGGAAAAGGGAGGGATACAATTGCTAATCAGCAGTCAGTGATCTCACCAAGCATAAGCTGTGAGAAACTGCTAATGAATTATTAAACTACAGTGTGACCCTGAAAGTAGATTAGAAAAATAAAATGATTGGGGAAAATGACACCTCTTGAATGATCTGAAACAAATGTGGCAGTCATTGACTTTGAAAGCATTGTGAGGATATTAGGAAGATGCTATCTGATTCATACATTTCTTCATCAATCACATGCTTTATGGTAAATGTAAAAAGGTTCCTAATTAGTTCTTTGTGCAACTGTCAGGCTACTTTAGTCTTTATTTAGTATTATGCTTTTGGTCTGTGATAGAATACTAGTGATTACAGGCAGAGACTTAGAGTGAAGGGATGAATTTAAAATGCAAGGAGTGACTTGGAAACAGGTAGGGATGTGCTAAACATGGCTTGGGGTTAGAGTGTGGCAAAGACCTCAGGGGGAAAATGCCTTGCTTGGTGTTATGAGCCCTTTTAGCGTGGAGGAAGGGATTGGAGTATTCTTGGAGGAGTTTTATTAATCTGGGAAATTAAATACTAAATTAAATATCACTTCTCTTAAGAAAATCAGCAAGTTTCTTTGGGTATACATGTATCTGAAAACCAAAATATGCATGTACACAAACACACATTGCATATGCAGATCCAGTTTGTGCTATGCAGAGTTGCACTGATAAGATAGCAGGATATATAATTATATTTCCATACACACATCTGTCTCTTTTCACCCATATAACTTTAATCTGAATTTCTTTTGTGTAACCTCTGAACAATATATATATAAAAAGCCCCGTGCAAATTTTGAGTAAGGAGAAAAAAAAAAAAAAGAAAAAACAAAGTTTCTTGACGAGGCTGTGGCTCCCATCACTGGGAGCAGCATTCCCAGCGTGCAGGCCTCTTGCCCCGGGAAGGAGGTCGGGGATCAAAGGGACCCTCGCCCTCGTGTGAGCACACACAACCAGGCAGGCAACCGAGCCGCCTGCGGGAGAGAGTCATTAGGCAGGGTCCTCACTGCACCGCCTTCTGCAGTTTTCCCTTACAGTGCTAGAAGTTATTTGAGGTTATGAGAGAAAAGAATAAATAAAAAGCTGCAAGAAAACTCTGTAGGCAGGCTTGATAACTCTTTGTTTAATGGGTAAATAAAAACACTTTCTTTTTGGAGAGGCTGGTGTTACTGTGTCACTTACATTGTAACTCTTCCCTGAATGCACCTGTGATGTCTTAGTGCTGGTGGGAATTGCCTTGCATGTGGAGCTGAATAGAAGAGATGCTTGGAATCCCCTGATTCCTTCTGCAGGGGAAGGACTGTGTAGTTCTTCTTCTTCTTCTTCTTCTTCTTCTTCTTCTTCTTCTTCTTCTTCTTCTTCTTCTTCTTCTTCTTCTTCTTCT
>JAWLRI010001006.1:66972-140460 GCA_034781795.1 Crypturellus tataupa
TTCTTCTTCTTCTTCTTCTTCTTCTTCTTCTTCTTCTTCTTCTTCTTCTTCTTCTTCTTCTTCTTAAGACACAGAATCGTAGGCCTGTCACAGCGGGGGACAGCTGGGAATACAGATCTACATTTTTCTCTGTAGCGAGAACACCTTTGAAGTTAGATAAGAATGAATTGGATGAGTTAGACCAGATCCTTGGAAGAAGGCACACAGCATATCAGTACACCAGAACCCTAGGTCTAAAATAGCTGGAGCTAATTAATTCCTGGTTTAATTTTAAGCTAGCTAAGTGTTGATCTCCTTTCACAGAGCCTTAGAGTGATGAGCATTTCATTTGTGGTGTGAGCATTTCAGCTGAGGTGTTGCCATTTCAGTTTCTGTATTCTCTGCTTTTCTATCTGGAAAAAATAGAATCTTACATTTCAAAAGTTTCTTTAGTGAGGAAGGCAGAAAATCCATTTGCTAAAATGTGGCTGCCTCCTAATGGAGATAAGTGTCTTGAAAAAGATGACCAAAACTGTCAGGCCTTGTTTGCGCTTTCTAGTGTTTACTTTTCCACTCACTGTCAGTGCATTGAAAATAGTTTTTAGATGAAGATAGTTTTGACAGGAAAATACAAAATTTTAAATAGAAGTTATTTTATTTACAGGACTAGTGAAATAGGTCAGTGCAACTGGTGAGCTTACAATACCTTTGAAGTTGCTAGGTTTTCTGAACATAACAGTATGTTATGCAGTAGCCTTACTGTGTTGCTAATTAATGTGGGGGATACAGGTGTCCCACAGTGTGGAAGTTGGCAGGAATATTGGCAAAGGATGCTATGTTTATTTACAACGGTACTCGTTTGGCATTCCCAGATATCTATGTTTCACACGTATCTAGTTCTTAAAATAGTTTGTGATACTCATAATACTTTATATAAACAACAGAGCCCCTTAACGAGGACTCTTGTTCCACTTAAAAAAACGTGAAAGAAGAATAACACCTTCAGGTTCAGCTGGCTGCTTTATTTACTCTGTAAATAAAAATGATTCCTCCCTTGTAAGTTCTTTTTTCCCAACTAGGTGTGATCTTTCCAACCAAATACTGCATTTTATTTATCTTATTTTTTTCACCATGCTACACAAACTTTAATTTTCTGACAAAGATATTTTTGTATTATATCTTGCTGTTCTTCAATCAGTTCTCCAGGGGATTTACATGATAGAGATGCACAGTGAGGATCATGATGCCTCTTATTTATGGAAGTTAATTACTGATCAGAAAAGTATGAAGTTGTACTAGATATGCCAGAAGATATATGTACACCAGAGGTACACCAGAATGTGTAAATGATGTGCTGTGTGAGAAATGTACGTACATTGTTGAACAAGAAGAGCTGCAGCCCAAAGGATATAAACAGATACTGATAATTTCAAAGGTTAAGTCTGATTAGTAGGTTCCTTGTGTTTAGGCTAAGGCAGCCAGAGTTGCTCGATTTTGTCTTGCCTGCCTGGGATCTGTTCAAATGCTGGAATCTGTGAACAGGATAAACAGGAACAGGAGTGTTTGCCTATTAGTCCTTGTTGGTTTGCATTTCAGAGTCTATTATTTAAACTCAAACATCTTTTTTTCTGAATGATATGCAACTCAGTCACAACCCTGTCTGAGGCAGTTGCAGAGAACTGCGCTGTGGGTCTCCTCCTTGCTTGTCTTGCACTGTGTCTGCTCAGAGAGGGAGGAGGATGTTGCCTTTGCTTAAGTCTCTTAGTTTAGCATAAGGAGTGTATTTTGGAGGGAAAAAAAGAACATGCCAACCCATAAATTATGCAGTCTTTTTCTGTGGTAGCAAACCCTACTTGCTACCAATAAAAAAGAAAACAAACAAACAAAAAATACTTTATCCTTTTCTTCTTTTAAGTAGGGACATCTAAAATCCAATATAAGGCAATAAAGTCATGTTTATTTTAATAGATAGCTAGCAACAGATTTTATTTTTTCTAAATAATCTAACTCCATGCTACTTGTAGAGAGATGGGAATAGAGACTGATAACCACAGAGATTTGAGAGAGTTTTTGCTTCAAGTAGATGAAGAAAATTAATCTGGTTCCACTGTTTAATTTGTCTGTGTGCTTTGGTGGTGATAATGCCAGAAGTCCCAGTTGAAACTGTGCAGTAGGCAATTTTGTTCATGACACACAAAGTATGTGGAAATTCTGCCTTATGTTTTTAAAGTTATTTTTAACTGGTCTCTGTGGAGTCTTCTGCAGAGGTAGGAAAAATGTGGGCTGTTTATTCAAGGTTTCAGTTAGGTCTATGCTGCATTCATTACCCACGTTTGCTTTATATGTCTTAATCTGGCTAGTCACTGCAAATATACCTTTAATTGCTCTAATTTACCGGCTTTCTTGACAACATGAATTACCAAGTTAGAAAGAGCAAGCACAAGTGTGCGGGTAGATTTGCGGGTAGTTTTGCCTTCACATCATTAGCTGGACTAGATATTGCTCTGTAGGCTGTCGGGTAGTGCTCAGTACTTTTGAGAGAATGAGAATAGATGTTCTCACATCTGCTATTGGCAATATATGCTAATGCAACTTCTTTTGCCCTTTTCTATGGAAGTTATTTTTGGATGTTTTTTCTTTCACTGCATTAGAAAGAACGTAGATAGGAAAAATCCTAACGAGTTCTCTAAATGCTGAATTCTCTGTCATATTGAAAGATATATCTAAACTGAACAGTGAATAGATGGAAGTTTTCATTAGAAACAATTTTCTGTATTTTTTTGACAACAGATATAAGTATATTTCAAAGCTAAAAATCTGATCTGGATTGCAGCTGTGATATGCAAAGTTGTATTTTGGGTGATAATCTTTAATGAGGGTTACTGAGTGCGGTGAAGTTGATTCCTGTCCTGTCTGCAGCGGAAGAAGCCTTCTGAGCACTGCTGCTTTCCCTCACTCTCAAGACTGTTCAAAGGCAGAAGGTACTGGAATGGATCCCGAGGAGTGTCCAGAGCTTTGTGTGTGTGTAGTCACGTATGCACAGTTTTTGTGATGAATTCTAGAATTTTAAATATCCTGGTATCAGAGGAAAGACTGTCAAGAGTTATCTAAGATTGACACACCCACATCTCTTATGCAGTGATTCACACCATGTGGACATTTCTCATTGCTGCAATATACAGTTAGATGTGGTGGACCAGTGAGATCAGTGCCAGCCATGCTCTGTTTCAGCTTCACTTTACTTCCATCTGCAACTCAAGGTCAGCTATGATGCAGGTGTCCCCAAATCTGCTTTTATTTTATCAACCATAATTACATAATTATCTAAGGGAAATTCCACAAGCAGTTCTTAGATTTTAATTACTGAAAATACAGAAAAGGATGTTTTGTGTTTATCATTTTTCCCTTGGGTTTTGATGTACTTGGGATTCTTCTTCCTGGATAGATCACAGAAAAAGGATGAATAGTTGACTTCGTAACAGGGTACAGGACTTGCATTCATCCTGATGAATTTTAGGTAATATTATTTATAAAAGCATTTGGTCTTAATTTTAGAATTACCAGTGACAGAAAATCAACTGTGTGTTTGGGAAATTATTCACAAAGTCTTTGCTGTTTAATGCCTGGATCGCTGAGCCTAGTGATATCTTTGTTGTATTGTGTTGTAAGAGCTCACTGGCAAAGTTTGACTTCCTTCTTATTTAGCTGTACCTTACCTTCCATACAATGCCAGGGTAACAAATGAAAAGAAAGCTATGTTTTCTGATACTGGAGTTGTTCCTCGAGCATCATCTCTGGACTTTTTCTGATCTGTGAATATTACTTTGACACAAATATATTATTCTAGTACTGATCGCACTGTCAAAGTTACTTCATTAGTCTAGTTCTACTCCTCCCTTGATTCTTTTGATTTCAACTGCCAAGACACCAACAATCCTATTATAGTGCAAAATGTTCCCTGGCCAGTCTTTTTTTTTCAGTTGTCTAGTGAAATATGTTGGTTTCTCCTTCACAACTGGTCTGCTTTTGACTGTATTTTAGCTAGAACCATGTGATTACTAAAGTTAGCACAGCCTTTCATGTGTCTAAATGCCTGCAAGATGTGGACCTTAGCTCTGTTCCCCTCCTCTCTGAAGAATATGGCTTTGTAGTATTTGAAATACCATAGTTCTTTACCCTTTAAAAGCTATTTTTC
Organism: Crypturellus tataupa; assembly: GCA_034781795.1. Taxonomy (NCBI): domain Eukaryota; kingdom Metazoa; phylum Chordata; class Aves; order Tinamiformes; family Tinamidae; genus Crypturellus; species Crypturellus tataupa. The sequence continues at coordinate 71,147 of JAWLRI010001006.1, forward strand.
CTAGTTCTGTTCTCTTCCACTTTAAGTCACAAATCTGCTTTTCAAGATTCCCCTTGACCCTCAGCGTTTTTCGTTTATTGACTTCCTAGTTTCTCCTTGACTAATCATCTTGTATTTTTTTAATAGCCTGAAGAACTTTAGCCAAAATGCCAATTTTAATCTCATTTTCTGTTTCCAGCATACATTTTACTAATCCTCTTTTCTTATACTACTTGCAATTAATGTATCCCATTAGTGTCCCAGACTATCAGTGTTTCATTTGCTCAAAGCATTAGTGTTGAAAATGTATTAGCACTAATACATAGTAAATGAGAGGGATTCCACTTAACGCTTTTGACATCAGTATGCTCAGTGGAAACAAGGGCACTTGCTTCACTGGGGCTCCTAAATAGAATAAGTAAAGAAATATAAACTATGATGCTTTCTAATAGGTGATTTCCCAGACATTTTTAAACTTCTTTTCAAGTAGTAGGCAATACTCTCCTTCAATCCACTGAGAAACGTATCATCATGATCCACTGCTTTATGGCAATAGTCTTTGCAAAATCAGTCAGCAGAACGAAGAATTAACTCCAATTGACACATTATGCTAAACCCTCTTTATTGCTGTAGTTTTGAAAAGAAAACAGAATATGAAAATAGGTTTCTGCTGTCTTTGGATCTCCTGCATTCTGTATGGTGCCTGATGAAGTTGGGATCAACTGTCAGAAGGCTTCAGCTGTCCAGAACTCTGCCAAGGAGAAGTGAGGAACGAAGGTGCATCCTCTACAACCTTACCCGTTCTTGATACTGTAGCTGCTGTTTGTCAGGTCTGTACCTTCCTGGGAACGCATGGGATCTTAACCATGGATATGAATACCTGCGAGGAGGCATTAGAAAAGGCAGTGTCAGACTGTTCTCAGTGGTTCCTGGGGAAGGAGGCCATAGACACAAACTGAAATACAGGAAATTCCATTTAAACATAAGAAGAAACTTTTTTGTCCTGTGAGGTTAGTTACACTGGAACAGGATACCTGGAGGGGCTGCCAAGTTTCCATCCTTGAAGTTGCTAAAAACTCCAGGGGATATTGTCCTGGAGAACCTGCTGCAGTTGGCTGTGCTCTGAGCTGACGCACTGCAGTAGGTGATCTTCAGAAGTCTCTTTCAGCCTCAGTGATTCTATAATTGTTCCTAGGATGTAATCAAGACATTAGTGTTGGATTTATAACTGATGAATCTTTAATATGAATAAGTAGATTAGCAAGCAATGCTGGGAAACAAGGTCTTGGTTCTGTGTTACCAAGTTCATTCTGTGATGGATGAGTGTTGCAACATGATGATGTCAGTCATTTATGTCTAAATGATCTGCTTTAAAAATGGTAATTAGATACTTTTTCATATGCCTTTTTCTGTAAGACTTTTAACATCAACTTTCTCAAAAAGAAATGGAATCCAAGCCAGAGTATTCCAGGATCCTGTGTTTCAATGATTGTAAATGGTCTGTATAATGTCTTTAAAGAAATAAGATGCTTAAAGATATGATTGCTCTTATGCTGTATCATTAGACCCTTAACATTTTGAAGATGTTTTGAACTGTCTGGAAGAGACCAGGTTCTGATTATGTTCTGGTACTGGAACCTTTTTCTGGCCTGTGAGGATTCCAAGTGATAAGACTGTCAACTTCAACCAAAATGTGTAGGTACAAGCTGGTGTCATTGGGTGAGCCAGGTAAGGTGGTATAGGTGGCAGAGTTGGATAGAAAATAACAAAATTTGCAAACTTGCATTTTCACTTTTCAGTAAAAACACCCATTTATTCAAGTTAACCAACTGCTTTGGTGGTAGATAAGGAAAACAGCTTTGCTTTATTTTTAAAATTGTTTATTAATATTTTTAATAGCTCCATTTTTTTTCCAGATAGCATTGTTGAGAAAAATTCAGATAAAGATTCAAAGTTTCAAAAGTCCCTGATGCTAATCACCGTATCTTATCTAACCTGCATGCGCTATCAATTCTTATCTTGGTGCTATCAAAGATGTCCATTGACTTCAGTGGTGAACTCCCAGAGCATAGGTAAGCATCTGCATCAGTGCTTGCTTCTCTAAATTAGAGATTAGGTTGTGTCTCTGCCAAGCTTGTAGCAGAGTTCATGAGGCCTGTCACAGTGCTGTTGTTTCTGTCCTCTCAGTTACCAAGGCCTGGCTCTTTGCCTTATTCACTGGTGTTTGCTGCAGAATTGGTTCTAAAACTCAAGAGCTTTATTCTTCAGTGAATATCAGAATAGTTAATTTAGGGGACCAGGTTCTCAACAACTTTTAGTTATGGGTTTTGGCTGGATTGCATAGGACAAATGTCACTTTCAATATGTTGAGAACTTGGACTTTTACTATTCACCGGCTTTCCAAGCGCTTCCATCCACAGATACCAAAAATGGCTTGGGTGTGCTATGTGGCATCCGCAGAGTTCCTCTTCAGGGCATCACACAGCACTGAAATACACACTGTTCTAAGTTGTGTTGTTAATATTCATGTAGATGAGTCCTTTGTTCAGTCAGTTTTGCAGCTAGTTATGTTACATCAAAAATGTTTGGTTAGCCTATGTCTATCTCTTATCTTTTAAAATGAATTGCTGTGTGAGTGTATCCTCATTAGTTAAATAAGAAATAATTCTAAGGCACCCTTAATATGCACCTTGTTATACATCTCACAGTTGCCACTAATTATCTGATAAAAAGACTGCTAAATTTATGGTTGTAGACCCAAGCTGTTAACTGGGTGTTACAGCAATGTCATTTCATATAGCTCAATTAGTGGTTTGTTGGCATTAGGAAATAATTGCAGCAATTCAGAGGTCACTCTTAATGGTCAGTTATTGTGTCTTATCTTAGCTCATTCCTTGAATACAATTTGACTTTGTGTTCTCAAAAAATACAATATCATTAAATTTCAGTGATTGTTCTTGTTATTATTTGCTAATTCTCCAACTAAAAATTGATTTTTTTCTTAGATGTCTGAAATACCCCATCTTTTTAAAGATTTTTGCAGCTTTCCTCATTTGGGTTTCTCTTTCCACTGTCTCTTGTACCTTCTCTTGTCTCTTTTACCTTCACTTGTAAAATCTGTTTTGAATTTAGTACTTGATAAATTACTTTAAGACCAAAATTCAGCATAATTCCCTTGGCATTCAGAAGACTATACTTTTGTTTTTTGTATTTTTTGCTTGTTTCCTTCCTCCCATAAAGACATGAAACAGTTGTTTATTTTACATCACTGTATTACATATTTACTGAAAGGACTGAGTTACCATATACCGACATTTTTTTCTGAACAGAGAGATCTGATCTTTTTCTCAAAGAATCCTGCAGAGGAAATTAAGATTTAGGACTTCCAATCGAAGTTCTCAGAATTTCCTTCCAGTCCTTCCAATTAGTCGTTTTGTGGAAATTGGAGAAGAAAAAAAAAGTTTTTAGGTTATGAGCTTGTAAGAAGAAAATAATTGGCTGGTAGGCAAGTAATGCACTAAGCCAGGAGAAGTAAACAACTGAAGGTACCTGTATTTTTTTTCTGCTTTTTGAACCATATGCTGGGATCCCATCTTAGGATGCCTGTTTCAGTATAGTGAAACTGAATTCCATGAAATGGAGCTTCAGAGCATGTAACACTTTCAGTTTTGCAAAAATTTTTCTCTGTGGTGACTCAGTCACAGAGGGGTGTATAATAGAAGCACTCCTTTCCCTGAAATGCACATTTTTTTTTTCAAATTGAAATCAGAATATGAAGTGCTTCCAGGAAGTGCGGCAGTGTAAGGCTGAATTAAATTTGTCGTTATTCCTAGTGTTATTTTAAAAGCTTGCATTGACCTACTCTGTATGGGCTGACATTTTAAAGGGAAAACTAAACAGTTAATGGCATTACTAAATTATCTATTGTAAGAAGGATAATGGTTGTGTTATCTACAATCTTGGTTACAGGAAAAGAAAATTAGTTCTATCTTTTGTATCTACTTAAGGTGAGAAGCAAATTGCAGTTTTTCTCCTCCCTTTTCACAAAAAGAACACCCACTTTTTTGCCTGAATCTTTTATGTAATCTCTTCTTTTCCTGACAATATTGATGAAGATTATTTTACCATAACCCTTATCAGCTGTTGCAGATGAGGTCAGGATGCATCTATGCTTGTTCTGTGTACATATGATGGCAGAAGGTATCTGGTAGAGCATTTAAATTCTTCTATTGTGCTCCTACCACAGCATACAAAGCAGATTTTCAATTTGTATTTTCAGCTATTAATCTATATCAGACTGTTTGTTTACTATTGCCCGGGAAGAGTGTGAGAGTTTCTACTGACCCTGCATGTCCTGCCTGCCTTTGCCACAACATGGAATTTCTGCGCTGCTTCAATACCCAGGCATACACGTGGGCACACGCACCTTGCTTGCATTTGGAAACCAATAGGAGTTCCTAGAACTCCAGCAAGTCTCAAGGCGGTTGCTCATCCAGGAGAAAGAGTAGTTCTGCTGTGGTAGAACTATTGTGGTAACAGGGGGTAGGCTGACATAACAGAACCTGTTGCTGAGACCGCTCTTGCTCTCTGTAGCTGTTCTCATGACTGCTAGAAAAAGATTGCATATACCTACTGAACTTGATAGTTTCTAGCACAAAGCGTAGTCATTAGCTTGTTTTGCAGAACTTTTTTTCAAATTATGGAATGGAGATTGAGAAAACAAATCAACCTTGAGTTCACAGTTCAAACGTTTTATTGAAATCGGCTGTTTTAGACAAAAATTTCTATACAAAAATTACATATTCTTTCTGTTGATTTGAAGCAATTTACTTTCAAAGTGTTTGTAATTTACTTTGAAAAGCTATCCTCCTACCTGTCCTAGTTAAATTTTCCGCTATAGTTTATTTTTCTTTCCTTGGCATACACAAGCCAATTCATGAACTTTTTATACCAGAATCATCTATAAAAACAGTTTACTACCTATACACATTGAACTTACTTCTTATGTCAGTTATGACAGTTTCATGTTGGAGAAAGCAATGAATGGTATGTTAAAACATTTGTAGGATTACAGATAATGCTTATAGAATATAATGATGTGCTACTTGCATTCCTGCAAAGTTAAGTTTAAAATGAAGCTTTAATTTTTTTCTTGGTATCCTGATTATAAATTATTTCAGTTCTTGACAAAGATGGTTTGGTATTTATGATGAAGATATAATGTAAATGTAAATATAATGACAACATAAATAATTGTCTAAAGGGAGATTTAGAAGCTCTCATGTGTTGATGTATCGTCACCTTGGACGTCACCTTGTCATGCTGGATACTGTGGGAAACTCTTGTATGCTTTAATAGCCGTCCAAAGCCATGTTTATTTCAGATTCTTATATCCTTCAGCCCATTTATTATTTATTTTCTCCATTAATTTCTTCTAATTGTTTGTCTAACAGTCAGGTCAAAAGCTGATTTGTTTTGTTAATGGCTACTCTTAAAGTGTTGAGACACAGATGAGCCACCGTTTTACTGGATGTAAGAAAAGTGAACTAGCTATGAACTTTTCCATTGTATTTCCATTTTTTTTTTTTTTTGAGAAAATGTGTCTGTGAAGTAGCTTTTGTTCTGAAATCTACTTCATACCTCTAACTTTAGCAGCTGCTACTCGAACATGGCCTGATGTGAACTGAGAGTGCAGGAGAGGAGGAGATGCTAACAGTTACTAGTAGCTACTAGTAGCAGCTAGCTAGTAGCTACTGCTACTAGCAAGCAGTATCATACTCCTGTTCCAGGAAAAAACAAAAGTGCCACAACCCAATCATTCCTAGTATTCCTAGATTACCCTTTCCTCCTATTGAAAAAGTTTCTGAAGTCCTTAGAGGCCTGAATGTTGTGCCTTGACCTAAATTACAGACGTAATTGGAGATTGGTGTTAATACTTCAGATATCTGTGAAAAATAACTTGGGGCAAAAGAAACAAAAGCAGACATTGTTGATTATACTGTTTGAATGCATTTGAATAAAGATAGCATAACCTTGCAGTCTAGTTACAGCACAAAACCCTAAATATCTGTGCAGCAATACAAGTGCTATTTTTCAATTATTAAAGTAAAGCTTGAGGCCAAAAGACCTGTTCCTTACATTCCAATTTACTCCCATCTGCCTTCCTGCTTCTTACAATAAGAAAAACTGTATTCTTCCATCCCTGTGGCTCTCTTGTAATTTATTTACCTGGGGAAAATGTCGTTTCAGATGCAGCATCAGTTTTTCCTGCTCTTAGCCAGCTGCATTGACTGAACCAGACGGAGGTTAAGTCTATTGCTTGAGGTCACACGTTGCATCCTGGCCTCGGATTTCACATTAGGTATGGAGTATTCTGTCTTGATTCTTTGTCACTTACTACAAATGCTTATTCTAAAATGTCAGGTGTATTTGGGGATGATCAGTCTGCATTATATGTGGGCAGAAAATTCTAATGTTGAACTTGATGCAGTACAGATGTGGTGCTCGCAAACAGTTTCTGTATTATCAAAATAGGACAAGGATATAGTTTTACAGTTACAAAAAGTAAATATTCCTAAAGGAATAAAAATGAGTGTAAATTGGTGAAGGAAACTTAGCCTAATAATTTTTTAATACATTCTTTATAAGTCCAGGATAATGGTATTTCGTTAATGCTCATTGGACAAGAAGATGTCTTTTTAATTCCTGTTCTCCGTGCTAAATTATGTCATATATGTCTTTTCCATGAATCTGATTTATAAGACCTTGGGATTCTACATAGCATTTTGCTGAAAATCTGATTACATAATTCTTCCTCTTTTGATTTTGATGTCAGAAGAAGTCAGTTGTGTATCAGGAATTGGAGAAAATCTGTATTTAGATGCATGGCCAAGCTTTACTCATGTGATTAAGGGCCTGCTGGAAGATTGAGTAGTTAAAGAATATGAAAATGGTTTCATAGATGAAAAATAATTTGTAGGGTTGACATTTTTGTGCAGAAAAAAAAAAAGGCATGCCCACAGAGGTGCTTACTCAGGTTGGAGAAAATCTTTTGCCATTTGTCAACAGGGCTCTCTATGCTCGAATTCAAGCAGACTCTGAAATATAACACTGAAATGTGTCTCACCATCTTGATTTTTTTATCTGAAAAAAATACTGCCATAATTTTGTAAAATAATAAGTATGACTTCTGGAAGAAAATTGTTCATCTGAAAAATGTCTCCCTATTCTGGCTACTGTGAAGTTGGGAGGCCATAAAGCCCCTGGGAGACTCTTTGAGATGAAAGCCCAGCCTGAGCAGACAAGGAACAAATATCCACCTAAGTGTTCCTAAACGTACAGCCTTTGGTTGCTGAGAGCACTTATTCCTAATCGTAGTTTAAATGGCTCCTGGGAACATTGAAGTCCTCTCCTGCCTTTCAACTGATGCTGAAAGAAGAAAGCAGCTGGGTCCGGCAGGATGGCAGGCAGTGACGACTGCTTTTCAGCCAAAGGAGCAGAAGCCTCTGCAGGAATTGTTTTAATCTCTGACTTGTCAATGTCCTTTACCTTCTGAGTTTATTTCTGTACCTAGAGAAAGGGACCCTTAAAGAGGGCGCACATAAAAAGTTTTCTCTCCCTTTCTTGGCTGCTGTTTTAGGACTTGGCAGAAGAGGCAAAAGATTGCTATTTGTGGAACCTTCTGATGAACCCTCTCTCTTCAGGGAAGTTTGGCAGGAAAAAAAAAGTCCTTCCTTATATTCTCCATGAAGTGTCACCAGGGAAGAACGAGAGAGGTCTCTTACTGCGTCCCGAGAGCATGTGACTAGTGGACAAAGAATGAGGTTATGGCAAGGGGATGAGGTACTGAGGAGAAGGGGCAGGAAAATGCTAAGAGAAGCATTTAGAAAAGATGAAAAAGGGATTTCTGCAACCCATAAGGCTGAATTTGGCTGTTTTTTGAACAAGCAGGTGTTGATTCCAGAGATTTCTCCTTTTGCTCTATTATATCTGCAAACTGTTAAGACCTTTTTTTCCTCATGTAAAGCACATAGAGGAAAATTTTGAAGCTTTTTCTGTTGCAGTTAGGCTGCCAGTGAGCTCTCTTTGGCAGCTAGCATTTTCAGCATGGTTCTTCCGAAAGACCATGTCATGCAGCAAGCCACTTCAACTTGCTGTGAAGTTCCATGGCTCAGAAATGCCAAGATGGTGAAACTGTTAGGTGGCTAAGTTACTGATGGAATAGCTAGGCTAGTTAGGAAAAGACTTTTAAAAACTATATATAACAGAGAATTTTTTTTTTTTTTTTGTGACCTTTGTTAACATCCGTACTGTTTTGCAGTTTTCTTTGACTCATTCTATAAAATATTTTTGAAATACTTCAGCTCAACTTTTTAAAAATCACTTTATTGAAAATGCTTGAGTTTATAGGAAGCTTTTGGTAAACAAGAGCTAGTGTTGTGTCCAATGAAGAAAGCACCTACAGAAAAAAGTGTCACCTTAGCGAAGTTAAAGAACTAGTAGAACTTTAAGGAGAAAAATACAGACTTTACTTGTATCTTTATTTGGACAAAAACTGGAAATATCTGCATCTTCTTTACATCATCACTTGCATTTCTACTCTGCTATCCACAAAAAATCAAGAAATATTCAGTTCTATTTCTCATATGGATAAAATAAAACAGGAAGGTAGATAGATATAATAAAGAATAAGGAATAGTGCAAATCAATCATTGTCATTTGTTTAGAGAATTACAGTAAAGTCACACAAAAAAAAGCATTATTCAAATACTTCAGAATGTTTTGAATATATTTTAAGTATGCTTAATATATTTTAAGAATGCTGTGCTGTTTTGAAATTACAGCTAATAGCCTATTGCAACAATTAATAGCCTACTGCAAAACTCCCACTGTTCATAAACTGCCACAATCAGCATATAACCTAAAAATAGTACTGGCTTCAAGTACAAGTGGACCTGGACCTTTTAAAAAATGAAGGTTTTGCTAAAAACAATATATAGATTCAGACTCTGTGTTCCTGTTACTAGCTTTTTTTTTTTTTTTTTCCTCTCAAAACTTGCCCTATTATGGGAGTATATTGATAACTGCTCCTTTTAAAGGTTGCTGCAAATTTTAACTTAATGCACAAAGCTTTCTATGCAGCATATACTTAAAAATTTCCTCTTGCTATTTCAAATGCAGGAAGATGATATGCTGTGTACGTGCTTTGGAGGATGGCCAGGAGAAGCTGGCTAGGCCTGCCTGTAGTGGAAGCTTTATGACTGGAGCTCACATGGGAGTACTGAGCTCTTGCTGCGTCCTGATGTACTGCTCAAATGAGTGCAGTGGAGATTAGTGCAGGCTGCAAAATCTACTAGAAAAATGGGAAATTATTAGCCAGCACTCTGTTATCATGACTACAGTGACAGCAGATATAAAGTTAACGTGGTTATGTCAGCAAAAACTGCTCTCGTAACTTTGAACCTAACAAAGCCTTAATGAACTCTACCAGACCCACTCCTTTTGAAAGGTATAATCTGCCATCACACAGTCATAGCTCAGCGGAAAATTGCTTGTGATGTTTGCAACAAAGTGTAAATGGTGCTAGGGGTGTTAAATCCTGCTGCTAGGCTGAAAGAGGTAGGAAGCAATGGGTATTTTCCTGCAGCGCAGTGTCACAGTGGTAGGTTTCCATCTATTTGGTTATCGGCAGATTGGAACCACGGAGACGCATGTGTGGTTAGGAAATGCTTATTGAGGATCACAGCATTGGGCCAGAGCAGTGCAAATGGTTCTTGGGCCTGCACACTGTCCGCGAGTAGAATATCCTTTCACTGCCTGTTTTTTCAAACACTGTTCTTATCATGGCCCTCTACCTTCCTTTCTAGCAGGCAGTTAAGCTTGTGAAGGCATTGTGAAATACGGCATGCTCTGTCTTGTTTCCTTTAGAGTTCTTTGCTCTTTCAACACTGTAGAAGAGTTTGTTTTTCAGCTGCTTTTGTTAGCATTTTTTCCTATCACATTTGGTATTGTAATGATGTACTTTGAATGGTCAAAAGTTACTGTTTCTTCAGTGCTCTTAAAACACCATGCTTTCTATGTACATCTGTGGTGAAGGGAGTTAGCTGCTTTATGGAATAATTTTTCTTCATCAGTTATTATTTATGGGGCTGCAACAGGAGGCTTAGGGACTTGTGCTTTTTGAAGCACGAAGAAGAAAAATAGAAGTTTGTACTTCATGGAGCTTAAAAAGTAGGATCCCAGTGCTAACCCTGTAGGCTTACCTACAGGGTGTGGAAGCCTGGCTTCTGATTCTGTTTTTTTTTTTTTTCCATTTGTTATCTTGTTTTGAGGGGGGAAAAATGTTTGTTAAAGACGTTTTTTATACACAGACTAGAGTTAAGATTTGTATTGCAGTGTTTGTTTTTGTGTGTTTTCCTTAGTTCCTTGAAACCAAATCAAAATTTCCTTTCCCTTGAGCACACTTTTTCCATTTTTTCCCTCAAAGTACTATTAATACTTTCTGATTGTTCAGCAGAAAACTCAAAGTCTCTCTTGAGCCACTCAAGCTGGTTTAATTGCTTTTGGTATGTGGCAAGCTAAATTCTGTTTTCCATTTGTCAAACTCAAAGTCTTTCCTCCCCCTTAAAACTGAGCAGTGCTCAGGTGAAAAAAGAAGTTACTAAGTAAAAACTCTGGGACTGTGCACAGGGAGATTTTATAACATTCACAAGGTCACTGCAGGGCAAGATTTAAGGCAGGTTGGTGGTTTGCCTTCTTCCCCATCTCTGCCCCCTGTGCTTCCCTGAGGCATGAGGAGGTTCCTACCGGCAGCTTTCACGTTTCCCTGAATTGCTCTGAAGTCATATTTTTACTTTGTTTCTTGTTTCTCCATTTTCGATTTCCTGTTACACCAGGTAAAAGGAAAGTGGAGAGCATAAGAACACAAAATACTCTCCTCTTGCCTATCGGACACAAGCAGCATATTCAAAGAGTCAAAGTTCCCTTCTTTCCTGGAGTGGTCCATTACCTAGGCCCCTCGAGGGGTGTGCAGATGAATAAAGACCAACTCCGTAACCTTGTGTTCAGCCGGAATGGCCTGCTTTCCAACAGGAAACAAAGTGAAGTTGTGCTTGCTAGGCTCTGCGTGCTGTAGTCTTGCCAAACTTCCAGGCAGGGTATAAAATGCAACTTGAAAGTAAGCTAACAAGACACCTGGAAGATATTTATGCTTTCCCCTTTAAAAGTTAGTTACCTGTTTAAAGAAAACATCTGGTGTGTGTGTTAGATCTTAGCTAAATGTCAACCGTGTACCAGTTTGGTTTCAAGATGGGACCGCTGTTTCATTTCTGTGCTGCTAGTGCCCAACGTCCTGATGGAGACACTGCTTTGTTCTTCTAAAGATACATATGAGCGGGAAGAGGGCCTCACCTGAACTGCTGCTGCTTCATTTTTTTTTCTAACTTGGCATTAATGCAAACACTTTATGGCAGAAATAGGGGATATAGTATTTCCTTCGTCTTGCACAAAAAGAGGATCTGGAGAATCAGTTACAGGTAACCTCATGATGTGTGATAACTCTTGGTTGTACTGCCTGTAACTGTACATAAATGGAAAGAAGAGGTAGCAACACAGAACTCTCCTTCCTTGGTGAAAACTGTAATTCCTACTGGAAAAAATATTTTTGCTTGGAAATCTTGACTTTTTTTTATGTACAACACTAAAAGTAGGGAGAAGAGTTAACCAGCTTGTATGGTTCAGAGGCTGGTAGACTACTCCTCAAGGCAGGTGTAGGGCAAAGACAGCAAATCACTCCCGTTTAGAGGGAAGCGAGCGGGATCTATGCATATACAGATTATCTTTTTTGTGTGTATGTAGGTCTCTGCATACTCTTATGCTTTGTGTCTAAACCAGGTACATCTGGATTACTTGTTCTTATGTAAAGCCTAGTTGTCCCTTGAATTTATTGACATTTCCCCAAGAAACTGTCAAGGAACAAAACTGTAAAACAGTACACTCATAAGCTATACCGTACAAAGGCTATACTTATATGTATATATATCTATTTAAATGTTTTGAAAATCAGAGAGGTTGACCTCGCACACTGGAGCCCTGTGATGGGGAAAGTGTAAGTACTTCAGACACACATGGTCATTTAAAGCCTAGAATCCTCTGTTAAAGTTCTGTATTTTAAATTTTAGAATAGCTGTATAGCAGCCCTCCAGCGAGGGCAGTGACTAAGGCTGTAGTAAAGTATGTGATCTACTTCGGATTTTTTAAATTATTTTAAAGATTTTTTTTGTTTAAATTTTCTAAGGCTAAAAATCCTGATAGGTATAATGAAAAATTTCTCTGGCAAAAAGTTATGGGCAGAACTCACGAAGGAGACCAAGAAAATATTTCTATTTTACACTTCAAGAAGGAAGAGGGACACAGGAGCCACATTGCGTGTTACTCAAACCGTCTGATTTTTTGAACAGCATCTAGTTATGGCAGAGGTGCAAATACATCTGAGCTACCTTTGCAGTTTACATGTACGGTGAGGGGAGGGAGAACACCTTTGTATGCTGGTTGCATAACACAGTGAGGAACATCTGAAATCAAGTGGTTAATGTTGATTAATATGAAATGGCTAATGGTTTTGCCAAGTGACCTTAAGATTACAGAGTAAACTGGGGTTGAAATATTTCCTGATGTAATTATAGAGGTTGTTTTGAAATTGAGCAGAAAATGAAACTGGGCTTGAAGATCAATATTATACTCAGATTACTGAGAGACAGTGAAAGATAACTGAAATGTTATTTCCTATGATGTAGTGTCTTCAATAGGGCTAACAAAGCATCTGTGTGTTCCAGGAAGTGGTGATTTGCCAAGCTGGCTGGAACTGAGTGGAAGTTAATCCTGCTTGCTGGTTGCACTTTGTCCAGATGCTGGGATTGGGTCTCTTTTAGGGCTGAAATGAGGCAAGTTTTTCTTTCCAGCTGTGTGTCAACTTGCTTAGGTAGATACTTAGGCATAACTTGAAAACTGTCATATAACAGGTCTGTTGGAGAAGCAACCCTGGGCATTTCTACATAGACCAGACTTTCTCTAAGCCTATATGTAGCAGGGAAAGCCCGTATGGTCATTTGAAGATCTCTCTGTTTGAAGATCCTCAGCAATAATGGGGAGAGGGAGGGTAGGCTCAGTAAAATGAAGCTTTAAGTCATCAAGCTATTATTTACAGTTGATAATTTCTAAGACAGGAAAAGAACAAAACAGAGAACAACATTGAGGTCAATAAATAGGCTTCCTCTGGTTCACATTAGAGTAGCAAGTTTAATTAACTGGATATTTTATGTCATCAGGAGACATTATCACATAGACTGTGCTCAACTGTGTGTCTGTATTGTCAGTATCAAGGGAATACCAAGCGTTCAGCTGACACCCATCTCCATTTCACTGGAGGGCTGCTCTACAGTAATCTGTTGTGTTGTTGTAATAGTAAGGACAATCAAAGCAGATTTATTTCAGTTTAAAGTCCTTAGACTGCAGGCTCAGTCATTGTGACTGAGAGCCGACCTCTGCCTGGCACTTGGGTGCTGGGGCATCGAGGGAAAGAGAGGGGAAAAGGCGCTTGGTGGTGGCCACAGCACAGCTAACCAGAGAGGCAGGGTTCAAAGATCCTCTTCTCATCTCTGTTGCTGACTTCCAGTTTTGTGTGCCTGATCTCCAAAAGAGTTCCACATTGTACATAGCCACATTTGTCTATATAAATTAATACCATAAAAATACTGCCCTGTGCCTTTAAGAAAGTATGTTTCTATAGGCAAAACAGTTCTCTGCCTAAAGGCTGGATATTGACTTTGAACAGAGCCCCAAGCAAGTGAAATGCTAGATTGTTCCCGGGGAAGCATGGACTCCAGAGCCCTCCTCAGCACAGTTCTCTGGTTTACTCCTTACCCCTGGGGACCTGTAACTCAATATTGGGCTGTATCAGCAATACATTACTTCTTTCTATTGCTTTGGTTTCAGCTACTCTGTAACTCTGAGAAGTATGAGTCAAGGTGACATGTGCCCCCAGCCTGCCCTCCTGCTTCATGAAGCGAGGGGAACCTGCAATGCAGCCTTGTCACTGTGCTGTTCGTTACTGCTTGGGCACAAGGGCTGTGCACAGCTACAGCACCAGAGTTGGGAGCTTGCAGCAAACTCTGTACAGAATGAGTGAAGACCCGGGAGGAGCTGGGCTTGTTTAAGTGGCTCAAGGAAAGTGGTCCTTTCACAACAATAATAATAAAACCACATCTTTGGCTTTGTCCAGCTTAATGTCTTTTACTGATGGTGAATTACCAGTATTCATTTTCCTCCTACAGACAAGGTCATAGTGATCAAGTGACTTAAATCATCTTATAATCCTGGGTAAACAAACTCCTCGTGCTTACGTTTTATTCAAGGCAATTTCATCATGATGTCAAATACTCATGGAAAAAATCCATAGTGAATCTCTCTATAGCTGACTAAACACCTTTAGGAATATAGACGAATCTGTTTAGAGTATTTTTAAGAAATCAATTTCCCCGAGGATACTAACAGAACAGCCGCAGGAAAAGTGGCCCTTTGCTCTGCAGTGTTGTGTGCTGTAGGCCTTGCTAAATACCTGCAGCTGCATGGCTCTATTCAGATGGTCTCTTTGATGCCCCGCAGCGTGACATGCTCGGGTGGGCCTGCTGCGCCACGGGTTGCTGCTGCTTTGGCAGACTGGTTGCTGACACTGCCGAGTAAAGGAGCTTCCGTAGCACGAGGCTGCGCCAGCGTCTATGGTTCCCATCACAGCCTTGTTTCTCAGGTAGACGGTGATTAGTCCTCATTCTCCTGACTCAATGTTATTGAAATATTTTAAATCCATCTTCTCTTGCAAATGCCAGCTTATCTTGATAGTGTTACAGGTGTGTTTTCACATCTGGTTTTGTTACAAGCAGAAACTTATTGCCCAAAAGGCTAGAGGGGGGATATAGTCTCTGCTGAAACTTCCAGTTCGTTACCACATGACATTATACAAAAGTGATTATCGAGGAGGTGGGCACGTAGGCGAGTTATGTGCCAAGCAGAGATTGACTTTGTTTCAGACGCTGTGTATGCATAGTTGTTTCAGGTTATCAGTGTTGTGTGGAATATTGTAGCCTAATTTTCCTTGTTTTAGTTAGTTTGCCCGTGTGTAGAATATTTTATAGGCGTAAATTTCTCTTAAACTTTTCAGATACTTGAGAAAGAAAAATGACTTTCTGAAAATAATTTTTTTAGACTTGTTCATTTTAATTAGATGAGTTTTATTGAGTTAACACTTTTTTTATTAAATGAGTTTTATTAAATGAGTTAACACGTTCACCTGAAGTTAGGTCACTGTACTTCAAGAAGAGTTGCAAAGAATCAGCCCTGGTCACTTGGTTGGATTAGGCAAGTGTGCAGCTCTTAAATTTGTCAAGATGCAACTCAAACTAAATTAACAAAATTAACTTCAGATTTTTTTTCCTAAAGATGTTATTACAGTATGCTCATAATTTACTACAGTAATGCTAATATTAGGGTTATGACTCCAGAATTTTATTCAGCTTTCAGGAGTTGGCATGGAATTCCTACTAACACAGCTGTAATGGTCAATCATGCCTGTAACACCAAGTCCATTGATGGCCCTTGCAGGTTACTTCATGGAGTGTAACCCTAAAATGTACTTACTGCTCTGAGCTGGGGGGAAAAATACGTATACATCATACCCTTTAGATTTTATTTCTGTTCTTCTAAGCTTTTTGCAGTTGATCAGAATTGAAATGTTGTTGCATTTTTTACTATAGCTACTGTAAATGAATATATTCATCTGTCTTGGCTTTGATTTCACCTTAATATAAGGCTGTTCTCAAAAATCCTGAAGTACTTGCTTGTTATGCATCTTTCATAACTTTCTGTAGAAAGAAAGCACTTCCTCTGGAAAACCAGAATTTAAAACATAGTATCTTAGAGCTTTTCTGATGTTTTTGCCTGGAGCAGGAACAAACATGACAAAGACCTAAGGACCATATATATTATTAAAAAAATATTGTTTGTGGAATATCTTGTATAAACTATACGTGAACCAGCTAGTTAAAAAAAAAAAAAACAGGAAAAAATGAAAAAAAGAAATGATAAGCAAAACTGTAATGACAGTTCCAAGTATGAGCACTCAATCAGTTAATATCAATAGCATTACCTTTTGGTTTAGGATATAGGTCAACTTTTAACGTATGAACATTTTGCACTTTAGGAAGAAGGGCAAAATTCAAGAAGAAAGTGGGATAGAGAGTAGTAGTAAAGGGGGAATTAATGCTGCAGGTGTTATGAAAAACAACTCCTGACAGTAGGGCTGAGAGTTGGAAAAAAATCTTTGAGTTTTCTTAAAGATGTTATGGTAATCCAAAAAAAAAATCATTAAGTAGCACTAGATAAGTACAGAATATTTACTTTAGACAGGAAGATTTTTTTGAAAGTAAATCTCCTAAGAATAGATGAGGTAGTTATATTCTAAAGTCCACAAGGTAAAACCAAAATTTGCATCAGACAAGGCTAAGGAGGGTGAGTCAAGGTACTGTAGGCTTAGATCTGTGTGTTATAAAACAGTGTCTTGATATTTTTTCTAATTGCTTCTGCAGCACCTGATGCCAGAGTGTAACTGGATACCAGTCACATCATTTTTTTCGTTGTTATTAAAATGGTTGACGTGAATTTATTGGGTAGTTCAGTAGTGTTTAATATCTTGATTTCTTACTGTCATGAGTAACATCATGGTTTTGCTTCATAACCACGCAGTGTATGTTTTCAGTGAAATTTTATTTAAGAAAGTACTACACCTTTCTCCTTGATATTTAGGCAAATTCGCATTGCAGAATGATTAATTGCATTCAGTCTTTTCATCCACATCTAATTTTTCATGGGACATAATTGGATGCAAATTGGGCAGTGTTAATCATTAGATACCACTAATTAAAAACAGAAGCTGTAGGTAATGGTATGATTATTGGTAGAAATAAATGAAGCAGATCAGGTAATACTTTTCTTCAGGGACTCATGACTTGTGCCTGAGCCTCATTAAATTTTAACATATGAAGGTGCCCTGCTGGCAGAGGCTGCAGGAGACAGCTATTTATAAATAACTTAAAAGTAGTATAGGAGGACAGTGCCTAAAAAAGGAGATGGGGAGAAAGTTCATATGGCTCAAGGGCTCGGTAGTTTGATAAATTAGGAACTTTAAAAAAGAATTGTAATTAGGTGCAAACTGGTTTTGCATAATGAAAAGCAGGTTCAAAGAGGAGCTAAGGACATTGATTTTCTGACCCTGGTTCTGAAGCATCCCAAAATGCCGTGCTCGAAAAACTCAGGGAGTATTCTTTGAACAACTCATTTCATGCTTTGTCCTTTACAAACAACTCAGGTGCCCTGTATGCTGAGCAAGACTGAAGTTTCATGTAAAATTTGTGATCAGGTTGCTCATAAGGTTTTGTGCATACATCCAGATGAGAAATTTTTTTCAGAAAGAATCCCGTGACTTTTTTTTTTTTTTAATTAAACTTACTGACAGCCCATGAAACTTTCAAGACCCGTGATTTCTTTGTGTTGCTGCTTCTGGTCTGGAAACATCAAGAGAGTTTCATGATAAAAATCCAAGGCATCAGAACTTGCTTGAGTTAATATGCTTTCGACTGAGGTGTGAAGTCAGGAAGTGTAACTGAGGCAACTTTAAATTTTACTCAACTGTATGGTTATATGACTTGTTTGTTGGTTTTACCCTGGCCTGAAATATGCACTAGAACTGAAGAAGCATGAATATGAAGCCTAGTGAATATATCACAGAGGCATTTTTGAGAAACAGTACAGCCCTTCTCTGAAATAATCTGTAGAACAGGAGAGTCATTTTTAAAAAAATTTACATTTGAGCTACAAAATTATAGACTGGAAAATCTGAACATCCTTCTAAAATAAGATGTGTTTGAGAAAGGAAAAAAAAATGTGCTCAGTGTAGCATCAAAGGAAAAACTGAAAAGTATATGTGTATTTGTGTATTGGGAAATGAGTTAGGGAGAAGACACTTGCCTCCTGCAGTATTACAGAGTAAGTACTCTTATTTCAATTTACACCTTCCATCTGAATCTATTTCATGGAAGACTGAAGAAGTGCAGGCTCGTATATTGGAAGCTATCTTGAAAATAGCCTGGGAGTTGCAATGAATCACAAGGTGAACCTGAGCCAACAGTGTTATGCAAAGCATCTTCTGGGGGCTGTGTAGGTATAGTTTTGGCTGGGGTTTCAGCTTGTTTTGGCTTGAACTCTGTGAAAGAGATGATCTGACTAGAGAAAGCTGAGAGGAGAGCAATAAAAATGGTCAGAAAACATGCCTGGTGTGGAACAAGTAAATGCATTGGGATGGGAAGCATGGTGGAGGCCTGAGGTCTTTAGGTGCTTATGGGGCTGCAGCAAATAAATAGCAGATAACCTGTTCCCTAATTCACCGATTTTATAGCAATTTCTGGACTGTAGTTCACAAGGAAGATTAGGCAATAAGAGAAGGCTTCTTCATGTGCAGAACTAAAATACACTGTTCATGTCCAGCACTGAGGATCTTCAGCAGGGGGTTAGATTTTCCGGAGAAGACACAGATGCCACTGATCTTTCTTTGGGAAAGGGACTAGCATAGATCAGCCCATGTCACCTTGGCCATTTATGATCTTCAGAACATCAGGAAGTGCTTTGGAAAAATACCTGGACATTACCTTAAGAATAGAGATGTGCAAACCTTTCCCTGAAATTCAGGAGGGAATATTAAAAAAAAAAAAAAAAATCCCGCTCTGTGTGTCTGCTCCAGGGCACCCAAATGCAGCCGCGGGGCAGCGGGCTCAGAGCCAGGCGGGCCGCGGGGCAGGAGCAGGGGGCGGGGAGGCTCCTGCCGCTGCTGGGGTGGTTTGGGGCCGTGGAGGTATTTGGGGCTGCATGGAGGGCTCTGGGGGGCTGGTCCTGGTGCCTGCGCCGGCCGCTCGGGAGGCCGCGGGCAGGCCGGGCCTCGCTGCGGCAGCGCGCCGTGCGGGTGAGGAGCGGGCGCTGGCGGCGATGACCAGTGGGCCTGTGCCCTCCGCCTCGCCCCGGGGGAAGCGGCTGCGGGCGCGTGCAGCGGCGTGCGGGCGGCTGCCAGCGTGAGCCCTGCAGGAGCAGGGGCATGCTGCGTTTGCTGTGCTCTTGCCAAATGAGAGGTGGCACCTTGCTGGCTGGTATTGCCGTGTGTTTATGCAGAAATACCCTTGGCAGCTTCTGCTTTCTGTTCTACAATTGTCATTAGATGCTGTCAGCTGAAGAGCTGACAAATACTCCTCCTCTCTCCAGACTGCCTGCTGTCTTGCGTCAAAAACCATCTGACCCAGACACAACAGTGACTTCCTTTCCCTGACTGCAAGGGTAGAAAGAAAACTGGCTGCAGCTTTGCTCTAAGGCAAGTTCCAGCAGTTGTGTTTGTCGCAGTATCCCAGAAAATGGATTTCCTGGCTACCTTAGCTGCTTCCAGGTGCATCATAGCAGACTGCAGCGAAGGGAAGGATGCTAGGCTCTCCTTTCAGGGTTACTTACTGTTTTCCTGCCATCTAATGGAGCTCACCATTAAGGATAGTTATAGTAAGCTATGCTGGAGCAGCCGTTTCTATTCCTGGCATCAATGTCCACCTCTTCCAAATTGTTCAACTCGTTCCAGCATAGAGCAGGGTGCTCATGCTGGTGTTGCAGAAGTAGGAGCTGATCTGATGTTTCTTTACAACCATTTCCACCCAAGTGTTCTTTAGCCATACTACTCTTGGTTCTATTTTGCTCTGCAAGCGAGCAAATTAAAGGTCTGTGCTTTGTCTTTGGGGACGTGTTAGAGCAGTGTCAAAAGGGGGTCTAGCGTGGTCTGACCATAAGGCCTGCTGGGGTAGTACTAGGTAGAGAACCACAAGCTCTCCAAGCTGGAGAATTAACGTAACAAGGCCTCATTAAAAAAAATAAAAGCAGAAAACTGTCACCCTTGTTCCACACAGGAAAGTCTTTCAGTCAGGGTGACACATAGGCAGCTTAGTCTATGAAGAAAACAAGATTTTGTTTCAGTTTTCTTCATTCCGAGGAAAGAATGGTAAGTAAACATTCACCGTTGAAATGATACTAATCAGTTGTTCAAACAGGCAGATTGAATGCTGTCAAAATGATATAATATTTGTGGTTTAAACAGTGCTCATATCTTGTTCTATGTCTACTCAAGCAATGTAACAACTACCACTTTGCACGTGTCGGTCTGAAGCTGAGAATGTTAATGATTGAATACGCTGTTATTAGAAATCAATGGAAAAGTTTCCACTGGTTTAGTGAACAGCCACATAGGCTGTCACTCTAGTAGACTTTCTTGACCTGTGCATTGAGAGGCAAAACTCAATGTGCCCTGGTAGCAATTCTGTGGATACGTCTGGACTGAGCTCTCTGGACTCAAAAGGTGGTGAATGAGGGTTCTAGGTGCCTTGTCTGGAACACTGCCAGGCCCTGTGCACCAAGCAGGGACATGCTTTTTTGCTACTTTTCCAAATGTCCTGTACTTTCTTAAACAACTCTGTTTCTCCAAACTGTGCTGTTTGGTGCTCAGTTTTTATATTTTTAATGAGTTAGTTGATTTGTATGTTTGACATGAATAAGCAGCAAACATTTCAAGCTCCTTAGAGTGAGAGATTATTAGAAAAGTGGGTATGTGTAGTGTTCTGGGCAAGAATGTGGATAAATTCCATAGTGACTAAATAATCATCCAACATGATTATAAAAGTGTTGATGGAGTTAAACTTGAAAGTCTATAGAAAAGGGTAAAGGCAGTAGAACGAAATGGGATGAGAGTCAAAATATATCTTTAAGAAAGTGAGCCTAGCATGTCAAAATTAAGTCTGCCACATAACTTGAACTGACTCAAAATGAGAGATTACTAAAGATTAAGTCAAAATCATATTAAGTTTAAAGGCTTGGATCTTTTGATGATTTTTTTTTCACGCAAATGATAATCTCAATATTACATACTCTGTAGCCTTTCTAATTTTGTGAAAATGCCTTGCTTTTGAAGTGCAAATAGAAGTGACTGCTTTGCTTTATCCACAGTAATTAAAAGGGGGCTTCTTTGCCCTGCTTTATGTACATCCTCCATCTTATCTTTGCAGCAAATCTGTTTTACTGGAATAGCCTAGTAATTGGGAGCCTGTGCTTATCTACTCCACACCCTTCTTTCTTTTTTTTGAAAAAGAAAATAATGTGTATAATTGTGTCAGTACATTCAAAAATGTAAGTATGGATAAACACAAGTCTAGATTTTCTAGCTTAAATCTAGTTTTTTGAACTGCAGTAAACAGTCATGACACTAAATTTACATCATTATTAAATACCCAGTATGTGCAGTCTCAATCAGCAGAGAGAGTGGATACCCCAGGTGTCCTATTCTGATTTGCAGTAAATTGCTGTTTAAGCTCCTGTAGATTTCATGCTTTAGAAAGCTGTAATAGCAAGCAAATTATTTTTTAGGGGAATTATTTTTTTTTTTTATTTATTTATTTTTAACAAAGCTCACTTTCTCTCAGATGTCAACAAAATTAAGTTAGCTGCATCTAATTTCAGGCATAAGCCAGCATGGCCTATTTTCCATACAAATTTAATCCAGTGTAGTGAGCATTATCCATGGCTCAGAATAGCATAACAAAAAAGCCATCAAAGGTTTCCATTATAAGTAAAATAACTGCTAGATAAGATAAATATTCAAGACAGATGATAGCAGAAATTAAAATATTATAATTGGGCCTATACAATTAAATTCTAAATCGACAAAGATTTTCTTCCTGTTCCATCTATCCTTCATAAATAGCATTTTTTACATCTTTGTATAACCTGAAGAGGGGAAATTGGATTGTTTTTTTTAAAGGATTATTATGATGCAAATTACAGTCTGCAATACGCAGTGCGCATTCTTGCTAAGAAACAAGCTCGTTACAGGACGTGTGGAGAGTGCGGTGGGCTGTGGATGCAAGGGTCTTGATTGGGGTGTCTTTTTTGGAGTAGGATCTGGACAAGGCTATAATCTAGCTATTTGAGTTGGTGATCGCATTTATTTTCAAATGTTGCCCTGAATAACTATTGCTGCTATACAGTAGTGATCTTTCTTTTCTCTTCCTTGGAAAAATGGCCAGTACTTAGGATCTGCGGAGCGCTCTCCCTTCACCCAGCTTGTTAATGACTGCAAACTCTTGGGACTCTTCTATTGCAGGCGGTACCAATGAACTAGCAATGATGCAGAAGAGTAACATGATATGTCCTGCATAGTCTGAAAAGTCCTTTACTCTTCAACTATTTTAAAAAAAGAAACAAGAGCTTTCCATTTTGGCTCAGGTTCAGAGAGGAATGCCAGAGACTACATGAAGCATAAAGTCACAAAGCTGGGTTTTGGTTACCAGCTTGCGTGTTCTGGGTTGTTCTGGCTGTAACGTAGCTTGCCGGGGTGAGGTCATGTGTCCGTAAGAAGGAAGAGGCCCAGCAACTTCGACATTGGTCAAGGGGTTGCACGCTATTTCATCTCATCTGCAATAAGATGTGGGTCGAGTTAGGATAGCATGAAGGCACGATGATGGAGAGTATCTGGCTTAAAATCTCGAGTTATTTCTGTTGGATTTCATCCATGCTAGTTTCTAAAATGAATAGGCAAAAAAATACTCTGTATTCTTAGTTCTTGAGGGACTGAATTGTGCCTGTTTTGAGGCTTCTAAGTGAGGGAGAGAGACTCTTCGTAATGCATCTGTAAGTGACTAAATTCTGCCATAGGTAACTTGCAAATGGCCTGCAAAACGCAAGTGAGAACAGCTGTATCACACTGGATTTTAGCTAATGTCTCTTTTTTCTTCCCTGGTCTAGGCTTTCACATTTAGCTCATCCCCAGTTCAAATCCTGACAAAACATTTCCATATTCTTAAAGCACAGAATGGCTAATATGTATCACAGCATTCATTTAATCATTTAACTAAATAATTACATCCCTAAGACTCAGCCTAATGGGATGTCACATTGAAAAAGCCAGAGAGAACTTTTAAAAATCTGCAGTGAATTTAATTGAATAAACTCATTTGGTATTTGCATACACAGATTGTATTATTTATAATTAACTTCCCAAATCATTTATTTTGCAGCCTTTTAATTCTCTCTGTATCCTTCTGCCTCATTGACAAATTCAGTCACATTTGACAGCCCCAATCTGGCATTTAAATGTGACGAAAGTAGACATTGCGACATTCTTTAAGCAACTTATCCTGAGTGACATATTAAGAAATCTTAAACTCTGTGCCAACGGCCACTTTTGCCTATGGCACTCATAGATCAAGAATTTCAAGGCTGAACACTCCATTTTATTATGTTTATAGAGCTTGCTGTGTTCTGATTAATTTTATTCATGGTTTAAGAAGTACTAAACTATCTGGCTGCCTTCTCATGGAAAGTATATAGAGTCCACAAAACATTACAGACACCGGGAAGGCTATATGTCTTTCTAATCGTAGACGTGATAATCAGTAAAGGATAGAAAAAGAAAAAAACACCCAGAGTATATGTATTTTTATCTTCAGTTATTCTCACTGCCCGTATTCTTCTCTGCCTCCTGCTTAGCTGTGGGTATTTTCTTCTGACTTCCCAAGGAAGCACAAGAAATTTTTACTTTGCTGCTTTTAGCATGTCAGTTCATTCAGCTTTTCCTCCATTCTGGAGAGTGATTCATGCTTCTTCCTTGTATCTAGATTTTGGTCCAAACCCTATAAAAGTTGCTGGAAAGGTGATTATAGTTGCTGTGAAAGTTGAATTGTTCCTTATCAAATTGCCTTGATTCTGCTTTATCTGGGTGTTCATTGAATTAGTCCTACTGCTGAACTTCATGATGTGACCTAATTTTCTGCTGTCAATCAACTTCCAGTAAGCAAGGATGGAGAATAGCGAATGGCACATGAAAAAGAAGGACACAAGGCAAAACAAAAGAGGAAGGGCAGTATAGGATGAACTCGTTTCTTCTTGCTAGATACATTTCAAATTTGGTAGCTAAATCACTTAAATATATTTTTATTAGGCAACTGTTTCTTTTCATTTGAGAGGCCTTATAATAGAATAACAAGTATATTTTTGGCTATTGCTGCCTGCATATTAAACATTTGTCAATAACTGTTGCCTGAAAAATATGGACTAATTTTTATCGTGGTTTTTATATCCTTCTACAGGGGCCTGATTGCTGTGATTGGTACATCCACTGTTGTCTGGTTTTACTGTTTTTGCTTCTTTGTGATTTTAGGAGTAACAGTGCTATTTCTAGCTTGATGAAGTTTTTAAGAGCTCTCTGGGGGTTGATTCTTAGAGCCGTTATTATATGATGTTATACTAAGGATATCACTTACACAGTTCTGTTTGCCAGGAAATCTAAACTTTTTGGGAGGAATTGAACCTACTTTTAGCTAGGTATTGTAATATTTTTCTATTATGCATTTCCATCTCTATATGACTTTCTCTAGGTCAAGAGTTCTCTGATAGCAATATTAAAGACTAATCAAATATTGGGTCTGGTGTGATGCCATTTTAATGAGAGTCCGTTGGGTCCGTTAACACTGAAAGGGAAAAAAAACTTTGCACTTTTTGCACAGACTAATGAAAAAAATCTTTTCATACATAATGTAGAGCACACTTCCATAAATGGATAAATAATTTACTTAACTAACTGGAGAGGGAAAATACTTAGGATTTCAAAGTACTTTAGCTTTACCAATGTACCGTAAGTCTTTTGGAAGTGATTGAGTAATTTAGTGTGACTTAAATCTCAGGCCTCTATGTGGATTGTTATTATATACTCCTGTTGGCTGAATCCTGATTCACTTTTCTATCACTTTTGGATAGATCATTGCCATATGGAGCTGTGGTGTCTGTCTGCTGGGTGGAAATGCGACACTATGCAAGCTGACATTGTAAAGCAACATCTGCTGTTTGCTTTTTAAGGGCCATATCTCATAAAAGTTTCTGCAAGGATCTAAGAGAAGGTAAGATTAAACTCATCCCTTCTAATGTGGCTATAAGAACATAATCAAGCTTTTCTAAAAAGAGGAATTTTTATGTTTATTTTCAGAAAAGTTAGATTAAACTTATTGTCTGACTGATGTAGATGAAGATATTTGATGTAACAAAATATTCGTCATGTTAAGTATAGGTATAAATCTGTCAATCAAATTTCTACCTAAGCTTTCCAGATTTTTTAAAATCAGTTCAGCTTTTCCTGTGTGTAATTGCTTCCAGTTCTAGATCCAGTGATGATAAGATCACTTAGTGGACAGTATTTGGAGCAAGCATATTACAGTGAACTTGCAAAAACTACTTGCCATTTCCATATACAGTTAATGCCTACAGATACACTGAACAATAAGTTCAGTGTTCAGTCACTGTTATTTAGTCTACAAGGAAAATTTTGAATATTAAAAAAAGGCGAAGTAATAAAGAGTATGATCCTGGTGAAGTCAATGAGGATCTTTAAGGAGGCAGTCTTCAGTTATTTTGGGCCATGCATGAAAAATGGGTATAAAACTTGAATGAAGATGAGTACTTTCAAGCATCAGGATCTTGTTCTCACTATATACAGCCTCGGTGAAATTTAATGTCAGCACAGAGATCTATAGTGCCTGCATGATTAGCTCTTTTACCCTAGTTTATCACTGTGCTGTTACTATTCTGCAAATTTTCCTTGTGATAACTATGATCATTAAAAATAATTTCTCATGTGTGAATAACTGCCATATACAGTCTAACACAGTCTTGTTAAGTTAAATCAAATTTACAGGTAAGTTATTGTACATCTGCTATGCCTTTGTTGAACCTATGAATCCAGCCATATAATTGAATATACTCTTCTTTTTAATGATGAATGCGTTCAAAAATATATGAAATTCTGATTTCAAGCCTGCAGGATTGTGATCAGTATACCGACCTGCTGCTTTCTAGAAATTAAGAGTACGGTAAATCCCTCAAGTGCTTCACCTGCACTGTTTCCTTTGACAGTCTTTCACAGAACTCCCATTGATTAATTGTGAGGCTGAGTATGCTTGAACTAAGTCATTAATTTTCTCTAAAAAGGCATAATTCTGGAGCACTTTATTTGTCAGAATGGTATTGCCTGCATTGTTAAATACTTGCCTGTCATCTGTACACCCCTCTGCTCCCCAAGCACAGATCCCTTCAACTTTCCTTCCACTCAGGGATAGAGACAGTAAATTAGGATGAATTTTTGTACTTTAGGTGTTTGGTGATGAAATAGCTGTCTTTCTGAATCCAAAATAGCAACGAATGATGACCTCTAAAGTATGTCAAAGCTTTTTAAAATAATGAAAGTAAAATTGTTCCTACTTGACTTCTCTGTACTTTTTTTGCTTGCATAATTTAACTAGAGCCCCTTCTCCCTGAAAAAAATTCAGATGCATATTAACTATAGCTTTACAAGGATGAACTGAGTTAGAGGAATACAGAGATATTGAAAAGAAAGGTGGTTAAAATGTAATTCTTTTTGCTGTAAAAAGTCATGGCATGCTAGATATTTTTGGCAAACTGTTTATTTTCATTTGATTTATAGTATAAATAAAGGTTTCATTTTATTGGCATAAACAATTACCTCAATTTATCTAGGCTGATTTTCTACAAACATAATAAATTGCTGTGACTTTGTTTATGGACAATTTTAAATTAATATAAATTCTTAGCATCAATAAAAGAAATAAGGATCCTGAACCTTATGCGTTTAGTGACTTTTCCCAGCACACTTGTTTGCCTGAGAAGAGCCATATTTTTTACTGGACAGTGTAAATCAGCATAGGATATAGTCTTGGCATATTACTCGTAACTACCCCACAAGTGCAAAATGTGATTTAACCCTTTGCACATGAAGACAGGTATGATCCCACAGAGATTTTCATCTAACTGACTTAAGCTAGTAATGCAAATTAGCACAGGTTTACATAGAAAGAAGTCTTCTGCCTGCAGTTACTGAAGCTGGTTGGGATCTGAGCCCTCAGCTGCTGCACCTTTGAAGCAGTCCTTCCAAACCTGATTTGGAAAAGGATTTAAAAAAAAAAAAAAGTTCCAGCTTGAATAAGACAATATTTGTCATCTTATTCCCCTGTCCAGGAAGGTAGTTATATTTATCCTTACAGTCCATTCAAGGAAAGAACAGAAGTTATAATTGTATACAAACTGAGTATGTTGTGTTTTCTCGATTGGGGTGGCATAAACGCTAGTCAATTTGCAAATAATGTAGAATATTTTTCCTAAGATAATTCACACTGGAGAATGGTGATAACTACTTGCAGTTAAGTCAGGGAATAGAGGTCAGGCAGGTTAGCACATGGAGCAAGGTGATGGAGTGAAAGCAGCCTCGGGGAGGATAAGACGGGACTCGCTTCAAGTGCTTGCCCATGAAAACAGGTACCTGGGGAAACGGGCAGGTGGAGAGAGAGGTCCTTATGTGGAAACAGCTATGGCCCTGTTGGAATAACTGGGATGAGGTGGATGGTGTGTGTGACTGGAGCACCGTCATGCCTGGATACAGGCTCTTTGGGAGAGACGAGCAGGGAAGATGAGAAAAGGTTGCCCTGTACATGTAGAAATTTCTTGAATATATGGAGACCTTCTCTGGAATGAAAAGCAGAGTTTGAAGAACATGATTGGGGCAAGACAATTAAGGGTGAAATGGTTGAAGGACCACCTGGCCAAGAAAAGAGAGCAAGTGAAAGCTTCTTCAGGAGAAATCTAAGCTCCTCAAGGAAGGCTGCAGATCCCAGACCCTGGTTCCTGTGGGAGACTGTAACTTCCCTGAAGGGACAATGGGATGCAATCAAGGGGTGTCTGGTGGGTTTTGGGAACAAGTTAACATGGATACAATACAGGCTGAAGTGCTAGGTGTGCTTTCTTGGAACTGCTCTTTACTAACGAAGAGCTGGTCATGGAGAGGTGATAATCGGTGACAGCCTTGTCTGTAGTGATCATGACATGGTTGAATTCAAGGTCCTGAGGGAAGTGAGGAAGGCAAGTAGCTGAATAGAGTTTCTGAAAATAAATGAGGCCAAATTGCTACTCCATGTGCTTTCAGAGCATGAAAAAGGGAAGGGAGAGCGGAGTACAAGATAGTGTAGTTTTCAGTGTCTCTTCTATAACAAACCAACACGTGGAAGACATGTATGAATTAAGACCTCACCTTCAGTTTTCCCAAGAGGAAACTTTATTTCAATCCTGAGTACATTTATGGAAATCAGGCATGAGTTAATTGAATGTCTGTAAGGTAACCCTTTGCCATTGGAGTTTCAAATTATTTTGTGCAATTTTTATATTGCTGTCAACAACAGTTGAAAAATATTACTTATTTGGCATTCTTCAAAGAAATTGTGGATTGCCCAGATTTGATTGAAAGTCTAGATTGGTCTGCACTAGCCAGACGTGTGATGGCTGAATAGGCGAGAATCCAGCTTGGCTTTTCAATTCCAGATTTTTTGCAGTGTTGAAATTTAGACAGGTCCTTTCTTCTGCTTTGTTAGGTTTATAAATGGCATGCACTGATTATTGGTGTTACTGGCCAAACTAGGAACAAAAATGCTCATAATGACAGCTCTGTGGTCTTCCTTCAGAGCAGAAGCAGACAGTTACTTTATCTGGTGCCATCACTATAATAAATGTGTTGATGGATCATCAAAAATAGCCAGTAACATGGCCAGTAACAAGACTTTCTGGAAATGTTGAGGTAGATTCTATGTACAACTCCGTCTTTATGAAAAGCAAGGGGCATCACATGAAGTTAGCAGGAGGTGGGCTCAAAACCAAAAGATGAGGGTTGAGGGGGGATTAATGTCAAGCTGTAGCAATCCTTGCCACAGGATGCTGTGTTTTTAAATTAAGTTTGAGTTTAGTTTTCCCTAGAAATTACTAAATACAAATTAACCCTATTTGTTTTAGTCCATAAAATACAAATGATGAAGAAGCTGTAAGGTTGCTTGGGAAAAGTATCAATCTTGTTCTGCTATTACTTTTCAAACGCTTTTTTCTGTCCACTGTTGAATAAGATGCTGGGCTAAATATACTTCTGGTGTGAGCTCATGGCTCCTATATGCCTAACTGATTCACAGATAATTCAGTGGGAGAAAAAAGTTAAATTCTATGGGTTAGTCATAGCGAAAAATGTAAGAAGAGCCATCTGTTTTTAATTATACTGTATTTAGAAGGATTTTTTATAGGGCTAAGAAAACAGAGCACTAGAGTTTAACAAGCTGTTTGCTGTAACTGCATGCATGTAATATGGTCATATATAATATTTCTCAACCCATAATAGTTTACAGAATACAGTTAGAAAACTAGAGTTAAATTTGTGACAGTTGTGATGCTACTGTTAGCTGTTAGAACACAGGAAACACTAGTTCATCTTTCAAAATGTCTATTTGGCGGTATTTCATTTTGTACTATGAAGGAAAGAAAGATCAGAAAAAAAGAGGTGCCATGGAGGGAGGTTTCTAAGATGACCCATTGCAAGGCAGAGCTGGCAGGAGTAGGACAATCTAAAATGTTATGTCAGTTTTTCTCTGGTGACAGATTGTGATTTACAAGCACAAAAGGTGGTTTGGTGAAGGAATTTGCTCACACTCATTGAACCGTACAGGCAAATGTCTTCAATATCTAACCAAGAGATCAATGAAAACAAATTGTTCAGCTACAAGCAGCTAGCTATCTTCCCTTCAGGTGAATTACTGCTCCGTGTATTCTGCAGTTACAAGGACAGTTCTCACTTATATTCCTTTATTTCCTCCTGTTCATTTTCCTCCCTATCTTTATTAGTGTTTTTTCAAAGAACTTCTTTGCAAGATAAAATGGGAATTTCTCAAAAATGCAAAATAGTTGCTGTTGTGTCACATATCAATCAGGCTCCATTACGGAACTTCATGTTTCAATTGCATATACGTTGATAACTGTCATTTCAGAAGAGAATACAGAGCTTGAGAGTATAAAGTGTTTTAGTATGATCTGTGCAGTATTCTCTAGCTGGGCAGACCGTTTCACTGTCACCACCAACCATTTTATCCTTCAGCAGGCCTAAGGTATATGGAGCATCAGTACTAGCCAGCACTAGCAGAGAGTCCTTACTCTATCAAAAAGACATCTGCATTTCCAAGGAGGTAAAACTGGGGATGCATTTTGTTCAAAGCCGTAAGGACAAGCCTGTCATTCTGTATGATTTTTCATAGGATGTGCTTGACAATAGGAGAAATGCCTCCCTTGTCATATCCACTCCTTGTTATGGAAAGCGTGAAGTAGTTGTGAAATTCTTTAAATAGCTACCAAGCTGGGGCACAGTACGCTTCGATCATCACTCTGTACCTTAGAAACTAACCATCTTTTCATCTTTCTGCCCGTGTGCCTAAGAAGATGGGAACATATTGTCAGCTTATAGTGTTCTGCAGGAATACTTAACTTCTGAGCAGTTATTTTTTCCTGCCGTGCTACAGATAATGATTTTTTATAGTTCTCAGCCAAATTTCTTAAAGGTTAAATTTTACACCTCTAAAGCTGAAGACCCATGCAGTAGAGTATCAGCTTTCAACATCACAACAGCTTTTCAAACAGTTGCGCTCCTTTCTGTAGCAGCCTCTGTGTAGCTTCTGTCAAGAGATGGCTTTGTTTGCACAGCTCCGCTGTGTGACTCTCTGGTTGTTATTCGAGCTTGGCAGATCCTCCTTCTCAAGGAGTAAAGGGGGAGTAAATTTGTGCCTTCGGGAGTTTTCCCCAGGCACAAATAGAGGATATCTGCGAAAGACATTCAAATTCAGAAAACATTGTAAAGATTTTAAAATATTCTAGTAACATATATACCTAACTATGAATTATGCATTTAACTATTTTTATCCAAATGCTGTCATGGCTTAGAAGCTTTTATAGTCTACGATCCTATTATATCTAGTGCTTTACAAAATCAAAAAAAAAAGTCTCCTGCAACTATTTCTGTTATCCTTTGTAGATTCTCAAAAACACTTTACAAAAGCATTTAATAAAATCAATAAGCTCCCTTTGTCCTAATGTGCTCCTTGCCCATGTAAGAGACCTATGAATATACTGTTGAAAATGATTTTCTTAGTTTAAATAGAAGACTTCTTGGGAAAGTTCATTATTTCCATGCAATTTTTGTAAAAGAATATGATTTTGGAGAAAACTTTGTTATCAGAATCGGTAGGATAAATGCAGAAGTAAGAAGCACTAGTGGAGAAAAATACAGACTAGCTAAAAGAATTTACCCAAACACTTGGATATAACTGTAAATATGGAAAAGCCCCAGAAAACTAGGTTTTCTGGTTACAGATTTACTGTCAAGCTTCATTATACAATGTAAAAAGACTTTTTTTTCCCTCCTAAAATTATAGGTCACACTTTCACTCTTCTACTGATTTTTTTTTTTTTTTTGTAGGATTGTCATAGTAGTATGGTAAAATTAAGGCTTGATTAAAGGGATATGTTAAGCAAAAACTTGCATTGGTCTAAATCCATCATGGCAATTTTGATAGCTAGATAATTACAGCAGTTGATATACTTCAGGATTTTTGCCCATAATCTAGACTTACTATTCTCAATACTTCTGTGACGGATATATTTAGCAACTGGAGACACTGCCTGGAATGACTATCCCTACTTAGAAGAACCTAAGAATAGCAGCCCAGTGTCACATGAGATTTTTATCTAGTTTGGCATCTTGTATTTGTAACAAATGGTGAAAGAAAGAGAATATCAGTGATAATTTCCCTAATATGATCTTCCAGGTTCTTTTTTTGGTAGTTGAAAGACTTACTGAGACAGTGCATATTGATCTCTTACTGTTTTACAGCTTATGATAGGCTCATAAATTGTCTATAATATTTTTACTTCCATTTCAGGCCTATCTCCAATTTTATCATTTATCACCTATAGCAAGAACGTTATATACAATAGAAGGAAACAGTCTGTCCAGAAATGAGAATGCATGGTCCAGTCATTTCAGTGGCACCACCCTCAGTATCCCAGAAGAACAGGGGCGGTAAGACTAAAGTCTCTATGTAAGGATAGGGGTAGTGATGTGTGGACATCACATCAGTGAGCAAATAGATCATATGCTTCAGCACTTCTACATGCAACACCCTATTTCCTCTTTTTATTCTTTCTGCTTGTGGGACCAAGAGAATACATAATTTCCACAATTCACAATTTTCATGGTTTCCAAAATTATCTCTGAACATGCAAACATTTATGGATTTCTCTTAATTCAAAACTAGAGAGAAAAAAAAACAAACAAGGGAAAAAACTTAAGGATTAAGTACATGTAAAGAATTTCACAAAATGCAATAAAGAAATATGGTGAAAAATATAATAAAAACGGTTAATGCTTGGACAAATTCAGACTGAGAAGCTACTTTTCTTATTATGTACCTTATTATTAGAAATGGTCATGTCATCAAGGTATTTTCGTGCCGGTGACTGAGTTGCTGGGCTGCCTTGGTTAATCATAGTTCCACAGAGCTCCTCCTTTCCATTCCTCCCTTAGCTACTTCATGCCAGCAGATGCTGCCAAGCAACAGACTGAAAAACGTATTCACAAATACAGGAGAAGAGAAGCTGCAATCATAATCTCCTCTGACAAAAGGACATTTTGTGTCCTGTCTCTACTTGCTCTTTTTAAAAATTCTCTGGCCCTGATTCAAATCTGCTTTAATTTTCTTCATGCAAAATGAAGAAATTCTTGAGGTCATCTATGTCTTCCTTTCACTTTAGCTTTTCCACTTTGGATTAATTTTCCTCCTATTCCTACATGTGTGGTGTTGACATGACATAATTCCAGACTCTGTATTCATGTTGTGAGTTTATATACTAGACTGATGATTTATATTCCACAAGGCTGGTAATCCGTAACTTGTTGACCAGCAGACTTAGGACATTAGGAGGTTGTTAATGAAGTGCTGTTGTGACTGTAATTACGGTCACGCTCAGCAGCATTGCCAGAGCTGAGTAGGACTAAAGCTTATTTTAAAGGCTGTTTTTAATGGCTTGTATAATTCAGCTGTGATAATTTGTAGTTGAATGTATCTTGACATATAACTGCCAGCTTAAATGTAGATCTCTTTCTAAAAATTACTCAAACAAGAGTCTAGTCCATAGCAATCATTACAGAGAATAAGTTCAGCTGACCAGATATAGTTAAGTAATAAATCAAGTGTAAACATTTGCAGCTTCCATTGCAGCATTTATTTTAGACTGATTGCTGATTTGTGTTTAAAATGCTTTATCGGTAAAAAGGTCTTTTTGCTTACTACTTTGTGTAGCTAGCTGTCAAACAGAAGTACTTCCACATAAATCAGTGAGATTACAGTGGTACAGAAGGGTTCAAGTGAGACTACAACCTGAGGGACTGTTTAATTTCGGAATTAGGTCTTGGACCTCCTACAAGTAGCCCTAACTGGATGCTGTTGTTAGTCATGCTTTTTGATGACCCTGAAGCTTGGTCTCATAAAGGGTGGTGGTCAGTGAAAGCAAAAGAAAATTGGTAGGGCCTCTAGAAAATCAAATGGATATTAAATGAAGTTTTCAGCAATGATATGGTCATGTTGCTGGGAATGTCAGAGCGCTTGATCATTATAGGCCTTCAGTCACTTTATTGAGACTTTTGTCTGTCATATACAGAGGTCACCAGACAATCGACACAGCAAATTGACTTTCATTACTCCAGTCCCTAATGATAGTAACATTGCACTTCAAGTGTCAGGGCTGTATAGCCTTGTGGTAACCCAAGTCATCTGGACAACTTAAATCCTAGGTAAATATGGCACCACCAGAGGAAACTCGGCTTTAGGAAGGTTTCTTTTTTTTTTTTTTTTTGTCTTGAGTAAAACCCCTAGAGTCGAAGCGTAAGCCCTTGCTAAGTTCACATTCCACTTCAGTATATTTAACTGCTAACAGTTATGCCTATATTTACTATTATTTATTATTTGTAGTTGGATGTTAACTCTGAAAAGATTTACAACTCCTATATCTTCAACATTATTG
Organism: Crypturellus tataupa; assembly: GCA_034781795.1. Classification (NCBI taxonomy): domain Eukaryota; kingdom Metazoa; phylum Chordata; class Aves; order Tinamiformes; family Tinamidae; genus Crypturellus; species Crypturellus tataupa. Next base: position 105,242 of record JAWLRI010001006.1, read on the forward strand.
ATAAATGTCATGAGCCATACTAAGCATCTTATTCAGATTGAAAAAGTGAAGTAACCTTGATGAAATTTGTTTGAATGAAATGTAAATCCTTGAATTTGGTTGTGGTTTCTTTTCAAATTCCCACTTGGCATTCATATGACAGTTTATGCTGTCATTTACTTTGATTCAGTTAATTGCATATGTTCCAAGAAGTTTAACAGATGTCTCTTGGCTACATTGCTGTGAGATTTCACTTTTGCTGCATGAGCGATATGAAGTGCTTTGTGAATTACAATATATTTACCTTCTATGTGCTGCCTTCCCATGAGCACATCTTCCAGACTGTCTCCTGGCTCAAAGTCATGTGCTGTAGATTTGAAGAAAAAGGTTAATTAACAAAAAAATCTTCATTAACCCACTGTTCTACTTGTATCGTGACTCCTTAAGCTACGTGAACAAGAATTGGTTAGCAATTGACTATACTGTAACAAGCCACTAGCCTGTTAATAAAATATATATTACCGGGCTTACTTGGGTGAGTAGGAGAAGAAACAACCCACCCCCAATCTTTCCAAAACATGAAAACGTCCCTCAGTTCTTTTTCTGGCCCAAAGGCTCTCTGCTGGGGACGTGAGCTGCTCTGCCTCCAGCCCTCAGTCTCCGGGCTGGTTAACCCACCTCCAGAGTTAAGCATCCCCTGTGGAATTACAGGGCTTGCCTACACAAGGGAATGGCTGCAAGTTTAAGTCAGCTGTGTATGTTCTGCTGTGTAGTTTGTCCTGCCTGCTCTCTTTATCCAGCCTGCCTGCACAGGCCCTTCTGGGCAGGGGCCGTGCAGGAGTGGGTGGTGCAGAGGCTGAGTAAGGATGAAATACCTCATGTAGCTCTGGCCCTTTTAGATCACAGATTAACAGCTCTTCGTCCCAGCTTGGCCATAGGTAGCTGCAGCCTCTGTGTGCTGTAGATATGCTTTTACTATACTTTTCAATAAAAGAGTATGTAGGTTTATGCTTGGATGAAAATAAGATTGTTTGCAGTTGGGAATTCTCACAAAGCATCTAGCACACTGTGTATTCCCAGTTCAGTGGGCAATATAGTTTTCCCATGTAGACAAACCTGGCAGTTTTCAAGCTAGAGACTGTGTCCCTTAGTGCCTCCCCAGGTTACCTGAAGGTACTTCTGAGGCCAGGGACTCTAAGATTGCTAGTCTCACATTCCTAGTGTTCCCCACTAACACACTGCAGCTGTTGAACTGAGCAGTTAGAAAACATTTGTATAATGGCAGGAGAATATTTTCTTTCCCTGCTTGTTTGGGATGTGTGCAAATAATCGCTCTTGGTGTTTGGTATATACTAAGGACGCTGTACAAACTACGCTTCATGATACACTTGGGTACAGTAAGTTAGTTGGATGACTGAATGCAATTTAAATATGGAAATAGAATAGCTGGAGTAAAAGGGAATCCTCAAGGACCAGCTGATAAGTTTACTTACGATTGCATGATTCTGTTTATATTTGTGAAGCTTCATAAGTGTTTGTTGCACACAAGGCTCAAGGTAAACTTGGAATTACTGTTAAAGTGCAGCCTTTTAAGTTTAAAGGATATCAGTATTTTCTCTAAGCACATATTTTGCCTGGGTTTATGCTCATTTTTGGCATCAGTACCAACCACCAACTCAAATGTGCCAGAGAGTGGGCATTCCCCACTTAGATGCACCCTACTTTCAAAGTTAAAAATAAAAATCTAAGCACATTTAGAGAGGAAAGGAGCAAAGTGGTGGAAGGAACAGGAATATAGCCAAAGGAGAAATATCCAAGGAAAGGTTAATGTTTGCCTTGAGAACTTTTTGCTAATATTTTGCAAGCTCCAGGAACAACTGTCTAGTAACTCCTCCGCTGAGTCTTCCCTTGCCCATCTGCTGAACTCTGCTCAGCCGGAGCGCGGAGGTAGCACAGGCGCCAAGGGCTGTTGTGGAGGAAGCGGAGTCAGATGCTCTCCTGGGGCTCCGTTTCCTGACCTAGCCCAAGTAAAGGTTCATGTAATTCCTTGGGGCCTTGCTGGGAGTGCTGCAGCTTTGCAACAGCAGCCAACCTCCGGGCTGACTCTGCTTGTGAAATTCTCCTCTGCGGTACCTCGGGTTGAGACTTGCTTATTGATGCTGAGATTACCCCAAAGAGCAGTCTTTTTGGTGAAAGAAAACCCCTATCATGTAGAACTGTTAAACAGAGTTGTAGTCCCCAGGTGGTGGTATTGCTTCTACCTTCAGATCAGTATTACATAGCCAGTTCTGGGCTTTAGTAATTTGGGGGACTCATAAAAAGTCACTCAAATAATTTGAGGTATAGAATATAGAATGTATCTCTTTATAATCTGACATAAGGTATTACCTAGAACACCAGCTACACAGAAGTATGAAGGACTGTAAGGGAAGCTCCTGATTTCCCAGAGAAATTAACTGTTATGTTGGTAAGTATAGTGGAGCCATCTATTTCTTCACATCTGTGCTGGAACATCTAGAACATCCGCTTTCTGTCAAAGGGCAATAAAACCAATCGTGTGTGTGGTGGCCCAAGACATACCTGCTGCCCCGATAAATTTTGCTTCAGACCAAGTTTTATTTACAAGCAACCTTATAGGAATTCTGTCTCTTTTGGTCTCATCCTAGATACTTTCATGTCTTCTTAATTCATATGCAGTGGAAGATACTTGTTTTCTGATACTCTCAATCACTTTAATCAATATAATAGCTGCTAGTTAAAAAGTGGACTTGTATATAATTACATCTTTCATCTACAGTCTGCTGGGCTTGTTTCTAATTCATTCTACTGCTCTGCAGTCTGCTTTATTCATTACAGGAAATTTAAATATCCTATTTTGTCTGAGTATAACGTTAATTTCCTTCATATTTGTTAAAAGCAGTCATGTCAAAGAAGACATTAGCTTTAATGTTAACCTTTAATGTGCTCTGGGAATATGATGAACTGTCCCAAAAGTTGTTTCAGGTTTGTATGTTGCTGAACGTGTCATTTGATTAGCTGTGTAGCAATGCATTTACAATTTAAAGGGAGCATCTCTTTTTTTTGTGATCTTGCTGCTGTGAAGAGGTGTTTAACCTTGCAGTGCTGGTTCTCCCCCCCCTTTCCCCTTTTTTTTATTTTTTAATATCACATGCAAAGAATTCCAGCTTGGAATTTGTATCTTATCACTAAGTTTGCTAAAGTCAACCTTCAAGTGCCTTAATATTTTTTTCCTGGAAGAGACGGAGGTATTTGACTTTTATCACTTGCTTGGCAGTATGTTATCCTTCTGCTGGCACTGGGCACTTTGCAATATGACTCAACATAATCAATTGAAGCCAGAACAGCTGTAACTTAATAGACACCCTGCTTAATAAATGTTTATTGATTTAAATTATAGCTTATACACTTGTGTGAATACTGAAATAATTTAAATTAGAGCTGGTTGTGCACCTGTCTGTGCTTGGCTATAGCTCCACAGTGATTATGTCAGTATTTAAAGCAAGGCAAAAGGGTTAACAGGTGGAGGGAGTAGCTGGTGAGTTGTTTTCTGAAGGTGTTAAGTAGTGACAGACCCCTAGGAGAAGCTTCCTGAAAATACCCCCAGGTCTTGAAATGCTTCCTTGTTTTCAAGGATCTTCACTTTGTGAGGAAAGAAATGTCACACTTGGTGTAAACAGAGGTAGCTGTGTTTACCACATAACTTAGCAGTAAGTTTGGTATTAGGTGTCCATGCTTTGGGACATATTTCTGTGGCCACACTGCTGTATGAAAAAATATTTTTTCTCTTCCCCAAAAAGCTCTTCTATAACATGCATTGCCTTGTGATTACTTTTATCTGGTTAATGTAAATTGATGACTTTTAGAGATATAATGTGTGTAATTACTGTAGTAGTTTTTGTGTATGCTTTGGGCACGACTGTAATTTCACTGGTTATTGTTCCTGACCATTTTTTTTTCCTCTCTTCAAGCCTCTGCTTGAGGTATTTGTCATAGATAGATGACAATTTTTTTTTTTTTTTTTTTGTATCAAAAGCACACCCGAAAGCTCAGATTTAAAATCACTGCATTCCAGTTATGACTTCTGGGTGCTATTTGAAAAAAAAGTGTGCTTGTGTGTGACTACTTCAAATACAGAAATAATTCAGATACAGCTTACCTGTAGTCTCAGTCACTCTCAGATCAGCTATTTCCAAAGCTGTTTTCCTCAGCAGAGCTGTATTTACTGCATGGCAGTGTACCCAGATAGAGGTCTTATGGTGTAGGCACTTTATTTTGCTTGTCTGGGCTTCTGATCTTTCCCTGTGCCCAAAGGAGAGGCTGGAGGGAAGAGCAGGGAAAGAGAGGGGGCCTTGTCAGGCACTTGATGCAGTGCTGCTCAATTGTTCCTCTCCCTGCCTGCCTTGTGCAGGCCGTAGCGCTGCTGAACTTGGCAAAAGAGCAGCTCTATCCAAAAAGCAGCCACACCAGCTGCCATGCCCTTTCTTCTGCCTTTAGGAAATACAAAGTTTTATGTTTTGCTTAATTTCTCTCTCTCTTTTTCTTTTTCTTTTTTTTTTTTTTTTTTGCTGTCCCAGCTGCATCAAGTCCTCTGTTTGGTTTATGAGGCACTGGCACAGGCTGAGGGTGGAAGAGGTGGCCAAAGGGTGGGAAGTTGAGGGAAAGAGGAAGAACTGCTTTAAGCTACATGTCAGACTGTGTTTTTACAGAGTTGCTTAGTTGCACAGTGCTCCATCTGATTTCTCTTTTTACACCTGTGAGAATCTCATTACCTCCTCATAATTATTTTACATTTGGATTTACTTGAGTTTGTTTCGTCATATAGACTTGCGCTGACTGTAGTCTAAAGAGGGTTCTCCTCAGTCCTCAGAAATATTTTGTTCCTGCTGTATTTTAATCTAAATCTCTTGCTTGTAGCTATATTGACTTAACTTACTGAAAGCTTATATTCTATTTAGTTTGTCAACATGAATACTGTGTTAGCAAAAAAGGGAATTTAATGTTCCCTATTTAGTTAAAGAACTGGGATATGCATTACTCACTATGCCACTGGCTAACTGCTTAGTTTTGGAAATAGCAGCTGCCTTCCCTGAATCTTTTGTACTGTTTATAGAAGCAAACATTAATAGCACTCAATTCAGAAGGGTGTTGTATGACTAATGCTTGTAAATTATTCTGAAATTTTAAGACGCCAAACAGTAGGAGCAACAACTAACGTTGCTACTGGTAAATCTCGTTGAACTTCCAAATTGCATATTCGCGCCCTTTAACAAGGGAAAGGGAGCAGAATGCAAAGTTCATTGGTGTCTTTAAGTCCTGTTATTACAGATAATGCCTTATTAATGGTTTGGAAAAGCTTTTTGCTCATATCAGGTTTAGTCCCTTTTTCTGCAACTTCTGAAGTCTAGAGATTGGATAGGGTGGAAGTTACTGCTTCATAATCAGTTTGGGGGTAGATTTGCAGATTTAATCATTATCTTAGGCAAGTCCTAGAGGTACTATCTTATAAATAGAGGATATTTACTTTTTTGTGTGTGTGTGTTATCAGATAGATAGAAAATAACGTAGCTTATTTGAAAGAGAATGGCCTTCTGTGGGGCTCTGTATAATATCTATTTGATTTTGGGTGACTCGGACTTTGTTGCTGATATGACGTGTATCTGTAGTGCAGTATTGCTACATTCAGAAAGCATTCAATTTTTCAGTCCTCTTTTCTTCTTTCTAATGTGCGGTGGATATTTTGTTGCTCATTTTTGAACTAGCTCTTGTGCATGTTGTGAATTTTACCTGAAAGAGAATTTACCTCTGTCGCTCATGATTTTGTTTGCAATACCACAGACATTCTGACTCGGCTTCATCCGTCCTCTTCCTTCAACACTTACATTGTCATCTTGTCCTTTTTACTGCTAATCTTTTAGAGCCCTAAATATAAGGTTTTGATAAGTTATGGTAGTTCTTACACTGTTGCTTCAGTAGTTTCTCTGTCATTTTCCTACAAAAGATTCTCTAATGTGGTCAGAAATAGCATTATGAAGCAAAAGCTTCTTTAGTTTGAAATTAGCTGTAGACTAGGAAAGGAATGAAAATCATTTAGCAGAATAAAAGTGGAACTTAGAAGAACTTATGTAAAACTGCAGGAAATATGGTAGTAGATTAAGACTGTGTGTCTACAGGAAATAGTTCAAAGTAAGTTACCGAGTTCAGTGGGCAGGTATGTAATTAATGAACTTGAAAGGGAAAATGAACATAAACTTGCATAGAGTTCAACTGACAGATGTACCATTATAACTAAGAAGAAAATTGAAACCATGTAGAGTAGCTTTTGAAAATATCAGTGATTATGAAAATAAGTGTTCTCTACAATGTATTCAATAATGTACAGTAGACTAAATATGCTGTATAGCAATCAAAAAGCATGAGAGTATTACACGAATACCATTCAGAATAGTGTAATGTAGTTGCAGTGTGATGAAAACATAGTGAAGGAAGAATTTTTTTTCCCTGTGAAAGTATAATTTTATCAAGTAACTGATTTTTGCTATCGGCGCTTGTAGACGTGGTTATAATGGGACAAATTGAAAACGAGGCTTTAAGGCTATTGCTTTTCAATGTAATGGGAAAGGCTGGGATCATAAACTCAGAGTGAGCTGCACTTTCACATGGCAAAGTGAATGCCCCCGTGAGTCTAAAAGTAAAACTTGAGGTGTATGTGAGCAGTTCACCTGCAGTTCACTCTGCAGTCTCAGAGTTGAGAGCAACGGGCTAGAAATTTGAATGTAATCTAGTCCTCTGTTATCACAGGTAAATGCGCCTCCTAATTCCTCTAGCTGCCATTTTTTAATCATTTCCTCTTGCAGTCCTCCTGTTTTGCTCCTGGTATTAAATTCCTCTTTCAAGAATGAGAGCAAGTGTCTAACCTGGGCACTGTTTGATCGTCGGAAGGGGTGTTCAGGATGCAACAGGGGTGCCTTCCAGTTTCATTCAGAACAAGGAAGGGACCTTTGGATCCTGGGCTGCTGCACCTAGTGCTCTAGACACGCAGGACAAAATCAGCCAGGAAGCCTAAGCTGCTGTAGATAATGTGGGTGCTCAGTGTAGCTACTTAATGCTTTTTCCAGTTATGCAGAATTGCTCCTTCATTCTGAGACACATTTTTCATTTCACTATTAAGGCTTCCTTTCTATATTCCATTTCTCATTTTCCTCTGAATTAGCTATTCATAACCTTTATATTTCTGTGATTAGCAGAGGCTACAACATTGTCCTTCTTTTTATCTAGCTCATTTTTACTCCAAAATGTGCTAGTCCTTTTTCATTGGGCAGTAAAAGCCACGCTGATTAAACTGGAGCAAAGTCTTTATCCTGTAGCTTATTTAGACTTTAATGTAGACATTATCTTTTTACAATTCACTTATTCACTCCTCTCTTGTGTAGTGCATGGATGCAGATCATTTATACTCTGTGCCTCTACTTTATTTATACACATTGTATCTCTTCCAAAATTAGACATATTTTCAAGTAACTCACTGACTTATAGTAAGGTAAGTTTTTTTTCTTTTAGTATTGGAATTACTTACCTTAATTAGTTTTGTTCTTACTGTGTCCTCAACTCTGTCATCACTACTTCAGTTTCACTTTTTCCCATATGTTAACTACTAGTAAAATCTGTGAGCTTGTCCACTTGAACACAGTGATTTTTCTTCTTTCTCCACTTCCATATTCTTTACCACAAATATTAGGTAGGGCAAAATTAACTGCAGCCTTTCAGTGTCAGTTTATATCATATCACCACTAGTTGGTGTTTAAATTGCTAGGTAACTTCTGTGTACCTACATAACTTACATATAAAAGTGCTGCACATAGGAATATCACAGTAAAATGCTGAGAAACTTCATAATAATAAAGGAGATGAATGTTGTGAATAGGGAAGATAAAGAGCATTTGGCTTAATAAAAATGGTGTGTGTAGCACAATTTAGTGCTAGCCTGTCAGGAAGGCCCATGCATTCAACTTTTTCCTGAAGCAGACACTGCTTATTGCCAAACCTGACAGCTTCCGACGAGAATGTCTGACACAGTCAACTGTTGTGTTATGAGCTTAATCGAATATGTGTCCAAAGTGTTTCAATGTGTGCATTTGTGTAGCTTTCACCCTAGTTTACAGATAATTTATAAATATTCTCCTTCCACCTCCAGGCAGGGAGGAAAGAGAATCTAGGAAAGAAAAAAATAAACCCCAAAGCGCAGGAGAAGGCAAAGCCTAGGAAAGGGGAGGAAGAAAGGGGCTCTGGAAGAAGCAGCCCTCGGGCAGTGCCGCAGCGGAGTCTCCCTGGCGCCGGTGAACAGCGGCTGCACGCGCCCTCAGGAGCGGGGGGATCCCAGTTCCAGCATTTTAGCTCAGTCTGGAATATGACGAATTCTTCTTAAAAATGAGCACTGGGGAGACGAGGCTGGCATTTATAATAGCACATTAAAGTCTCATGTTTTAATTTTACTTATTTTTTTTAGAGCAGGGTATTGTTTGAGGATGGTATACATGAAAATCATCATATTCCTTTGCAAGACTTTCAGAGCAAAGTAACCATCTAGATTATGGATAGATCAAATCCCTATTATTTCTGAATAGTATTAGAATTATAAATGTCAGATATGGCTGTTACAATTTTCTCTAAAGACAAAAATGTTAGGAATCCTTTGGAAATTACTTAGATTTTCTGTTTACCTTTTGGTTTACTAACCTCTATATCTGCCTTACACTGAAAGACAGTGTAAGGAAATTCATGTATGGCCCAGATGACTCCATTTTTTTTTTCACAGCAAACCTGCTGATAATATTTTGCTGAAAAGTGATTTTTAAAGGAAGGTGCTAATGCTGTAATTATGGAACACTGCTGTAGAGTAAAACGGGGGACTTTGAAGTTGCTGAGTAGTTTTACTGGGGGATGAATTTATACAGGCATTTGCCAGATATATGAATAATTTCTTACTGTAGAAAAATGATTTTTCTATCTTGCATTAAAGGGAGGTAGTATCTAAATAGTGCAAAATTCAAAGCAGTTCTTCAAATCTCTGCATACTCTAATATGTTTTTCTGAACAACACATTACTAGAACACTTGTGGGCTTCCAACCAAATGTAAAACATATGCAGAAATTGAAATGTAACTTTAGAGAAAGACCAAACTCAATAAAATCAGTAATTTAACTAACATACATAGATTGTGATACTGAATTTACCTAAAATAGAAATGTTTCTTTCTTCCAGTCGGCAAAATGGATACCTTCTCTGAAAGAAAAGTCTCACAGCAATTTTATATAAAAATGTTCCAGAAATAAATCACCAGAACTGGATTCCCATTTATCATCATGCTGATCTTTATGGTCCAAGGATGATGAAAATGCTGTTGCTGCCCGTCAGAGCATATTCATCCGAGAGACGGAGGTCCGGGCTCTGCTTTAATGAACTCTGAAGTGGTCTGTGCAAAGTAGAGCAGCCAGAATGCATTGAGCGAGACTCTAGATCTTTAAATATTTTTTCATACATTTTTCTCCTCTTAAAGTGTATGTCCAGTCATGGATTGCATAAACAAAAAATCCTCCTTTAGTATTTTTAGTCCTGCCAAATCAACTAGCAATGCTGGTAATGAGCTGGGAATCCAAGGTGGGAGGCTCTGTTCAGGAGGTGAATTTCTGCCTTAGAAAGCCAACCTTAACTGACTTCTGCATTATGCAGCAGGCTTAAAGACAGATTTGGTTTTACAAAGCTAAACAACGCTGTACTGTGAAGGTCACCTAACACTGGGAATATTTAGGCAGCCTCCGAGAGGCTGCAGGAACAGCCAGAGGATGCAGGGGAGTGGGAGCTGAGTGCTCTGGCACATGCGCGCTGGTCACTGCCCCTAGCGTGGGACCTGCCAGGCTTCTCCCGGCCTCGCTGATGCTGCAGAGCTGGGATGGCTTCGTTCTCTCAGCCTCATCTCTCCGGCTGAGTACTCGGGGCTTATGCCCCACTCTTCGTGCTAGCTCTTCTTGCCTGACATTGCTCTTATCATAATGCTGGTTATAAGGGAACCTTTCAAAAAACACAACTATGTGCGGGGTTTTTTTTGTTTATTTGTTTTTCTAAATCTAGCATCTCCGTAGCTGATCAAAACCACAAGATTTTTGCCAGGAAGATTTTTGTTGAAGTATTCTTCTTTAGTGGTATTAAAATATTGCACCCTTATGTTTGAATGAAATGCAAATTATCAAACACCTGTTTTCTTCTCTTTCTTCCTTTATTAAAAATTGTTCTTGAATCTGCTTTTAAAATTAAATTTTAAGTACTAGCTAAGGTATGAACTCTTTTCCTGGACAAGGAGAATATTCAGTGAATGGCCTTCAGAATAACTGAAAAAATATACTAGTGGACCATAAGTTAAATGTAATTATTTTTCCTACTTAATTTTTCAGAGAATAGTATCTGTGAATAGAATAGTATGGTGGCAAGAAAAAATCAGTGATGTGATGAATTCTTTTCATGGCAAACAGTTATAACACCATGAGGATGATGCTATCCACGTAGAGACAATAAAAATTCAGCTTTATATGCTGAATTCTGCTGAGTTATTGATTATTTCTGTTATTCTAAACCATTTAATTTTTGAAGTGTAAAGAAGATGCACATATATGACTAGATCAACACAAAATTGCAAGATATGTCATATTTCAAAAAGAGTTTCATTCATTAAAAATGAAATTAAAATATAATTTGAAATGTCAGGCAAAGCTCTCAAATGAGTCAGTCATTCTAAATAAGCCATATTAGTTTGGGATAATTTAAAACCAAACTGTTTTGCGGACTGTGTTTTGCAAAATAATTTGCAGCATATTGTTACCGCCTGAATTATTTCCATTCTTATGTACTGATGGGGCTTTGACCATTTAACTGGTCATTTAACTGGGAAAGAAAATCAAGTCTTATGGCTGTGCATGACATAATAGGTGATAATAGTTGTCTCCTCTATAAAGCTTATGCAAGATGTGATCTTGTTGCCACTTCAGCTGATGCCTCTTGGATATCTGTAGGGAAATTTACCCGGCAGAGGGTTTTGGTGCCAGGCTCAAGCTCAAATAGCAAACGAGAAGGTTAATGCAGCATCTCTGTGTGTCATCCTACTGCCTGGGCACAGAGTACATGAGTCCTGCACCCCGAGAGCCTCTGCAAGTTGCAAGCAGATATAAAAGGGTTTTACATTTTATTTAACAAATGTTAAAATATAGTAAACTGGTGATTGAGAGGCACCCTTTATATTACAGAAAACTTGCCTGATGTATTCATATTGCTCTTGTGATCAAAATCCTGTGATTAGAAGACACTTGCAAATCACGGAAACCTTTTGGTTGGTATGTAACTGTTCCCTCCATCCAAAGTCTGCGCCTTCTTGCTTAGTTGCGTAGTAAAGCCTTATATTGCAATGCCAGGTAAAATGCTAGGTAAAAATGCTAATGCTAAAAATGCAATGCTAGGTAAAAAAAGGTGGTTACCACTGTGTAAAAACTCAAGATGTTTTTAAATTGTGTGAGCTTGTACCCTAACATCAGCCTCATGCATGAAAATGCCCTTTTGCAACAATAGTGGTGATAAGATTTTACTTTTTGTCATCTACAAACTTTATTGTTATTGCTAAACCCATTCACCTCTCTGGTGCATGGAACGTCCAGAATATAAATAATTTAGAAGGCTATAGGGCCTGCTAACACTCTAGATATGAAATGACTGTCACATTTCTCTTTCACTGCTTCAGACATAATTATTGCTGCTTAATGGTTGACAGGCTGGAGTCAATTTTTACAATCTAAATGTTAAGAGTGGATGATGGCTGCAATAAGTACCTGTCAGCAACAGCTTTCAAATATGTAAAAATAAATACATAAACCCTTGTGTCTGGCCAGAGTGATAAAAGTACAAGAAAGTTCACAAATTAACTGATTTTAAAAGGGTTTGTCAGGTCGTAACTGCTGGAATTTCAGAATTTATTCTCCCTTTTGAAATGGGGTTTGTAGTTACAAATTTCTCACTGTTATAGAAAATCAAGTCAGAGATGAGGAGAGGCCAAGTATGAGGCTTTTTTATCTGTATTTTATCTGACTGCCTGTATTTTGGAAAAGCATATGCGGAACTTGGTAGCAAAGCACTTTATCTCACGCTGACTAGGCAAGAAAAATCGTTCAGCTCTGGGCTATAAGCCTAGCTGTCATGGCATCTGCAAACAGGTTTGCTGCACTAAATTTGAATGTATTCAAACTCAGATTTTATTGCTCTAAGGTATATTTCTTTTGCCTGCTCTTGAATTGTCTTTCATATTTAGTAGTAGACATGAAAAGTCTACAAGCTTCTCGATGAATGCTTAGTTATGTACAGAAGAGCCCTTTGGGTCCTCCAAAGGGAGTCCTGGTTTGCCTTTTTTGCTATTTGTCTTTACTTCGTGAGGGGAAAAGGGGACAGAAGTGGCTCCATTACCAGAGATAAATGAGAGCTAATCTACTGGCAGTACATTTAAAGTTGCAGGGAGATTTGCACTGGAAAGAGTGTTCAGATGGTTCAGATCCCATTTCAAGGGCAAGGGAATTAAAGTATTTGAGTACAAGTCGATTTTCAGCAGTTATTGTGTGTTGAAAATGAAGATGTAATTTAAAGAAATGTCTCTTAACAATTCCTCTGGTTCTCATATGGCAAAATAACTGAATCTTCTAAAGAACTATGGTTCCTACAGTCTCCTGAGCTTACACACACTTATTTCCTATATGATCTCAAGCACCTGTGTCTGTTTAAAGTGAGCTGATTTAACAGAAGTATAAGTGGGTTAGTTAATAAAAATTCAAAGCAATGCTCTTATGAGGCAGTTTTAATTTGTGGTATTGTCAGACCACCATTCAGAGGCATCAGATCTTTTCAGTGTTTGGACTGAGGCTTTTGATGCAACATGATGAAGCCAAAGCAAAGGCCTCTGACACCTATAAACTTAAATTGCGCTAATCAGAATATGTTTGCTAGGAGCTTCTCTTTAACCCTGTAGGATACTAAAATAACCAACATGAGTAGATTATCTTTGTAATGCTGTGGTGACAGTCAAACAACAGCTTTAAGTGTTTAAACAGTTAGCTCTAGTTCACATATGCATTCAGCATATTCAGCATATTCAGCACATAAGCATATTCAGCTTTAACAATGAAGAGCCTAATGGGGACAGAATTAAAAGCAGGAGATGAAAGGAGGGTGGAGAGGCAAAGGCTCTGTCTGTATAATGGATGTAACATGGCTGAAAACCAAGTGTCTTTCTGCATCAAGTAGTGCAGTTTCCAGTTTGCTTGCTTTTTTTTTTTTTTTTTTTTCCATTTGTGTCTACGCTGGACATGATAGTCCTTGATCTCTTCTCATGGGTGTTTATTTGAAGTTTGACCAGGTTGGTTTTAAGAGTGATTAGCTACTGTGATGCTGCCTTTCTCCTGTGATCTCCAGCTATGTTCTTGTGTTCAGAGTGTCTTTTGAACATTTCGGTTACTTGAGGCTTATTTTCTCTTGATGCATAGCTCGGATTAAGGTTAGGAAGGGATTTAAATAATTATCCTAGAATAACTGTGTTTACGAGCCATGGAATTGCCACAATGTTTTATCTGAAACCATTTTCAAAATGGATCATGTTTAAACCAGACGTGGCACTTTTATCTGGGAACAAGAGTATTTACAGATGAATTATTCAGGGACTACTGTTGTGGAAAAACTATTCTTGAATAATATTCCTAAGAAGCTCACACGTGGAAAAGCTTTCTGTTGACGTGCTTCATAATTCACTCATCACTCAAAACGTTTAGTGTAGCAACAGTCACAAACCACAGATTTGCTTGGTTGTGCCATGTGGGTTGTTTTTCCTGCATGTAGCTTCGATGTTCCTTTATAGCCATTAAAAGGTTATTAAAATGCATGAGACGTGTCCATTATAAAACAGAAAGAAAAGCACATCCATTAATATTACATTTCAAATGAGCATTAGTTCCCTCCCTCCTTCCGCCCCTAAATACCCAACACTAAAACAAGCACATTTAAGACCAGGCGAATATTTTTATAACTTTAACTGTACTAACTGGAAAAAAAGATTAAACCATTGAAATGAGAATCAATAAGCAGACGTGCTGCCTGGAAATGCAGCAGTTGGGAGCAGTGCTGGTTGGGCCAGCCGGTGTTTTGGGCCTCCCGTACCATGAAGGCCAAGGGCCTGCCCAGCGCCGTGGCTGTGGGGAGGAGAACAGCCCGCAGCGCTTGCAAGGCTCCTAGCAAGGCAGAACAACAGTCCTGGCTCACTGTGGTGATTAATAGGACGAAATTAAAGAAAAGGGAGAATTGTAAGAGGACTATAAAGAGAAAATTTCCTGTTTGCGAACTATGTTATTAAAAGTTATGATTAGGTTTCCAGGAGAAGTGGGCAAAAAACTCTTACTTGGATCACTTCATTCTGGCCTACGCGCTGGTTGATCCACATGCTAGAATATAGGGTTGGCAGAAAGTAGTAGTAGTAGTTGATTTGTAAAGTGTTGTATGTTTGTCTGCTTTACCTGGGAGTTCTGTTACAGTTATGCATGGGAAAAGTGACATAGAGAGTTTTTGAGATGTGTGGGTTATAAAGAAGTGAACACGTCCAAGCCAAATTCCGTAGACACTATTTATGCCTCACAGCAGCTCTAAAGACATTGCTATTTTCTTTGTAGAAAGATCTAGCTGTGTTTTAGCCTTTGAGCACCTGAGAGACTTTTCACTACAGGATCCTCTCAAAACCAGGTCTTTCTTTCCCCGGCTACATGCAGTGTTGGTACATTTGTGTAATTTTTGTGGTGCAGCTCAGCAGGCTTCTGCCAACGAGCAGCTTTGAAGGTAACTCCACACTGGTCTCCTCTGGAAGCAATTGATCAGCAGGTTACTTTTTAGCAGAATATTTTACCAAAATGTTTTCTCCTTAAATAAACTTTTTCTAGCTTGTAAGCATTTTCACTCTTCTGTTAATTATAGGGACATACATTTTGGGAGGAAGCTCACCTCACTCCAGGACACTTAATACATGCTAATCTCAGCTGGCAGAGCCAAAGGTGCCATGAAATCGGCCAGGTGCATAAGCTGCTTTGCTGTGAAAGATGAATCATCTCTTGTTTGCATTTATTTCATTTCTCTCTTAAAGCTGTACTACTGGAAGATTAAGAAGGCAAAAATAAATTTGGATTAAAAGATCACTCTACTCCCTTTTGAGAATTTATGAAATAGTACTGCCAAACTTGATCCGTTGTTACAGAAATAGCTCAGTTTCTCAGTACCTCAGGTATGGCTGTATATTATTTGAGATGGACTTCTCCAGGCTGTGAATGATATTCTGAGCATATACATTATTCTGCTTGAGTTTCCTTGCAAGGTCAGGAAATGCTTACAACTTTGTCCACTGAAACAGCACAAAAGTTTGACAAGAGCTATAGTATTAATAACCCCAAATCCTTTCTATCTTTGACAATATTATGAGTTTCCTAAGTCCTGGTTTAGATTGCAAACTCTATTATGATTGTAGTATCTGCCTTAATTATGCCAAACATTAGAGATGTATTTTGTACAGATTGAAGTCTTTCAGCTGCATCTATGAAATGCTCAGCTAGGGCTTGTAATAACTTAGGTGGAAAGGAAGCATGGAGTTTGGGGCATATAGCTAGGGAATAGACATCACAGAAACTGCTTGCACTGTAAATCTAGCACAGGCATACACATTAAGCCTACTGCTTTTTTAATCCATGATTTGGCATAGAGCACAAAAGAGACTAAAATGGTCTTCCTAAGGTGTTTCAATTCACATATACTGGTGCCACTTGTGGATATAAATCTACTTAGTGTTAGTGTGTGTCTGAATTGTTGAATTATACAAGCAGAAAGCTTGCTCTTCACTCTGATTTAAAACTTTCCCTCTAGTTCTGCCCAGAATGACATAAAATCTTCAAATGTTATCAGAGTTTTCCATAGGAATTAGTCAAGATTAGTGGCAAGCGGTCATCTTCTCCAGATTTATGTGCATTTAATCAGAGCTGTTCTGTATTGATAGTTGCAAAAAAATTTCAGCTCTACCTCTTAATAGTTTTATGTTGATATTGCCAAAATCTATCTCCTGAAAATACAAATTTATCTGCAGAGAGCTTTGCACATAAGTAACTTTTTAGTCTTGTTTATGTGGTCAAGTTGTTTTAAGTTTTCCTGGCAAGTTATAAATTACCTGTGAAAATCTTCATTAATACAATAAATCCTTGTGTTTTTCTCTCCAGACAATGTTATGAACTTGGGCTAAGTTGCTCTCTTTGCCCAAACGGCTGCTACTTGTAAATAGCTGGAACAAAACGCAAGAGCGGAAATATGTGAGTCGGGGCAGATAGAATACGTATTACTGAGTTAGAGCTCTAGGTGTATATAGGAGTGAGTCGGGGGAGAAAGTTTGGCCAGAATTTTCTCGTTTCCTCCTTACATTTTGCTTTCCCTGCCTTTGTAGAGGGCTCATTGATGTCAATGCTCCCGGCGGCGGCGTTGGCAGCATCCCCGCACGTGCCCGCGCCGGTTCCCTGGGCTGCGCCGGCCCCAGCGAGCCGCCCTGCCCGCTGTTACCCGCGCGCCCCCGCTCAGCTCGTCGCAGCGGTCACGGGAAATAAGTGCAGAACAGCAGCAAAGAAATGCTTGCGTTAAATCGCTTACTAGCTGTTTCTTCAGGCTCTCGTTCCAAAGTAATGCGTTTGCTCCTTTTTTACCCTTTATGTCATGCTGTCTTAATTATTGAAATGCATCCAAGGATATATATTAGGTAGATATAAATATGCTCGTTTACTTGATGCAAAACAGTACGTGTTTAAAATTAGCAAAATGCGAATGCATGAGACAATTCATTTAAATTATAATAATGTAAGTCTTGTATCTTTACTGTGCTGCTACATAACAGATATAGGAACTATTTCTTTACTCAGTAGTTGGGGTTTATTCTTTGAAAGTGTTCTTATATTTCATTTTTACCTTCCAAGTTGAAAGCATCGATAATTTTCTTCTCAGTACATTGGTTATTACAAAATTGCCATGTGGAGAATTGTGTATTTTTTGTGGCTTTGCTTCATAACCAGTGTGTAAACCACAACCAGCGGATGAGCAGGGGCTTTACCAATGGTCTCCGCAACCACTTCTTGGCCGAATTATGGCATGTTTACCTTAATTCCTCTTCATGTTACTTACCTTTCCATAAAATTCTCTTTTTTCTTTAAGTCAGTATCAATCAGATTTCATGGTTGACCTGCAAAATTCAGAATGGAAGAACTGTAAAACTATTAAATAATTCAGTCAAAGGAAGCAATTATTTAATGAGAATATTTTTCTAAGTCATACTGAGGAAGTAAAGAAGTCAAGCCTCCCCTAGGTTCAGTGGTGTTTGGGACAGTCTCATGGACTCCACATGATAAAAATTTGCTGTTTCAGGCATTGCTAAAGCATCTGCTCTGTTGGTTCTGCCTGCAGAGTTGCTGGAGCAGTAAAGGAAAGCACTTCGGGGATGTACAGAATTTGAATAAAGATTAAAAAACTATTTAGGGAAGGAAGGAAGGCTGAAGCAAGAAGCAAGAAAAAAATGATTATTTTGCATATATGAACTTTGCCAGTGATTCACTCAATTGTGACAAAAATGGATGATATCTCAACTGAATTTATTCTAAAGACTGTAAACTTACAGTAAAAAGGATGATGTGAGTGTACAAAGAAACAAACTGCTGGCTGTGTTAGATTGGATTGTCTGTATTGATTAAAGCTCAGTTTTGTAAAGGGCTTACTATTCTTGCCGAACATATGCTTGCCCACATACCTTAATTTTCCAAGAGGAGGAACTACTATATCTGCTTTCTTTGTTGTTTTGTTAATGTTATTATCTGAGCTATGTCCCTTTTCTTTGTTATTTTATTGTCATTAATCCAAGGTTTCAAGTCCATATATTTATGTTGTAAAAGGCTCTTTGGACATATATGTTGGCTAGCTAAGCTTTCATTGATTTAATTGAAATTGTAACTCGGCCAAAATTCCTGTTGATTTTATAGGGATCGTGACCTAACCATTAAAATAAAAATAAAGGAACCAAGAAAAAAATACCCAAGCAAGCTCAACAAGATTTATGTTCCCAGCAATTATGAGTTATGTATCAAATTAAATTATGATTTGATTTACATCAGGCACTGTACTTACAGTCCAGTTCTAGTAAATAAATGCTTTTCCCTCAGGAAGCAGAGTGGGTTTTAAAGCAGTTTGCATGGAGTTAAACTCACAGCTATTAAAATCAGGTAAAGGTTTACTGTTAACTTTGGTAACAAGCTGGTCAAGGTGGAGATTTGGAAATGCTTCTGATTTGGGGCTGAAAATTAGTTATGCAGAAGTGTATGAATTGTGGCAGATGTAGATGGGATAGTTTAAGATATTAAACTGTTTCTCTGTTCTGTAGTTCCTGCTTGATTGATGAACCCTGAGTTTCTAATAACCTTGAGCAGTAAATCTTTTTTTCAGGCAGTCTTGTTAGAAATCAACCAACAAAAAACCCAGTTGACAGAGAAAATAGATTTAGGGGTTTTGTTTCATCTGTTTGGTATTGGCTTTTTGTGAATATCTACCTAGTAGCACAGAGATTATTTTTCAAGTAGTTCAATGAAAATCTGAGTATTTTTCAAGTTTCCTCTCCAACATATTTCTTCCAGGATGATCTCGATACCCCATGACTAGAGCAACGCTCCTCTCTCTGTTGGCTGCGATGGTGTTGTGGCTGGGCGGGCTGGTGGATGACACAAGGAGGCTGACACAGGAATGGCCAGAGCAGGAAGGAGGGCTCAGCAGGGTTTTTAGAAAGAACAATTTAGGAGAAGATCAATCTGCGAGAACTAAGACTCTTAAAAGTCTTAGTTCTTTGGCTATCCCTTTTCTGCACTTTCTCCTGGGTCTTATATATAGTAAAGAGTAGAAAAATGCAGTAAGCAAACATTTTGACTATCAAAATCAGAGGCATTTAGGTGAAGAATTTTAGAAGAGCGAGTGCTATTGCTTTATGTATGGAAATTGATAATACTGCTGTATCAACTTACTGTGACTATTTTGCATATTTCCTGTGCAGCGCTGCTGTTTTTTTGTCATGGTCTATTCATACGGTAGAACTGCACGGTTCATAACAATATTTTCAGGGACTGATGGTTCATTCTACATTAGCAGGAAAAAAAAAGGAAACAACAGCAAAACAACCCAGCAGCTTTTTTACTATAAAACCCATAAAAAGTTCAAGGAATGATACCTCATTTATTTTTTTATGTAAGCAAGTATCGCAGGAGCAGGTTTAAGGTATGCATTCTGGTTTTCAGGATAGCGCTCAAGGAAAAAAAAATGAGTAAACCTCCTAGAATTGCCTGCATTTTGTTTGAAGAAAGTAAAAACTGATGACACTTTCTTCATTCCTCTTCTTCCTAAGTTTGCATCTAACCCTCAAACATGTAGATATGTTTTTATCAGGAAAGCACAGATGTTCATTGCAAAGCTGGGTGTCTAATACCTTGTGATTATGACTTATTTGGGGAAAGCACTTTAACACACACAGTGCTCTAAGTATGCTCAGTGACCTAAACTTGCTGGGTATCGAATGAGTAAGTTTATGTGATGCCAGCATTTTTGTTGGGTGGTTTTGCTATGAAAGTTGACTCTGTTAGTAGTGCAAAGGCTGGTAACTAATAACAGGAGAGGATTTGGGTTTTACGGGCCATAGGCAATCTCTTCCTCCGGCTTTATCTGGTTAGAAGTGGAAAAGGAGAGGGAGATACTGGAAAAGAAACCTCGACCTCCTCGGGGGAATCAGGGGAAAAAAATTGGCTGTGAACTTATAAAACCGGATTAGCGGCCTGAACAGGTCAGGTTGTCCTGCTCTAATGAAGCTGGGCAGCGGGCAGAGCACACGCCGGGGGGAAGTCAGTCCTCCCGCGTGGCAGTAGCTCGCTGCAGCCCAGGGCCCCAGCTTAGTCGCTGGCAGTGGGGCTTTTTCTCCTAGCTCATTCTCACAGTGTGATTTTTATCTCCTTTTACACTTCATAGGCTGGAAAACTCACACAGCTCGTGGTCGGCGAACTCAGTAGATTGCGCAGAATGCTTGCTAACTTGAAAAGAGACTAGGAAAAAGCTTGGGATTAAGCAAGAAAATACAGTTATTGAAAATCTTCCACTTGAATCCACCACTAATGGAAATATAATTTCACGGCATTTACTGTTACGCAAACGTTATGTTTAACAAATATTGATGAGATTTTAGATCTTGATAGGTTTTTACACTATGAATGATCACCAGGTAGTAAATCAAACACAGAATGAATCCTGTGCTTAAATACTTTTTATTGAGCCATGAGATCAATAGAAAATGATTTGTGTAAAATATACACATATGTGTGAATTACCTATGCTATTTTCACTTTTAATTAACAAATTCTTTTAAGAGGATAAGTAATATCCTGTGAGCAAGAAAGTTCTCACTTGCTACATTATTTACTACAGCAGTAGTCTGTGAAAGCAGTAACTAGCACTCTTGTTTATGGTAATGCTGCTGTTTTCTCTTTCATGTTTTTTTGGAGACAAAAACCCCCATTTTCATTTCCCCCTCATTGACATTTTGGGGACACCAGAAACTTTTTCTTCAAAGGTGCAAATGAGTCTGGTGCTAAACATGATTTGTAGGATAATACAATAACTGATGTCGGAAATTATATCAAGTTACTAGGAAAAAGTATTCAGGATGGGAGGGAAACTGCATATTAAAAACATTGTATTATTGTCTGTGTCTTTCCATTTGTAGCAGCACCTAAATATGCTCTTCTCAAACAAGAAAGACTTGGATGCTTGAAACAAGGACAGAGTTATAAGAAGGCTTTGAAATTCAGCCTTGCCCCATCTCTCCTCAAAAACTAGCCCAGTTCGTAGTGGTGTAATGCTTTGGAAGTTGCCCCTGGTTCTAGTACAGTAAATAACACCTTTCTGGTTTTCTCCATCTGGCTCCACAAAGGGGAATCTGTAACACGGAAGCAAGCAAGGGCCAATTTAATTGTTCTCTTCTCTGGGCTGTCCTCAGAGCCAAGTCAAAAGAAAGCTCAAGCAGAGATGCTTGAGACTTGCACCATAACATTTAAACAAGCTGTTTGAGTGAAAGCTAATTAAAACAGATATTATAACTAATTAGTGAGTGAGCAATGTGTCATATTGAAAAGCTCCAGAAAATTGTCCACCACCATACAATGAAAAAAATATTGCGTCTATTCACCTTTGTACTGCTCAGTTTTAGCAATCTCGATACCTGTATCTAATCCACCGGTGGCAGAGAGCAGCCCACTGGAGGAGGTCTGTGCTCACCAAAGGCTCAAGGCACGTCCAAGATGCAGAAAATACCAAGCATCTCTCCTCAAAGGTGAAGGATGGGGCTGGGTTTAGGGTGCTCCTCTAGTGGCAAGGGGTAGGATCCTTTTCCTGCTCTCTTATCTCTCTAGAAAGCAATGGGAAAGGAAGATTTCAGCTTCTGGGAAGACCGGAGTTGCCCAGCTTCCACATGCAGCTCCATCCAGCAAAGGCAACACAAGGCGACTGCCTACACTGGCAGAGCTGAGCGCTGCTGCCTTGCTCCGCCTCTGCCTTGGAGCAGCATTGGAAGGGTCACATGCAGGAATCCTGCGTGGTAACCCACAGGAGCTCTCAGGAGGCATGGGCATGCACTGTTTATCTGTCTGTCTTTTATCCATTATAGAATATCTAAAGATTAAATTACAGCTGATGAAAATATCTAAAATCTTAATATATTTGAGGGAGAAAGATGTTTTCCAGGTTTAACTGTGTTAAAAGGCAGCTTATAATTTTCCACAGTTTGAAATTTCAAGCAGATGTTTTGCTTTTCTCCTGCATTTTTGATCATTCAGGTTAATGGCAGTTCTGACTCTGTCCCCCACATGAGCTGAAGACTTTGCTGTCTTCCATTCTTGCAGTTATATTTCAGTTCTTTTAGATTGGCAAAACAAACAACAATAAAAAACCCTGAACCTCTGTATCAGTTCACATCTATTCAGGAAAAAGTACACACTGGAGATTGCTCTCTGGAATGTCAGTGTCATCTACTGAAATATTCATAAGAATTCATAAGAAAAAGGCTTAAAAGCACCTTTATGATGAGGACATAACTAGTGGAGGTCTTTTGTGTGTTTTTATTATGTTAAAATCTTAATGTTTATAAGATTACGTCAAAACAAACAAAAAATAGTTTTTAACTTTATCTGTATTTTCTTTTTGTGGTGACAGAGAGTATATCTCTTTTTTGAATTTCAGAACTACTCATTTGTTCTGTAAGTGTCTGAATTTATTGCAAAGAGTAGTTGGTGGTGCTCTTGACCTATACATATTTAGAGGAAAAGTGACTACTAATTCTTTTTTTCCTTTTTTTTATAACTGGAAAGAGGTACAAAAGTAATTGATCTTCAGTATGTATTGTTCTTGTGTTTCAGGTTATATTTTCTTAATTAACTTATAGATGAGGCTTGCACTGTGGCTGTATAATGCATTTTGCATCTTTCCAAATCAAGACCTCCTCATATGTTTAAATGTTTGTGAGCTGGAAACGTCATTTTATTTTTGATAGAAACTCAAAATTTGTAGAAAATACTAATTCTAAAACATCTGCTTCCTTTTGTAGGTATATTAGTGCCAACTGATTTCTGTAATTGTATATTGCCATAAATATTTAATGCTGCCAAAATGATTGAATCATTTAAAATATATTAATTATGAATTGTTTCTGTTCTTCAGAGAACTTATTTTTTTCCCTGTGGCTCTTGCTGACTCTATGGCTCACATTGAGGCAGGTTTTACTTATGGGGAAGACTATTTCCGCAGCACTTTTGTGCCAAGTGGATTCTTTTCAGAAAATCTGCAACATTTTAAGCAACTGCACAGGAAGCATTTCTCAGTGCTTTAATTTTGTATTTGTTTCTATGTATAAGAGATGCTGGAAGCATAAATATTCTCACTAATTCTGAGAATGAGCCAACGTGAGTTTTAAGCCCAGATGTTCTTTTCTCTCGCTGAATTAACCCAGCTATTTCAGCACATGAAAACTGTTTGGAAATGCCAGGCTTGCCGGGTAGCTGTGGAAGGTTGGTAGCTTGTAAATACTAGATATTTATGTGGGGCCAGTTCGAATGATTATGGTTCCTTCCGAGGCCAGGAGAGACTCTTGTTGTACATGGCCTCAGAGAGGGAAGATGGATAGGTTTGGAATCTCCTCCTTTGGCTTTAGTTCACTTGCTGGCACACCACCAGCAGCTATAAAGCCATGCAAAAACAAATTATTATAGGCACTATAAAGATGAGAGAAGAGGAGCTCCTGTAATAGGATTCACTTGGAAAGTCATGTTACAAGTTAGCCAAGGAGTGGCTTCTACAGGGAGGTCTTGTGGGTGACGTGTTAGAAGGGGCTGTCTTGAATAGCTGGAGTGTCTTGAGTCTGAGGGCAGCAGCAACTCAGGGGTGGATGTCGTGGGCTCGGATCACCTGTCTTGATAAATTTAAGCTTAAATTTAGTTATGTCAAAGGCAGTATAGAAATTAACACTGGAGGTAATTACAAAGCTCTCACTCAATGCCGAGTAGTCCACCCTCTGAGTTTAACTGCATGTGTGTGATTTTTCTGATATGAAAAAAAATCTTTTTTTCTTACTCATATGTCAACCTTATGTTCATGTGTTTTAGTTTGTTTTCTTTTGCCAAAACTTTCTGTACATGGATACTATATGGAATGTATACTAGCACAATGGCTCTAGGAGACTGCATGTTTCATTGTCAGCCCTTTGGTGTGAATATAAGGGCTCCTGGCCTGGCAGTACTTTGCGTATGCAGATGCCTTCAAGACATAATAGGCTTATGGTACTGCAACCGTGATTCACTTTTTTCTTAATGATAATGCTAAGATTTTTTTTTTTTAAGAGAAAAAAGAAAAAGCATTTATAAGCCTCCTCTGGTTCACTTTGTGCTGGCAACTTTTTTTGCTGTTGCTTTTTCTATTGTGAGTAAAGAGAACAGAAAATACAGAAGACTGCAGAGCAAGTATTTATCGGCAAGCACCCTCTGGGTAGGCAGGACAAGTAAGTGCTTGTAGGCTAAGGATTAGTCCCTGCCCCTTAGGTTGGCCTCAGCTATGATGCTGCTTCTGATTACCCCCCTTTTTAGTGTTTTATACCTTTTAATGTCAGCACTTTTCCTCTTGAGTCCTCATAGCGCTGTCCCCACCTCTACAACTGCACGTTTGTGTGTGTTTTAACTTTTCTTGTCTCCTATGGCCTTCGAGTGGCCCATTTTCTCTCATGTCAGCAGTTTCTTCAGCAGACTGACCCAGGGTCACACGATTATATTGCAGCAAAGGGGAGTCTGGATCATAGGCAGCAGAAACCCTTTCCTGAGGGTTGCATATAAATGGTGTCCCCAGGGGCTTTTTCGTGTTGTTTTTGCATTGTAAATTCTTGAGAAAACATTAGTATTTGTATTAATGGATTTAGCAATGTTTGGCTCCATCCCACAATGTTCAGATAGTACATAGAAACAGCAAAGACCAAACTTTTGGCAGCATGCATTCTGCATCATTGCAGAATTTAGAAAAATAAAATAAAAAGTGATGAAAAAACTCATTGACCTTAGGGTTTCTAGTGTGTTTTACTGTTGGAATATGTAAACAACTACTAAATAAGTAAGTAATCACTGAATAAAGTATAAAACATATTACATTGTTCAGAAGCAAAACAGCATTTTGCTACTGAATGAGAATTATACTGAGAAAATGATTTGAGAGAGAGCGCTCCAATAAATCAAACACCGTTACTTTCAGTATTTGTCATTTCCTGGCATATAGATGATCCTGTCTTGGACTAGAATTACACCTTCCTAGACACTGAACAAGCAGAAAGGAGCGATCTCTTGCCAAAGAATTTGCAATCTATGCATACAAAGAGGACAGGCTGGCAAGGAACCCTTTGGTGAGATGTGTTAGACACTGAGGCACAGTCCTGCTAGGTAACTGCTCAGCTATAAGCAAGCTTTTCTTAGACTTAAAACAAAGAAACTTTTTAAGAAGAAATATAAATGCATTTAGAGAGAGATTCTTGCAGCTGTCCTTATTGAAAAGCTTTACAAAAACTCAAGCAAAGATCCCATAAGAAGCCTGTATTCTGTTTAACAATAAACAGAGTATGTTTATTGTGACTGAGACTATTGCCTTTACTGCTGGACTGTTGTTCTTTCTGTGCTGAAAGAAATGGGAAGTTAATTATACTCAAAATAAATTCCTTTTTTTTTATAAATATTTTCATTTTTATAATTTAAAGCTGTGATTCTGCAAGCATCAAAATAGTTGCATAGCTTGGCTCCTGCTAGCAGTTGTCATCTGCCATGATGAAAGTTGCTGCATGCCCTTTGGTAGCTTTGCACTTTAAAGAAAGGACTCGGGGTCTGGTGCAGACTCGGAAGCTCCCGTTACTGGTGTTCCAGAGCGTGGTAAAATGGTCTTCTAGGTCTTCTTGTTTAACTGTCACTTGGCTCTTGTCTGGCTCTTTAAGGAAGAAAGTTTGTTAGAAACGACATCCCCCTTAAATTATTATTATTCAAACGTGTCAGAATTTCCCTGGCTCTTAGGTTGCTTCGTGGCAGGTTTTCTGCTCCTTCATAGTGAATGGTGGAGCTGGTGGAACATGCCACTTTCTTAAGTACCTCATCCATTATGGTAAGCACTCCCTGTAACTGTGTGGTACAGGGCGCTTATCATAAATTTACATAGATCAAGATAACGTGTAAGGGTTGCCTGTTGTTTGTTTTTGGTAAAGCAGAGCATCTTACAGCAAGAATTACACTTTTTGCTATTGAGAGCCAGTACAGTCTCACTTTTTTAATATAGCTTCCATCTTGCTTATATATTCTTAGGTGCAGGTTGCAATCTGTGTGAGGTGCAGCACATAGGCTTTGCTTGAGTGGATAGGAATGACACATGAAGAGCTATGTGGTTAATAATCTCTCTAGCCTGTGAAGCAAGCAAATAGTTTCTTGATGTTGGACAACATACTCTGTTTTCCACCCAGACACCTGAATGAGAACATTAGGATTATGGAGATGAGTGCATAACTGATGAGAAAGAGGAGAGAGAACAAGGCATTAGTGAAAGAGATTACATGTCAGAGATGGTTTAGGAATCACTGATTGCACCTTGGGATAAGGAAATAGCCTGGCTGATCTCCCAGTGTTTCGTTTGTCTCTGCTTTTTATTCCTCTATTGCCCTAGAAGGTGAGATGCCAGGATTAGTACCTTGGTATATGTAATGTTGTTTTTAAGTAATGGATAACACCAAAATAACATCTTGTGTGCAGCTAATACCTTCCTTGATGTACCAGCTCTTTATCAGAGTTTTTAATTACAGATAGGCAAGGGGAAAGAGTACAAAGCCCGAACAGGGATGTAGGCAGGAACAAGAAGCAGAACAGAGGCTGGGAAGGTTTGAGCTGACCGAGCAGTGCAGTAAAAGCAAGGAATCTAAAGGCAGTAAAGAAATACAAACAAAATCTGGTGATGATATAGGTATTTTGAATGCTTACAAATAAGGAAATATACCACATTTTTAAAGCTAGATGGTGTAACTCTGCATGTTCAGCAGGGGTTGTCACAGCCCTGAAAGCACCAGGCATTACTGCCCCTGTCCACCCCTGGGTCTCCCCAGCCCCAGTCTGTTCATTTAAGCAGGATTTATTATTTCTTTGGCTAAGCGAAAGTTTCCTTTGTGCATTGAGTTTATTTTATGAAATTGAGAAAAAGAGACGTCTCTGTATTACCAGTATAATGACAGCATTTTTGTATCTTTACAAACTTGATGCTTCCTGGCCTTTAATTCAAATGAAAATAGTGTAGCTAGTACCAAATTAATCACTCCAACAGTTGTTAATTCTGTGAGCACTGAATTAGCCAGCACAGCTCTTTCCCTTTCCTTTTGTTAGTAGATGTGATATGAAGCTACTCCTACAATTCATTACCTGAAGCAAGCCTGGCCTGAACATAAATGAGAACTTGCACATCATTACCTTGAACCCTTTCAATGGCTAGAGCCTCAAATAAAAGGCGTAATGACAGTCTCATATAATAACATTTTGTGAAAATTATGCGCATGCTGCATACTCATGTGTGATAATAGAGAGCCAGAGCTGGAAGGGACTGCAGAGAGTCATTTAGTCTGTCTCCCTGCTCTCGTACATGAATTTTGTTTTCAATCACATCTGACATGTTTTCCAGTCTGTAAATAATACAGCTATATGTATGCAATTTTTTCAGTGCATATGTCAGCCCCTTAACTACAGAAATTCAAAACGTGTGACTAAGTTTCATCCACTATTTGAAAAAGAGTGGAAAAAATGGAATAAGATTCATTCAGGTATATCTCTTTTGGAAATTACAACATAATCCTGGTTTTATTAAATGTTCTACTTTCTGTTAAGCAGCCTGCTTTTTAGAATCTCTCCAGCAGTTCTACTTCCAGTAGTTAGTGTGCAATATGCACAAAGAGAACAAACTCCTTGGGAGGAGAAGAAATAATGCCGTTAAGCAAGAATTTATGCTGAATAGCCACCACTGAAAGCACCAAATTAATTTCTTTGATATTTGTAAGAGCTGTGTTGCAGTGTAGCTCCTGCAGGAATGCTTGCACTATGACTCCTAAGGATGAATTTGGAATAGCAAGGACTTGGGGAAGACAACAGGTGGCCAGGACAAGCACTGCTGAAACAGGATTCCACAAAAAGATTTTTACCTATCACTTTTGTATATAGCAAAGATATCACATGTTGTCCAAAGAAAACAAAGGTGCATTCAAAATAGTGCAGAACACCTTCTGTAAGTGTGTTCTGTTCTGTATGTTCTGCTAAGTATATAGATGTACAAAAGAGAGGCAACGGTCAAAATAAAACTCCTTTTCACAGTCTTTTTTTATAGGGACGCTGGGAGATGTCTGTAGGCCCTTTGGACTTTTAGTCATAGGTCTTTGAATCTAAATATTCCAGATGAATTTAAAATCAGGACAGTTTGAAATCACAGAAATTGATGGAGAAATAGTAGTTTCTAAGAAAGGAACATAGATTTTTTGTGTGCTTACCTTGTAAAAGACCTTTCTGAGCTCAGTACACTGATACTTAATGTAACTGCTCTGTTGTGATGTCCAGTGATGCTAATAATTGTTTATTGCACAGTTTTTAGATTGCAAAACAAATCATAAAGCAGTCCAAAATGAATACATCAAGATTGGTGTAAAATGTAAAGTGTTTTAAAAATTATAGTGATTTGCTAGCAGAAATTATCTCCTTATAAAGCTTGGTGGCTTCAAAGGTTATTTTAATGTTAGTAGTAGCTACAAATAGTGGAATTGTTCTTTTAATGACTCGTAATAAAAGACAAAACATTAAAAAGTCAATATTAACAGAACAGTGCAAAGCAAAAGAATGAGCCCTATTATATTTTCCCGCCCCACGACAGAGGTTGAACTTAGGTGAGATGATTGGCACAAGGTTTTAGTGCCTTCCCTGCAAAACAGGGGCTTCCCCCTGTGGACATCACTGCTTATGCTTATGCCTTCCAAATTATAAGTAATGTCCGAACAAGCTGAAACTTTAGGAAAATACAAGTCTTCATACTTGTCTTTTGGTTTTCAAATTTACTGGCTAAATCTGGATGATTCTTTCAGCCCCTGTAGCAATGTTGTATGTATTTTACTTGAAGGATTCTGGTAGGTTATTACAAGCTGCGAAAAACTCTATGCCTCTTGGGAATCACAGAACATAAAGCCATGTTAAAATGCTCAACTCGCTAAATACCGAGAGCAAAGAGCAGCAGGAGGAATGCTCACATTTATCTTTGAATCAGCAGTTCCTAGAACGCCTTTCTGTGATTGAAGGGGTTTTGCTCTGGCCCTCCAAGGACTATATAGAGCCCAAATGTCCGGTCCTTAACACCAGATTTCAGAAAGGCAGGCAGCAGACAGAGAGGACAAAAGAAGACTAGAATTAACAAGTAATATCGTAAGACTCGAGTCAATAAATATTATCTCAAAAGCAAGTTCAGTAACTGTACAGGAAGGTTTTCTGTGTTTTTTTTTCCCCTGTTTGTTTATTTTCATAAGATCCCTTGTACTTACCGCCTACCTCAAGGCATTTTAAAATGCAGTGGAATGTTTTGTTCATAGATGTTTTAGGAAGGCAGAAATTGGTAGCTGGAGAACATAATTGGGGATTAAAATCTTAATGAATCTCTCATTCTGCATTGTTAATGCATTTATTGAAAGATAGTTATTGATTTAATTATACTAACAAAAATACATTAAAAATGTAGTCTAACTCAGTTTTGAACTTTGGAAATGTAAATAGGTTTTCACCTTCAGAAAAGACGCAAATCCAATTTCAAAGACAGGAAATCAGTGGGATTACGTTTAGTAATTTATTATGGATGCTTCTGAAATGCTATTGGCATTGAAATTGCAGAGTGCTATTATTCTCCAATGTAATTATAATGGGCTTGATTGTATAATCTTACACATCCTAGTAATAACATTTGCAGAGGTAGATATGGCCTAACTGAAATCCAGGCAGACTTACATTTTCTGATAGCACTATTAAAGCCCTATAATCAATAGGGCTTTAGAAAGCAGATTCACCGTGCTGCTGTGTAAGTACAGTCTGATGCATCTAGGGAATATGAAGATTCCAGCTATATAACTTAAATGAAAAAGAATGATAAAAATTCATATTATGTGTTACTTAAGACATTTCAGTTACAATGCTGTTTTTTTTTTTACTTCTAGGTCTTTCTTTTTCTCTCCCCAAAGTTTGTGAGACAAATGTCCTGGAGGAGGATTTCTGCTCATGCAATATGGCTGAACTGCTACCATTCAACTAGCATGTATTTTGAATATTTAGGCTCATGAGCAGTGTTGAAGGGAAATTTCATGCTGAAACTAGGGGCCAGACCAGGACCTTGTGGTTCACCTTCAGTGGTGCTTTCACTGCTTTGAACAAGGGTGCTGGTGGCCAAGCTTGCCTGAGCAAATGAAGCACTAAAGGAGGAAAAGATTGCATGAACAAAGGAGAAAAGCTTAGAGGAAAGATGCTAATGAATATGAAAGAAATTTTTAGCAGAAAAATGGTAGACTTGAAGCATGAGTTGCTCACAGGGCTGTTAGGAACAGTAAGTTTCTCATAGAAGCTTGTTCAAGCTTGAGCTATACTGAAGAATGGGAATATCAGGAAATTTTGTGTGCTGAGCAGAAATTATGTTCAGCATCTTCAGAAGGACTCTGGTAAAAGATAGTTTTTAGTCACATTTATTTGCTGCCATTGGCTATTTTATTTTCTCCATTTTGAGCATTGAAAAGATGTTAATTAAACAGTATTCAGGAAGTATTGTTTTTGAAAATTTACTTCATACCGGTCCAGTTTTGGTGGTAACTTTCTTATAGTTAGTTTCCTCTTATTTTGTCTTCTCCTACATCATCCTAAAAAAATTATTCCTATACTTAGTATGTTCCCAGTGAATCAACTTTTCTTTCTCTTGCTTTTCCCTTTACTAGACAGTGACTTGCTTTACCAGCTCCATCAATGTGCCCTGATGCTTGTTGCTAGTACACGTCTTTGTATCATAGAATCATAATTTGGGTTGCAGGGAATCTCTGGAGGTTACCTAGTCCAACTCAGGCCTCGAAGTAGATCCCATGTTGCTGAAGGCCATGTTGTTAAGTTCTGAGTATCTCCACAGAGGGAGAGTCCCCAACTCCCTGGGTAACTTTACATTGATTTGGAATTTCTCATGTTTCAGTTTTTGTTGGTTGCCCATTGCCCTGTCACGATGCACCTTTAAGAAGAACCTGGCTCCATCTTCTGTCTATCCTCCACTTGTAGAGCTGCAGCCACCAGCTCTTCTCAGCCTTTTCTTCTCAGGGCTGCAGAGTGGTAATGCTCTCATCTCTCCTTTTCTGTTAGAAACTACAGGCCCTGAATCCTTTCAGGGGCCATGCATGACCCTGGTGCAGTGTGTCAGGGCATTTGGTGTTGTAGAAGAGAAGAAGAAAACTCTGCAAGGTACATACACTCTTGCTTATAGACCCAGGCCCTAGCTTAGCGATGACAGTGCTTCTTGCTTCTTTTTTGAGAACTCATGCTGTTATTAGAGGAGTGTTAAGATTTGAGCTAAATAAAGCTAAAATTTAGTCAGCTTTTGTCTTTAGCCTAATTGGCCTCCTTTATGGTTTCTTGATAGAGAAACGAGCAGCTTCTCTTGCAAGGACCACACTGACACCTGCAGTTACTGTGACAGAAGAAGCAAGTGCCTGAGCAGTCGGTAAGCTCAATTTTGTCTCCATGAAAAAAGAACTATTTAAAGAAAACCTTTTCCATGGCTCATCATAGTTTGCAAACCTGAGGCACGTTATATTGTTACATTTCCCAGAACAGCACAGTAGAGGCAAAAAAATCAACCCTATAGTAATCCAAAAAGTCTCTTCCAGACTCTAATCTTCCTTTTTGGGCCACAGATACTTCTGAAATCATCTTAGCTGTAGCTCTGGCTCTGTGAGATAAGGAGCAGTGCTGAGACAATCCTGTTTCATTTCTTTCAACCTCCACGTCTCTACCTGTGAGCAGGGCTGTGCCTGGCAAGGTGAAGCTTAATGTGTCTGCTGCTACTGCATGTTTCCTTCAACAGTTCAATGGAAATGGCAAAGAAGGAAAGGACTTAGGGGCAGGTCGCAGGCATTTACCATTAAATATAATATAGTCTGTAAGATGAAAATGTCTGGTTTAATAAAATACATTCAACCATTTAATCATGAAGTGAATACCTTTCACATGTTTTTAGCGATTTGATGTCCTCATTCTGTGTATTTATCTTTTAATGTAATTTGGTGGAACTGTTAGTGCTACACTCCTAAAAGTCTAATGGAAGTGGAACTTTCCATTTTGAAAGTGGAAGACTCACGAATATCCTACCAGTGAAAATGTCAATGCAGATTTTGGCATGAGTAGACTTCAGCCCTGTTGTGCAGAAACAATTTCTCTTAGCTCAAGAATGTGAGAACTGAACTCTTCTGATGAGTTTTTGCAGTTGCTCTGTAAAATAATTTCTCTTTGACACTTGTCAAACAATGCTTTTTGGTGTCCTTTTTTATTCTTATTTAAAGAAGCAATTTTAGAATAATTCTGCATAGAAAAGAATCTGCTTTACTATTATTTTGCTTATATTTAGGGTGTATTATTTAACTCAGTAATAGACCAATATTGTCTTTGCAAGGGAAATAAATTATCCAAACTGTAGAGTCACCTTATTCATTTTGAGTCCCGAGTATTGGCAAATAAGAATAGAAGGAAGGAGTTTAAAAGACACGTAGCGGTAAGAAGCATTATCTTCTTTTTTCATTATGATTTCTAAATTACAAAACCAGTTTATTAGCTGATGTTTTCGTTTACTTGGACAATAGTTTGCTTAGAGTGGCAACTCCTATTCCTGGCATGCTCTGTGCTCTGTATTAGCGTTTGATTCAGCGATGTTTAAAAATGAGCTTGGGCAGGGGGCCTATTTCAGGGACAGCAATGTCAAAAGGCTGTTCTTAGCTGCAATTTAGGGCTGAATTCCTATGGTGTAATCTGTCAAATGCTAGTGGGCTAAAAATGTGAGCCTTCTCTTTCTAAACGGTGAGTCTCACTAGTAATGATGATGTGGAGGAATAAAACATGCAGCTGAAATACCACAATATTTTTAGTATTTAGACCACATTTTTCCTCCCCCGCCCCCCCCATTTCTGTTTACGTTTTTATATGTTAAAGAGAAGGAAATTCCTCTGGTTTTCTTGAGCTCTGTAGGTAAGGCCAAACTTACCTGAGAACTAAACAAATCAAATTTCTCATGCAAGACAAACTGCTTTGCTTCAAGGTGGGAGGGAAGAAGCCTCCTGCAGAAGAGGGAAAGCCAGTGAATGCATCAGCTGCCAGCGTTTCCTCCATCTGCTGAGTGAGTTCGGGAGCCTCTGGCAAGGTGAGCAGCCGGGTTGACAGGCTGCCCGCTGCCTGAGAGGGAAGTGTCAGTGAAACAGACCTCAGTGGTCACCTGTGGGGATGGCAGGGGAGGCTGTCGTGGTCACAAGGTGCTACACGGGACCTATGTCTTGTTTTTGAGAAGGAAGCAGACATCTAAGCTATTGAATACTAAATGTCATGACTATGAATATTGATGTGTTATTTAAAGTCATTTTCCAGAAGAAACTTGGAGGAAAAACCTTTGCCTGTCTGCTTATCATCTTTCTAAGGACGGGGAGGGGAGGAAGAGGAAGGGTGTAAACTCATTTGAACATGTATTTTTTTTCTGATTGTCGAACTTGGTTGTATTCCCTTCTGAATCTAGTATGCCTTATAGCCCTGAAAGATGAATGAATTATGGCATAAAGTAATGATTTCCCAAGTCAAATAAGAGAGGGTCCCCTGCACTCGCCCCCGCCATAATAAAAGTCAAATAGGGCATTCTGATGGGTTTATTTGTAAACAAATCTGAATATACTCATATTGCATGTAATTAAATTTGTGTAAGAAGTTGGGGGCACTAGTTGTTCCCCAAATCATCTTGATATACACCCGAAAGTCATAATGATGGATTCAGTAGAGAAAATAAATAAATGTGTAGAGGAATGTTTTCAATATCTCTCTCTTTCATAGATACTTTTTTGAGCACCTTGTGTAAATAAATCAGATTAAAATCCGCTTTTCATCAGCCAGTGTATTTTCCCATTTTGAAATCTTTCTCTCCTAAGTATTCTTATTCCAAATTCTATTTCAAAGTTAAAGTAATCTTGTAATTATTTCTACTGACACTGTTACTGTAGCGCCAAATTGAATATTTCTGCTCCATACATATACATAGATGGAGTCCCAGAGAAGATTTTCATTTTAGTCCTAAGTTTTGTAAAGGAGACAAATGGTAATGTGATGTTTTTATGCCAATAGTAATCAAATACAGCATATTCCAGCCATCTTTCTTGCTTGTATGATTCCTGGCATGTGTACAAAGCCTCTATAACACTAATTTATGCACAGCAGCTATGTATAGTTCAGTGCCTGAGAGCATTTCCTGCTACCCTTACACACACACAATACTTTTTTTGAAGTTCTCTCACTTTCTGCAAAAACTTCACCAGCATTTTTAGAGTGTTGGATTGCAGCATCATTAGAGTAATAACATTTTTTTTATTATTATTCCTCCAAATAAAATAACACATCCATTAACCATCCTTTGCTTGAATGCAGAGCTCATTAATGGGATCAGGCTAAAACTGCCTTTAATAATGACTTTAATGGAGATCTCTGATTTACACAGTGCCTTAATAAGCCACTATAAGCACCTGACAAGGAAAACCAGAGGATCACTAAGTCATGTGCTTGTTTTAGGGAGGCAGCCTATTGCACAGGGGATTTGGCCGCCCGGGCTGCAGTGCTCGCCGTTGGGCAACGGAGCGGCCTGTGAGCACGTGGCTACGCCTGGTGCATGGGTTTGGTTTGCAGCTCTCTTTCCTGGAGCAACTGGACTGAGTTGCCATTTAGTGACGTGATGGGAAACCCTCTAGAAAGGGGATGTCATTTCCCCTCAGCATCCTTGACATGCCCTTCACTAACTTTTGACAGCTTTAGGGTGACAAGTGCCTTCTGTGGTCACAGAGCAGGCTATTTTGGTTTTACCCTGTGACAGGCAAATATCAGGGAGCAATTTATTAGATAAGAACAGAGACAGCTTTACATAACAAAATGATTGGTAGTTTTATGCAGCTTGTGCCCTTTATGCTACGTACATGTGATATCTATTTGTAACCTATATATATGTATTTACCCCTGTGATTAGCGGACGTTCACGTCAGAGTTTTTCTTGCTACGTTACACACACTGAAAGCATCATGGTATCATCCACTCAGTGTGATGATGGTGGTAAGAGCCATAGAATCGTTAAGGTTGGAAGAGACTTTTGGAGATCATCTAGTCCAACCCCCCTGCACACGCAGGGCCACCGAGAGCACGTGGCACAGGGCTGCATCCAAGCGGGTCTTGAAGAT
>JAWLRI010001006.1:140560-173685 GCA_034781795.1 Crypturellus tataupa
TGCTGCCTCATGGTCAACCTGTCGTCCACCATGACGCCCAGGTCCTTCTCTTCAGAGCTGCTCTCCAGCAGGTCGGTTCCCAGCCTGTACTGGTGTCTGGGGTCATTCCTCCCTAGGTGCAGGACCGCACTTACCCTTATATAGTAGGAATGGTAAGAATTGTTTGCAGCATGGAACACAGACACAATATCAAAAATCCAAGACCAGTCAATTACTAATTAACTACACATTTCCATGAAGTATTAATGCATGAATCCTCTTGTATAGTGCTTAATGTTACTAAATGAGTTAATGTTGCAGAATGAGTGAGTTAAAGCTGATTCTATCTATACAGCCAAACGCTGTTAAAGAGCATAAGTACAAATTAGAGCAAAGGATAATTAATGTCGTCTTATGCCCTATTCTTGGCATGTACTCTGACCAATCGATGTGTAATTTACCATGTAGGCTGGTTGCATTCATGGGTGGAAAATGGAAATGTTAATGTGCAAGCTTAGGTAACATTGGTGCCCAAGCTTAGGCAACTTTGGAGTCATTTGCTGTGACAAATAACATCTAATAGGAGTTACATGAATGAGCTTTCTAACACAATTTAGAATTATTCACACGCCAAATGATCTTTCGTATTCATTGATGTATACAAAATAAATGATTTTAAAATTTAATTTTATTTTTGAAAGCATACAAGGGAAATTATTACCAGCCAGAAGAAGGTATGGCCAGTGGTCTTTTTCTTTTAAGATGATAGATTTAGTTTAGATATTTCTAGCTTAAATTAGTGCTTCCTTATGCCCTTCATTAAGACTTTTGAATCCTGGCTTTTGGACCATACCGTGTTGTCTTAAAAGTAAGTGTATGCCCTGGGTCTTGAGCTGCCACATCTTGAACAGTTCATTCTTGCTAAGTTTTGTTTGTGCTCTCTACACTTGGCTTTAAGGCTTATGTCTCTCTGAATTTTTATTCATTTTGTTTAATTGCACTTAGGGTGGCTAGTTCAGTCAAGCAATAATCAATAGATATTTTTTATTATGAGAGGGATCATTTTTACTAGAGGTAAAAATGAAAGGAAGAGGAAAATAAGTGGAAGACATCTCATTTCTCAGTCAGTGGTCTATTAAACTTTGCAGTGCAAGCACAAATGTTCCCAGAGTAATAACTCTGCTCCTGTCATTGTACAGTATGTCTTCTACACACACGAGCTTTAGATTGCTCTGATATTTGCCCAACTCCTCTTCCAATTTTGCTTCAATGATATCTGAATTATTTAAAGCTTCCTTTTTTTTTCTTTCTCCCTGAGAGCAAGACTTTAGAAATGGCTTGGCAGTGTGACCCTGACCATTAACATATAAATAATGTATAGCTGCTTTATACTTTGAGAGGCATGATTGGATCCATACAGATATTTGGACAAATATGTTTGCTATTTAATCCTCATCCACACAAAAACTAATCATACTAGAAACAGACTATGAAAGATAAACTAATAAATCTTTGCAAGAACTGTGGACACCTATAGTATTTGTTTTGAAAAAAACATTGAATAAACGATATATATTAGTGAGCAAAATATTGATTGATAAAGCTGTCATTTCAAAGTGCTGAAAAAGTGTGGGTCTGAGAGACCTATTGATACAGAGATGATGGTCACTTTTATTTTACTAACAAATTCTAGTATGACAGATTCAAAGGTTTTAGGTGATAAATCATGAAGTACGAAGATTCAAGTAGCAACTCTGAGAAAATACCCAATTTATAGAATAATGTTTATATTTAATTTATGCTTTAAATCAGAGAAGTGCATTTGGAGGTGGACACTTATTCTGGAAGGTGTTGGAAAGCTATTTCCACCCTAAGATTTTAGAGGGGAGAATATCAGGGTTTTAAAGGAGAACACATTTCAGTAACCTAATTGTGAGGAAAGAGCAGGGCACAGCTTTCTGTGCCACTTCTAGTGACGGAAAATGGATTTTATGTTCAAGTTATTTAAATTAATTATTCAAAATGCTGAAACAACTAAAGCTGATGTATCTATTCATTGGCTGAGGAGCGGCGTGACCTAGAACACGTAAAGGCCGGTTGTCTCGGCTCCGTGTGTAGCTCTGCACTGGTCTGCCCTGTGGCCTTGTCCTTGCCTGGTTCCCTTCCTCCCTCTTCTTTCCGCCTTGGTTCGGGGCCAGAAGCTGGCTAGTGCGCAGGGTGCCCCCTCTTCTCGTTGGCAGGCTCTGTCTGCACTGTCCTCTGCAGGCAGCTCAGCCCAACATCCAGGGAAAGCTGTCCGCTCCTGTGCACTGTGAGGCTGCCCACACGGGCTTGGGGCTGGCTGGAGCAGGCGTTCTCGCATCTGCTCTCGGTTTGCTCGGGAGGCCTGTTATGTCAGGGGGTGGTATGTGGGAAATCAAGTTTTGAAGGCTTACACGGAAAATAAGTAAAAAATTGACATTACAGAACTAAGGTAACAAGATAGTTGTGGCCACTGCTGTGATCACTGTTGCAGACCATTACATACATAGCTGCAGTGCACAGCTCAGTAATATTTTGTGGTACTAAGCTATTACAAACAGCGAGTAACTGCAGTGAAGCGGTAGTATCTTATTTTTAAGCCACTATAATTCTACTGATTCGTCTGATGAAAGCCAAAGGAAGAGGCTGCAAGACTGCATGGTAGCATGAGTCTGGAGTAGGAATGCACGTGTTTCCTGCATGCTTGTAGTGAAGCTTGGTGGCTCTTTATTGCAGATTTTTTTTTTAGAAACTTTATATATTTGCTTTTTTCATTCTTTTAAATAAAAAATATCAGGTTCAGGAGAAAACAAACAAGCAAACAAAAGTTTGGGAAATTTATGAGACCTGAGTGGATCCAGGATTGTGCAGGAACCAAGATTTCATTTAACAGATCTGTAAAAGTCCTTCCTAGTCAGTCAGAGAAGATAGCATTTGTCTCTAAAGAAGCCAGAACCCTAACCACTGAAATAGGAATGATTAAAAAAAGATTAATTGGTTTGTTCTTGGAGTGATTTGCAGCATACCAGAGGATGAATTTAATATTTCACTATTATATAACAAGCTGCAATTTAAATTCAGTCTTTGGAGACTTAGAATGCTAGAAAACTGGACAGAGAAGAATAGCATCTGAGGTAGCCTGTCTTTCGAGGATGCTGCAAAGCATCTTTTTTTTTTTTTTGACAGACATGAGTTACAAAGGTCACTGTATGTTCTCAGCTAACTTATATTCTATCCTCGCTGCTTGTTAATTCCACTTTAGATCGGTATTCTTTGCATCTGACAGTGCACAGTCTTAAGCTGCCTCCTCTAAAGACTGCAAACTATTGGGGACAGTCGACCTAACTTACGAAGGGTGAGGAGGAGCCCCATGTTCATTTTGCAGAAGATAAGCCTATAAAATACCCTTATGCATGCATGCAGTCCAGTCTCAGGTAATACCTGAAGAGGTTGAGCAGCTCCCCTTTGGGAGACCTCTCTTGAAATTATGGTACTCATCTGGATCAGTGTCTAAGTCAGAGAGGAGCAGGACTTCCTCTGAGGCCTGGATATTCATGCTTGGCTCTTCCCAAAGTTTCTGGTACCGAATCTTGTAGCATGCACAAAGAGTCTGTGATGCTTTGTGATGTATGTCTGCAGACAAAAGAGAAGCATGAGGAGAGCTCGCTACACTGCTGGGTCTGTGCTGGGAGGTGCTTTGCCCACTCCAAAATCACCAGAAAGCCCGTCTGGCGCAACTGCTAAAAGGTAACCCATGCCTCTGCTCTGTGGCCAGTACAGAGGTGTCTAAGATGCCCTAGGATATTAGGGACACGCAGATGCAGCTGGCATATGTAACACAGGACTCGAGGGAGAGCTTTTGGCTTCAGGAATGGCCTCAGGAGATTGGCCAAGATACATCAGGACACATTAAATGATACTACATGCCTGCATATGGCAGCTGACTGAGTCCCGTGATATGCCAGGGATTCTGAGGTATATGAAAATTCAAGTAAGAGCTATGGTACCATATATAGTATCAAATAACTATACAGTTATACTGTAAAGTTATTTTGCAATCCTGTAAAGCGTGTAGCATGTGCTCATAAGAGTGCTTTAATCAATTCATTAAATTAGTGTCCTCTGCACGGAAGAGGAGATGAGCACACACACTTCGTTGGGCACGTAGCCTTCCTTTGTCTCTGCTGATTGGGAAGTAAAGACAGCAGGTATCAAGAGTCGCAGGCTGTGATCTTGGCCTCTAACCTGGCGTTGTTACATTTCTAACAGTCTTTTATTGAATCTTATCAATCTTATATTTATTTCATGCCCAGAGGCTCAGGTTTCTTTAACAGAAAGTTAATAATAGCAATATCTGTCCTAGTCTGTGTACTTTTTGTTCCTAAACCGATTAATATTCTAGTTATGTTTTAGGCATTGGATACTTTTCAATGTTCCAGATGAATTTTTTCTTTTCAATCATTTATTAATAATATTCCCCCAAAAGTAATAATGATTCAGTTTCAGATTTGTTTGCATGTTTTTAAAATAAGAAATGACACGAACAAACAAGCTTACTTCTTTGAGTGGAAAAAAATAGAAGAGGTGATCCCAATCTCATATTTGATTTATTTGAGCAAAATTCCTAAAGACTGCATTTCTTCCATGGGACTATTTATAGAAAAAAAACAGACTGATATTGACAGTTGTATAAATAATACATTATTTTCTCATACAGATACAGCTGTGTGAGATAATAAGCATTTTATATGGTTCACAAACTTAGAGTTTAATTTCCCCAAAGTTGTCAATCCTCAGAACTGCTTTTGTGTTCCAATATTTTAAACATAATAAGTTGGACAGAAAGAATGAGTACTCGTATTTATGCGTAAGGCTGGGTGACTATATTATGTTTCATTTATTGGGATGGGAAAGTTTATTATCTCTTCTGAGATGTGTATTTAACTAGCACTTCATACATGTATAGCAAGGTTTTCACAAGAGAGTAAATAGACTTTCAGAAGATACTTTTGTTAGGATTGAGTTGTAACTGAATAGCATTGAATATAGTATTACAAGTACTAGAAAAAGATTTTTTTAGCATAATAGCAAATGCTATACATCCCTTCTCCCAGGCTGCAGCAAAAATTGAGATTTAAAAGAAATTCAAACCTATGCAATAAGACATCAAAGTAAGAAATAGAAACAAAATAAAAATTTACAAACCTAAAATATGGCTTAAAGTAAAACCATAAAATGATTATTATGAAAATGTTATAAAGTCTTAAAAATTGTATTTAAGTGAGTAGTTTTTCAATGTAGCTTTAGAATTGCTTTTTTATTATCTTTCAAAAGTAGCAATAATGAAATATCCTTCAAAAAGTTTCATAGAGAACTTCTGTTGCCCCAATCCTGCCGCGGTCTAGCCCAAACTGCCATTTCTTCCCGTGGTTGCTGGTGCGCGCGGACTGCCTGTGCTCGGGAAAGGCCATCTCTGCGCCCGCCGCGCCCGGCGGAGGGTGCGGGAGGACGGAGGGTGCGTGGGCTGCGCGGCCCTCGCTGGGATGGGCTGCTGGTGCGGAGCTGGGCGCCGGGCAGGGGAAGGCAGACGCACTGCATCACGCACTGCACCGCTCTCCTGGGGCTCCGGTAACCGAGCCCCATCAGACAGAGGCTCTCCTGCCTCTATCTGATGAGGAATTTCTAACGTATTAAGAAGGTTCTTTGAAAAGTTATTTAATCCACCCTGCCTAAGTTTTACAGTAGGTGTTAAAGTTTTTCAATGCAGCTGATCAATATAATATGGGTCGAATTTAATTTTTAATATATACGGCCATTATTAGGCATTTGCTCTCCTTCAGTGGCCTAGGGGCAAGCTGATCCCCGACAGCGCTCTCCATCAGGTGGGATGAGGCCGCAGCTCAGAGCCACTTCCCGCAGGCTCTCGCCGCGGCGAGCGCGGGCACCGGCGCGGGCAGGAGGGCCTCCCGCTGCAGCAGCCCCGCGCGGGCCCCGGCAGCCCTTCCCTTGCCCTGGCTGCACAAGGAAAGCAACTGGCTCAAGTGTCCCCCAGGCTGGACGGGCTTATGGGGTGCTACCAAAGATCACGCTGTGCAGGTCAGCGTGAAGGCGCCCTTGGAGCCTTGGGTGGCGATAGTGCCTGTCACAGCTGCTGCTCTCGGCCGTAGTGTATCAGATATTTAAAATGAATATTCCTTATGTAAAATAAGTATTCCGAAAATTTGGTAAAAGAGATTAATCTGAGACATCAGCCATTATTAAATGTCTTTGGAAGGCTAAAATTCAGATTTTACTTTTTCTACAGGTATTTTGCTTTCAATAGATAGTTGACTCTGCACATATAAGTCTGAATCGATCGTATCTCACTTGTAGTAAATCGGGTTATCTTCTGGTTTCATTTAGTATTTCTAAAGATTATTTTTTGAGACGTATATGGAAGAAATTATTTGGCTGATGCTTGAGGAACATCACTGAAGTTATTACAGTTGCTGCTGTTCTCCGGTACCTGTGGTACCTGTCTAAGTGGTTCTCAGTATCCTGTCTGACATATTGGGGTGCAGAGCCCACATTTCAGGTGTCTGCATTAGCAATAGATGTGTGAATGGTAAATTATTCTAATCATTTATTATTCCTGATGACTAGCAAATTATTTTAATGATATTGACTATTTTATTCATGGATTACTTGAAAGTAGTTGGATGCAAATATCTGTCAAAAAGACTTTGCAGCTGCAAGAAATTGCACTTTTATTCCCCTTACCCCCTGAATGTAATACACTCTTTCTATCTCTCCACTTGATTCAGCCACCTGTCCCTCCCATATCGCAGACAAATACAGTGCACTCGCATCACATCCCAGCTGCCTGTGATAGACCACGAGTTCGGGGAGAAGAGCTTACAGGGTAATCTCTGACCATCCATCTCCCACTGGAAGCTCTTCTTTCCTTGACTGCATATTTTCAACAGAGTGATTTATGATGTTCTGGTCAGGTTCCCAGCACATCTTAATCTCAGATGGGTTTTACATGTTCTCTGTAACACAGAGCTGTCTAAAGTGAGAATCTTAACTAATATTTTCAAAGATTTTTTTTTCTCAGAAGTGAATAAAAAAGTTTGACTTGTTTAGTAGAGCTTCTCACATCTCAGATAAGGAATTTATTTGGAAATGAGTATGTTACATCACTTGTATGATTGCATGCTGAAAGCAAAATTGTCACTTTCATACAGAGTGATCTGTGAAAAATATCAATAAGTAATAGTTTCTAAAAATCACAGAAAAAAGGATCTTGTTATTTGCTTTTAGTCATTGCCGTTTGGCATATGCTATTACTTCATGGTCTAATTTAATAATAAAGTGTGCATTTGCTTAGTAATTTTCTGTGTATGAAGAGCAGGTTCTTAAAATGCTATGCAGAAACAGGAAAAAGGGTTAGGATCTTTTGGACAGCAGAAGTTGCCCACTTGGATCCATTTCTGTAACCCAGAGTGAATTGAATCTTACCAATTGCTTTAAGTGACTAGGTAAAATATGGAGCAGTCATAGTTCTTAGTTGTGGGTCTAGCACACAAAAGGGTAACTCAGAAATAGATACTGATGGAGAGGGAGGGCATACTGAATAATTTTTTAATAGGAATTCAAGTATTTGAGGGCTTGGCTATTTTACTATTTATTTAGATGCAGTCCATATGATATGGAAGACTAAAACTGAAATTAGAGTGGACATGAAATAAAATAGTGATTGAACTTTGATATTCCTTTTTAGTGATATCATCTAAAGTCTCGAGCTGAACAGAGATGAGTTCAGGGCTCTAGTGACAGGTAACTTTGGCTCTGCACATCCATGCAAGCAAATTCCAAGGAACTGCTGGTTTTCCTCCCTGTCAAGGATACACAGATGGAGGGTGGCTCTTAGCAACTTTTGGCTTTGAATCTTGTGTGTTTTCTGGCAGTCAGCTTTGTCCTGGAGAGAGATTCTGAGTTTTAAGACAACAGATAATTTTCAGCAAAATCTGGGATTTTTCCCTTTAACAGCACAACAGACACCTCCCTCTGACTATTGCTTTTCCCTTTTTATGCTTTATGCTTTTTCCTTTTTATGTTTATGAACAATCTCTTTCACATCAAAT
This sequence comes from Crypturellus tataupa, assembly GCA_034781795.1. Taxonomy (NCBI): domain Eukaryota; kingdom Metazoa; phylum Chordata; class Aves; order Tinamiformes; family Tinamidae; genus Crypturellus; species Crypturellus tataupa. The sequence goes on from JAWLRI010001006.1 coordinate 148,687, forward strand.
GGTGATTTTCATTTTTTCTACAAAACTCTGCTTTGTATTTTGAAATCTTGTGCTGCAAAATCACATCCAATTTTCTAAATAAAAAGGCCTGAAATGGAACATTATTTACTTTATTAGTAATGCTCATGCATTTTATCTGAAGTCTTTTGCTAACTATTGAATGAACTTTACATGTTTGCCTTGTGTATTTGTGCACACATGTGTATGCATTATATATATGCATCATCTTTCGTCACTAATTATTGTGGAATATGGCAGAACAGCTTTTCAACTACTCCCTTGCTTTGTTTACAGTCTTCAAAATCCCTGAATTAAGCACAACCTGTTCCAGGTTGTTATGAAATGGCATGTTATTTCTTTGACACAAAAGGCATGTTTTCAATTTGTCAAAAAGTATGTTCTTTGTGGTAACCGTGGGATTCACCAAAATAATATGCAATCCATATTTGTTTTGACACTAGATTATGCTTTAAAAATATGAAAGGTGCTAATTTGTTTTACACTTTCAAAGTTTTCTCCAGTTCTTAATTTATAATGATAGCATTTCTTTCATCCATTTTCTTTTTAAGGGATCGTCCTTAACACCCTTGCCTCCCCTACAGGCTAGGGACTTCAGTGAAGTCGCTAAGTAGTGTCTTTAGAATAAGTTGCTTTTAAGTCATATGGTCCTTTTGTCAGCAAACACATAAGCAAGTTACAAAAGATGACAATTAACACAGACTTTTGCAGGTTTAATGAGCAATCATAAATTTAAATGCTTTCTCTGGTACTTTTAAAGCAAGTGAAGTAACAAGCAGAATGAACTAGAGAGTTTTTTTTTTTATTGATGCATAATAAATTATTTGTAGTTTATTTATACTCAAATAGGAGGCATCTTTTTTTTGAAAAGAATCCTATAGGTTATTTGAATAATGTCTGGAATAACAGCATAGAAAGGTGAGATATGCTGTTTCATTACTTGATTCATTTTTAGACATTCAATTAGTAGCCTCCAACCAACTAAAACACGTGGCTTTTTTGATTTGCTTGGCATTACCTTATTGATAGCTCTGAGAAAAAAATGTGGCTGGTTGTCTAGGTAACGTTATAGACTTTTAAAAACATTTAATTATATTTTTAATTAGCAAGTAGGGCCTTTGCATAACAAATATAACAAATTAATTTCCTCTCTTATTAGAAGTAAGAAAATTATGTTTTTTTTTTAAGTCAGAATAATTTTGTGTGCAATAAAGTTCTTGGGAGATAATTAATACTTGTGCTAAAGGCTGAGATGACTTGTGGCGTACTTTTTCTAGGCAGTAGTGGGAATGCCTTTGCCTGCCATGCGCGTGCTCATACCACCTCTGCCGACACCGCTGGAGCTGCTCTGCCCGTGCTGGTACCACTGAGGCAGGCCCGGCCCACTAAGTAAGAGGAAAACTACCCAAGTTGCCTTGTCCTTCTCCCCATGGCTTGGAAATTGTGACCCTTTCAGGCTAAGTGCAGTTTCTGTGTTTGACTTGTGCTGTTTAGCAGTGATGTGTTATTAGTTAGGGCTTTTAGACATTGTGGGAGCAGTAAGAGAGTCATACAAGTGTTGACAGGAGGGGACCTCTAGAGATCATCTTATCCAAACTGCCCGTGCAGCAGGAGCAGGGCTAGAGATTAGTTGTTGTCTTTTCTAGCTAAGTCTTGAAACCCTCTCCACCCAGGACAGAGACTGGTATATCTCCACACGACTTGTTCCAGGGCTGCGTTCCCGTTGTAATGATGTTTTTTTTCCCCCCTGATTTCCAATATGCGTCTCCCAAACCACAGCTTGTGGCCATTGTCCCTTATAGTAATGATGTACCAATACTTTGTGGGTAAAAACACATTTAGGAATTTACTATTTGGCAAATAGGCTGGATGATCTCACGACTACCCATAACTGGCCAAGGCCTTCTCAGCAGAGGATGATGGGGAGCTCAAGCCTGGCTGGCATGAGCTGTGTTGGTGGCTGCTGCTGCCCCATGGTAGTAGGGGAGGAGATGGAGGTTATAGGGGCAACCATGGCTGCTGCTGATAGAGGTTAAGACTGTGAGGGAGTGAAATTTCCTAGTGCCTGGATGTATTGGAAGTAATTTTGTGTAGATGTGTCTTTTTTTGCTTACATGATCAGGTCAGATACTGCATTTTTGCTTTATGAATGCAATACATATCAATACAGAGAGATATACATTCAGTCAGAGCTGTGGAGAGACACTGCATACGACAGCAGGAAAAACAAGGCAAGCTGCTTAGCAAACAAGGTATGGCATCACAGACGCAGAATTTTCTCATGAAACTTGTTAAAAAGTAAACGTGAACAAGTTTTACTTGGATTCTTTCTTGGCAAAGACACTCAGTAGTGTCAGATGCATGATGGTGGTGTAATGTGCAAGTAAAAACTTAGGAGGGAAGAATGAATTTTAGGCAAGTTGCAGGAATCCTCCTTTTCTTGCGACTGGAAGCATGGTGTTGAGGCGGCAGACCTGAATCCGTTCATTTAATATATAGTGCTTAAGTGCTTACTGCTTCTGCTTTATTCAAACTGACAATTAATCCAAGTGTCCTGGGTGGCTGGAGAGATGTGGGATCTTTGCTGCCTGTCCACCTGTGGCTGTTCCAGGAACACTTCCCTCCAGCTATTCTCACAACCTGTGCAGCCCAGCAACCAGGGGAGTGACACAGAGATCAACAATTTTTGTGTAGCTCTAGATGGATGTTATTTTTTCAAGGAGATATTAAAAGACACATATTGAACTGTCTGTAGACTGCTTACATTCATCTCTGACTTGAAGCCTCTGTATTGCTACTGAGGATTATCGGAGAGGGGTTGTTTACAATTTGTATGTAAATTGAAACCAAAATGTTGGTTGTCATTTGTTCCTTTGAATACCACAATGATAGTCTATATACAGATATTTTCATTTTGAGCTGCGTTTTTTTTTATCCCAGTGCCTATGTGCTTAATGTAAAGTTCTCCTAATCCAGAATAACATAGCTATGGGATACAGTAGATCTGATTATTTTGCTTCTACTGCTATAGCAGATGATCTATTAACTGCCCGGATTTCGATAAGGTGCTTTTTGGTCATCCTGAACTTTTCTAATCAACAGCAGCAGAACTACTGTATGTTTTGTAAGTCATCTTTGCAGTTTGATAGCCGCTGTGCTCCCTCTGCTTTCTTTGGGATATGTTTATATATAGACAGTCATTTATATTGTCTTGTCTCATTTTATAGTCCATGAAGTATGGGAGCAAGTGGGCTGATCTCACTTGTGTAAGACTTAGGGGACAGAGTCCATCTCTATATAATTCTAGTGAAGCCTGTTGAGCTAATTATTATTTTCCTTAATTGGTGGTTTTATTAGCTCTAGTTATGTTCAGTATTTTCACTGTATTAGATTTGAGGCCCTCTGAGTTTCAAGGAATACATTTGGGACACTCTGTTAAGGAGTATTTTGTTCACTGCACATCTTCCATCAGACAAACTGATTCAGAGAAGCTAAAATGGATTGCAAACCTTCATTTATCCTTATAACCTATTCTGTTTTGGAATATGGAGAAGAAGGATTAATTTAAGTGGTATTTGTTTATTTCTCTGACTCTGTATTTCTTGATTCTGAGATTAAAATATAAAATGGAAGTTCATCTTACAGTTCAGGAACAATTATGAGCTGGAAACCTAATTAATGATTTTTTTTGTGAGCACAATTTATCTAATTGTATGTGTTGGCAAATGAGCAATTTATAAATGCATCCTACTGTAGATATTTGAGGGTAATTGATCATAGTAGTTGAGATGATAATGTATAGAGGCATTGTCATAAAATTAGATGCAGTTAGAGTTGTGAAAAGATTGAAGGCAAGATTAAAAACTAGGATTTATAGAGCCATACATTTTCAGATAAGTAAAAATACCGTTTTTTTTTTGTTTGTTTGTTTTGTTTTGTTTTGTTTTTTTTTTCCACAGAGGCTTTGAACATTTCCTAATGTTTTCAGGTTAGAGTGCAACCTGAAATAGGCATTATTTCATTTTAGAAATGCAACCTTACACAATTCAATTAAAATTAGGACAGTATTGCTGTGAACAACTGCATACTATGAATTTAAAATAAAACATTTTTTCCTACAGTTGAATAACTGCCCCAGTGCTTCCTTCACTTTATCCTTTCTGCTCTGCAGCTCCCCTAATCTTAAACTCCTCGAACATCCTGGAATCTTCTTCCATCTCTTCTACTTGATGTCTCCCAAGCGTGTTACTTGGCTTATGTCTGATGGAGCCTTCTGGATGCTGGCATATCTTTTCCCATATATGTGAACAGCAGAGACTCTTTGCCTGGCTCTCTTCATAAATAGTGTTCCAGTTGACATATTTTGCCTTGGTTTTAAATAAAAGTTAATGTATAACACACTTATATCAAATATATTTTGGTTTTGGTTATATTCATTTTATTGTAAAACATTAATACAGGAATTTTCCTCATGGGTCTTAAGGGAATGATGTGAAGTTCAGCTGATTAACACTCGTCAAACACTTTAAGGTCATTGTCTGAAGGGTGCAGGTATGGAGAATGTAATGAAGCTTCAGATTATTAATAGTGGCCATGCCCATACTTGAATCCTAATAACTTTAGCCAGATGCCCTCGAAAAATAACTGGTCTGCTGCTTGGCCTTGGAGAATAAGAATCAAAAAGAATGGAGGTATAAAAGCCCTCAGGAGAAACCCCTGGTGATGGATGAGTTTTCCACCTCTGGGAGAAGCTTGTGACAATTTAATGTAATACTGAGGAACTGTGTGTTGAAGGTAAGCTCTAAATAATGGCCCTTTCTTTCAAAGAAAATGCTTAGAAAGTAGTCCACCCTGTATGACTGCATAATCTTTAAGCTCTCACCAGTTATTTTCCACTCTAGTTTGTACTGATGATGTTTCTATAGAGATGCATGTCATCTAGGAAACACAGATAAAGGTCCTTTCCTCCTAACAAAATCAGGAGGCTTCTTTTAGATGGCTGCTTGTCAATGGGGTGTTCTTGACATGAGTTGACCATCATTTTTTCTTTTAGATAACCAAGAATTTACATACATAACATTTATAAATTTTAAGCTCTTTTGTCAAACTGTTTCATGTCATTTGTGGGACTACCTACCAAACATTTATCATGCCTCACAAATCTTGTACTTTAAGGATCATGGTTTGAGATCCACTGTTTTCCACATTATTTGAGTGAGAATTAGATATTTAAATATTTATTCCATGCGCTAGCAATTTTGTTTATTTTTTAGCTACCTCATTTGTGTGTAGCTGAAATAGATAGAGGATAGGTGAGAATTTTTTTTTTCACAATTGTATTTAAGAAAATTGATTTAATATTTTTTTCTTTTTTCCCCCTTGAACTAACTTTAACTTTTGTACTATCTCACAACAAATAGCTGATAGTCTTTGCTGTTAAGTATTGTGAAGATGTGATTGAATAAGGAAGTGCTATTTATTTTCCACATATTTTTGGTTCACTGATACTTTGCTTAACTAAAGAAAATGCTAAAGCTTACATTTTTTAAGAAAAGAAAACTGCTTTTTTATAGTTGCAGTTTTGGAAAAAGTATGTGAGAGCCTTTTATTTTCATCTAGCCTAAAACAACAAAGTAGTCGTAGTATTTCTTTTTCAAAGCAGTTGGTGATTTTCTTTTGTCCTCTTTTTCTTTCAAATATTTTCCTCCAAAATGTTGTGATTTGTTAGATGTTTCTGGGGAAGTTTGACATTCTGCTTCTGTTTTCCTTTGGTAATGCAGTTGACAGTTTACACAAATCCCTATGTGCTTTTTTCAAAATTGTTTTTCCTATGAGATCATTAAACTCAATTTCCTTAGGAAGAGCCATAATGTTGCATATCCCCTTAAGCGAGAAGACCGGCACTGTATTGTTGTTGCTGGTTGCTATAATGACTAGTCCTGAATTTCTGACTTGAGCTAATATTGCATCATCAATTGCCCAGCTCAGGATTTCATTGCCGTTGCTGTCGCTCTGTAGCAGAACCCGTGGATTGTTGGAGTTTTAAGGCTTTGAATTGACAACAGAAAAATGAGCATCACTGGAAAGGTTGGCACTCGGAATAATATAGATATCGCTTTGGATATCCCAGGCTTGGCCGTTTGTGAATGGAAGAAGACGGGCAGTTCTCAGTCTAACCCTAGCACAGTTTCATGCTAGGAAGCAAAATGATCGTGCAGAACTGCAAGCAAAATATCTGACTGTTCAGACTTTCCAGTGCTCTCAAGCTTTGTCGGAGTTTTGGTGCTGGAGACTCTGCTCCTTTCATCTGCCAAGCTCTGGGCTGTTTCTAGGTTTGCTCTTTTATGAGTGCCCATTATAGAGATGATAAACTTTGGCCTGCAACTAACCGCTCCAATTACAGACTAGCAATACCCTGCCAACTCCTGTCAGACAAATTTGAAACATTTATTAGCTCAAGATTAAAGACTAACAGCAACTCAAGACTCCACATTAAGGGAAGGATTTGTAATAGCAGTTAATGGTTAAGTACTGACGGTGTAGCCTACATGTAATGGACTTGTGACTTCTCTGCTTTTCTCTGTGCCTTCTCTTCTGCTGTCAGACTGTGCCAGTGGTGATGCCTGATGCTGGATCTACCTCTGGCTGGACCAATCTGTGTAATTAATTCTAGGACTGCTCAGCCGCCCTGCATTTATAAAGGATGGCAAAATATTCAGCTTGCTCCAGGCTACGTTATGCCACGGGTATAAATCTGAATCGAGGTTCCTCATTCATAGGCAGACTCTTCATACTGCCAGGCTTTTGCACGTTCAGCCACTTAGAAGTGCTCTCATGTTCTTCATAAATGGCAAAAGCTACACAAATGGCTCATCTTAAGGCCTTCCTTTCAGAAGGACAGTCTTAGCCAAGTATAAAAAGAAAAAAAAAAGGCAAAAAGCAATTGATTGGAAAAATCGATCAAATCCTTCAGTCTTGTTTCTATTTAGTCCTTGTTAGCTGAAGCACATCTTACCGATCCCTTCCTCACTCTTGTAATGCTCTGCTGTTGGGGGTAGTAAATCTGTAGGTTTGAAATTTGTGTACCCAGCTGTTAGCTCTCAAAAATCATGTGTAGTTAAAACAAAGCTGAGTGTAAGTCATTTTTGTGCAAATACATGTATTGATTTATCAAGAGGTCATTTGGAAGATTTTAAAAAGAGGTAATGACTGAATATAAATGCAACAGCTGTTAAATTTATTTTGTACCAAGTATTGTAATCTTTAAAAAAGAAACCCTCTCCATCCCTCACCTCCTCCAAAATCTTGAATAGCTTGAGGCACTTTTGCTGAAATATTCCAGAAAGTTTTTTTTCATGTGTAGTTTTCCAGTTTGATTGTATATACTTCGGAGGTATTATAACTGATACTTAATGAGGACACATTCTTAGAGTTTTTACTTGCTTTTATGTTTTATAAAAATAAGCTAATAGATACAAATTTATATGTGTATTTAAATAAGCATTATATAAAAAGAAGACATATGTTTTAGATGGCCGGTGAACAGCAAATATCCTTGGAACTTGTATTAAGCATGACAGCTTAAACTGCTGACCAAATTACAAAATTGTGCTTTGTTTTCATGTGCCGTAAATTATAAGAACAAAATTGCTTGAATTTAACCTTTCTTGTTGACTTCCATCTTATTTTGAGTACTGGGAAATTTAACTAAAGCTCTATACCTGGAGATCATAATATTCTAGATCCCCGTCATCTTGCCAAATTTTGAATGACCTTCTGAAGAACATATGAGAAAATTGCCTACTGTAGATAACATAGTAAGTGTGACCAAGGACAGAAAGGACATAAAATTATTTATAGTGATTTTTTTTTTCTACTTGTTAGCAGAAATCTATTACTGGCAGTTTGAGGCTGAAGCAGTATCAGCCAGTTTTAGGGAAAACTCCCTCTTTCACATCTAAGGAAAGCTGTGCATTTTCATAGAGAGTCAAAATCTTGCAACTAAGTTTCTTTAGATAAGGATGAATGAACTGGCCTTTTTGACAGTTTAGTTCAGCATGCAGTTCATTTAATTAATTTGATATATGAAGGTCCAGGCTTCCTGATGTCTTTTAGAGGAAGAGAGAATCCAGTCTGCTCCCCTTTTATCTGCATTTGTGTTTTTTCATCTCAGCCCTATCATTTTGGACTAAAAAGTGTTTTTTTTTTTTTTTTTTTTTAATTTCAGTGCTAAAACACTCTTGGATTTGCTGTGCAACTTGCTGCTTTGCTTCCACTAAATTTTATTAAATGACATGTAGCATAAAGAATAGAATACAATCACATGACCTACGTGAACCTGAACAGAGCTTGCTTATCAACGTGGTTGTATCAGATACAATTCCTTTTCACCAAAGCTTCATACATCAGGTATTTAGGATACTTGTCAGGCTAACCTTTTAAGCAAGCAATTAAATGACAGAAATTCTCATTTCAGCTTTGCCATAGTCTTTAGGCTGACAGTTTCTCAACTGAGTCTGAGATTCAGTTCAAAATAGAATATTTTGGAAGGAAGTTTCGGAAGGGTGACTCAGAAATCCACTCAAAAGCTCAAGTCTCTTTGACAAACCTTATATGGGTAAATCCTGAGAAACCTGTCCAATCTGAAGTATTGTGAACAACAGTTTGTGAAATATTTCATTACTACACACAAATAGATAAGACTTTATATGCAGCATAATTCAGAATATAGAAATGCAGTTATTAAGGAGCATAATAATAGAAAGTCACATATTCAAATGAGCAATATTTATGTGATAGATAAAATTCAAATGAGATAATTTATCTCAGCAAGGTCCAGAATATTATTATAACTATTCATCTCAGTTTGTATGTTAGAAAGTGAGGTTAGGATTCCTTGAAAAATACCCATTTTATAGGAATAGGTTGGGCTGATGGAATTTCTATAATTGATAGGACAAGTTTTCATCATCGTTTGTTTACTATTCCTTGGGAGGGGTTATCAGAAAAATAAAAGTCTCTTAGTCTCTCTCTCTATAGAGTGCATTATTGGAGCATGATCATCCGTAATACAGGATTCAGCACTGTCGGGTCTAGTTCCTTTTCTAGGACATCATTTTCACTGATGGAAACAGGAAAATACTGCATGTTTCAATCTAAAAGCAGAATTTATTGGAGAAAATTCAGAGTCTCTGTTCTCCATACTTTGTTATCAAGTGGAAAGCCTTTACAGAAAATTGCCATAGGGAAGAAACTTCAGCACTTTCCTTCGTCCATGGCTGTTCCGTAATAGTTGCGTTTTCATAGTACAACCACCTTGTAGTTGCTTAGTGGCTATAGCAACCTATTGCTAGAGCGATGAGCCCAATAATCTTTTTGTTTTACAGCTGCTTATCTGTTATAGCAACCTGTTATAGCAACCTGTTATAGCAATAGTCTTTGTGTCTTACAGTTGTTTTGGCGTTGCACACTGACAGATGTTTGCAAGAATTTCCATAATGTTGGTCCCATCTTAGCAAGAATTGCTCCCTTGGCAGCTACATGAGTACTAAGAAATATGTAGAATAACATCTAACAGTTTGATAGCAGCTAGAGAAAAGCTGGTATAATGGTCAGCTGGCAACAAACATTAAGTAGACAACAGGCCTGTGCTGTATTCATTCTCCTCTGTGTTAGTCTCTTTACAATGCATTCGTTGCTGTAGCATATTTAATCTTGCACATAAAACAGTGAAATGAGTGCTTTTCCCTCCTCAGTCTGAGGGGTAAAAAGTTGCAGATGTAACTGTAGTACATGCAAATGTAGTAGAAAATGTGATCAGTTTAAGAAATGTAGATTCCCTCTCTACATCTCTCTCGGTCATTTACTGTAGCAAATTGCAGCTGTGTCTTGAAAATTTGTTACATGATTTTCTTGTGAGCGAGAAACAGTCTATGGAGCTTTTTGCGTAGACTTGCTGATCTATGTTTTTAGTGAAGGAAGTGTGACTCTGTGTTTTCAGTTCCCAAAACAATGTATAATTTGATAGAATTTATATCCTGGAACTCTGTAATGAGTACCTTGTTTCTAATAAATTTCAAAACAAAATTACAAAATTCCTAGGATTTAACCTATGTATTTCTATAAGGACTTCCCATAAGGGAACCTAAAACTGGACTAAATGCATCTCACACCTGTAACCTTGTTCACATCCACTTGCATCTTTCTATGTATCTGTATGTGTCTGTGTATAAGAGACGTGAAAGAGAGAGAGAAAATACACTGGGAATAAAGTGCAAACTGCTCATACATAAGTATATGTAGAAAAGCGATTATAGCATTTAAAGATGCTGTGCTGTGTGTTGTGCTTTGTCTTAAGAGGGGCAATGGAGTCTTCTGTTGGCTGTGTTACCCCACACATAAGCCTTTGAGGGACGCTTTCATCCTTTAGGTTTATCAGTACAAAGTCTCATCTGGAATTCTTAGAACAATAATTAGTAAAGTCAGACTCTAATTGATATCAAGAGCAAAATTCTAAATGTAATTCTGGTGCTATGAAGTTGTCATTATAAAAAGTTTAGAGGTATAGAGATTCAAACAGAAAATGGAAACAAGTTAGTCTAATCTAGAAGCAGGAAGGCTGAACTCTAGAGAAAGAAATGAATGTAAGCTAGAGGATGGCAAGATGGTTAAGAGAAAGATGTCTTCTAACATGTACAAGAGGTTAGTAAGTCATTCTCCCAGAGAAATGACACAGAAGACGAGCCTAGTTTAATTTCTATCAAAAAAGTGATGTTTATTAGCAACTACAGAAGAATGCAAATCTCAGAGTAATGGAGACTTAGCATGCACTTCATAAGGATGGGGCTTACAGGGGTGAATGGCAGTACCAGGTGACTCCATGCCTCATGCTGTGGAACTTTTATGATGCTCTGCTTCACACACAGTCACACTGGTGGCTGGGGTAGAAGCTTTGCCTGCATTTTTAACTGGTGACTTTCTTACGATTGGGAGATATTAGGCACTTCCAATTGCTGCAGCAGTGTTGATTTGTAGTTGAGACTAGTTCTGAGTAAGAAAGGTGAGGAAAATGTGATAGCTTCTGAACAGGAAAATAGGCAAAGCATGAACTTTCATTCATTAAAGTCAAAAATAGAACTAGGAAATGGAAAAGGGATGGAAGACTGAAAAAAGTGTATCTTTTTTCCAGACGATGGAAATGAAAAGAAAAAAAATTATGTAAGCAAGTCATCTCAATTTTGAGTGCTGTAGGACTTTATAGGAAGTAAAACAGACAGAAATGTTTACTTTTTTTTTCCTACTAAATCTTGTGTTAAAGAATTGCAAACTCTGGAGAAATAAATTTGTCTTACATGAATAGCATGATGCAGGTATTAAAATAAACACCTAAGGCTAGCCAATATTCATTGTCTACAGACTTTACTCAGATTTGTATCCTTATAGAATTTTCAGAACAAGAAAAGAAATGAAAGAACAGTATATGAAAGAAAACACTTTCTACAAAAACTGACAATCTAATAGACATATCAAATATAAGTTATTCACTGAAAGGAGTGAAAGCTCAGATTCAAGTTCTGCGTCGAGAGTGGCTTATGCCTGCTGAGAGCCGTGTTTCACCCCGCACGTCTGTCTGTCTCTTGGCGTCCGGACGAGCTTCACTAATCCTTTGATTCATAAAGACAGCAGTTTCCTCCAGCGCTAAAGTGACACATGATTGACTAGTGTATTCTCCATGACGCCCAGCAGGGTACGATCCAGCACAAGATAGCCCCGCAGACTGTAATTGCTGCTTCAGAGGAGAAGCAGCTTTCCTCTTCCTTTAAGAGCAATAGGATAATCGGAGAGAAAAATCATATTGGAGTTCTGACATTTAATATCATTGAGCTCCCACAACTTTCAAAATTGTATTTGTAATGTTCTCAAGACAGTTGTTCTTGCAATTTTTCCTAGAGATATCCCTGTATAAAAAGCTAATTTAATAAAAATCGAGGCAGGCATCTATACAGGCTCGACTCCAGTTTGTCAAAACTGGAGCTCTGTGGCTGCTATTTCTGGGATGCCATATATTCAAACATTACACTTTGCTTTCATTTTCCTTTGCATTCATGATTACACATCATTCTCTTCAGCCCACTCTAGGTATTTTTCACACCAACTACCTTTCGTCTCTCTTGTCTGGAGGTAATTTCATTTTTTATTCATTTCTCTAAGAAGGCTGAATTAAATCAAATATATTGTTCATTATGTTGGAATGTGAAGTTTTATCTCTAGGACTTGGAAGCATATAAATGAGTTTCATACTGAAAATATCTTCTGGGTCATTTTTCAGCACCCTTCCTTGCAGCAAAACTTTGGGTCTATAACCACATAACTCTAGTTACTAAAAAAGAAGCAATTCTTTTGCAAATCAAAAGATACCGACACGTAGAATAGTTCATGATTTTAACGGTTAAATGTATTTTACTATACTGTATACTGAGAGTATACATTTTAATTCCATAAGTGTGATTTTTTGAATCCTCTTTACTTGTTTTCAGCTAATTCCTTAACAAACAGCAGGGCCTTTCTGTCAGGTTTCTGTAAAATGTCCTGAATCCCGCCGTGGGGCTGGAGCAGTTGGGGGCAGCGGATCTGCCCGCGGCAGGGCCCTTACGGGTGCGGGGCAGCCCGCTCCCTCAGCGAAGGGCCTGGCCAAGCGCCGCTGCCCGGGCAGCCCCGTGGCCCACAGCACCCTAGAGCGCCCGTGCGCCCACGGCAGCCTCGGGCACCTCCAGGGAGGGGGAGCCCTCTGCTCAGGGAGGCTTCCCGGTCCCCTTGGACCTTACGGAGGGTCTGAATGCCTACCTGAGCGATGATGCACAGACGTGAGGACACTCACTTCTTGTTTCTAGAAATCATTGACAAAGGCAAATAAATTCACTGCGATTTTAGGGGCCTATGACGTAGGAATCAGAAGTAGAACTTAAATATTGCCTATTCACTTTGTGTAAGGAGTCAGATGGGTTCATGGTTGTGCATGGAGTGAATGGGCAGATACTGACACTGACAATGCTGTACTTAGGGAAACTCACCTTCTTGCTCCTTTTCTCAGGAAAATCTTTTTCTGTTCTTTCTGTGATAACTGGTTAATAAACACATAGAACTACTGTTAGTACTGGACTGAGAGGAACGTGTGAGTAAGTTCAAAATATGATTTTTTTTTCTGTATATTTTGAGAGCCATTGTCAAACTTCACAATATTGCCACTGCTTTGTGGGTGTTTTGGGTGATGCTTGCTCAGAAGTTGCATCTTCTGCTTCTCCTAGTAGGATGTGTCTGTCCTCCCTAATATGTTTTTGGTTTTAAAGTATGTTTGGCTGTTTGCTACTTCTTAGTATTTAAATAATACCAATATAATGTTGCACATTTCACCACAGAAATAAGAATTTCTTATGTGGAGGGAGTAACAGCAGCCATTCTCAAAGCAAGTACTGGAATATTATAAGCATAAAAGTATAGTAAAATACTGTCACATGGTATTTCAGACGCCAAAGAGCATTAGACGTGTATCCTCTCCAAAAATCTGTCTGTGGAAGCCGGTCTGTGGAAACTGGACTGAGTTAAACCTGGGACGTTGTAGTGTCTGTACCTGCTTACAACGGTAAGTGTAAGCGTGAAGTGTGAAGATACTGCCAGTTTGGTTTCATAACCTGGTTTGTCTTTGTGTTGTGCCGCTTCCGTGCTCGCTTACGCAGTGAGAGGGGCTGCGGAATCGCCGTGCTGGGAGCACGGGAGTGCGAGGCGGCCTCTGCTTCTGAAGAGGGTAAGGGCAGGTGGGGGCCTGCGGTCATACTGCAGCTCTGAAACAGCCTCTGGGCAACAGCAGCAGAGTCCAACTTCTCTGTAGTCGTACATCCTGCCTATTGGTTGCACAAAAAGGGTGAACAGTCATGAGCATCTTCAGCAAGTGAAACCTTCAGCAAGTGAAATCTTGAGCCTGGAGGTACTTTTTGTTTAAAGAAGTTGGTATCACATTAACTTCCTATATAAACTTGTTAACAAAGCAGTCACCCTTTGAGATCTTTGGCACATTATATGGTAATTGGGAAGAAGGCAAGAAAATGTTAGTAATGATATTCACAAGTGAACATTACAGGGGAGCTTCACAAAGGCATTTTCAAAGGCAGGCCTGGAAGTTAGTGTTGCAGTCGCAGTTGATTTTTACTTGCCATGTCCGTGTTAAAAGAAATGATGAGTGTGTCCCCTTCTTCAAACTACCTGTGAGATTGAGCCCTGTAAGATTTTTGTTAGTCAGTTAAAATTTGAAACATTTTAAGAGAGTATTTGAGCCCAAATAGAGTGCTCTGCAAGTGTGCAAGCTACAGATTATTACTGTGCTTTAAACTGTATTTTCATTGAAGCTTTTTAAAGGTAGGAAACTGTCAGGAGGAATATATCTATGAGGTTCACTCCATCAAATACATTACTTTAAATTTTCAAGATTAGCAATCTTCACCTACAAAGTGCTGAAGGACAGCAAAGTTTTCCGTTTTCATTTCCCGTGTGTGACAGCATCAAAGGATGTGTCACTCTAAGCAGTAGTTTCATCCTGGAACGTTCTGACCAAGTTGGGAAACATTAAACTATTTCAACATTAGCATTAAAAAATAACTGTAGTCAAACAACTTGCTCATTTTCCTCTAGATTCTGAGTATGAGTGAAAATATCTACAGTAAATTTCAAGGTCATTTGTGCACTGTGAGCCAGCAAGACGACATTGGGATTCTGAGAACGTGCTGGAGATAGCACAGTGCGGAGCTTGAGCACTGTAAGTCAAATTCTATAGTTAAATGTGTTTATAGGTGCTGCTGGGGTTGTTTGTCAGAGATTCCCGGTAAAGGGAGTTTTGCTGCAGACACTTGCTGAGGTTAAACTGAGGTGTATCCAACCTAGGCCAGTTAGCTGAGTTATGTACGTGCATTCTGTTCAAGGAAAATTGAAAATTGTGTACATCATGATGGTAGGACATCATAATTACTGCATTCATGAACTGGCTGTTCATTTATATATAGTTATCTAAAAATCTTTAAAAAAGTTCTTAGTATTTGAACATTTTTTTTCATCTTTTGCCCTTTTTTTTTTTTTTTTTCACCATTATGGTTTATGTAAGAAAAAAAGCTCAGGCATCAGCCCACCCAAACCTCTTTGCCTAATTGATTGCATGCCTGGTTTGCACTAGTAAGTTATACGCAACTAGACTATATAGTTCTTTGTAACATATACATTTTTAATGCATAGTACAATATTAAATAAAAATTTCAGTGAAAGAAGCACCTCTCACTGAAGGGTGCAAGTACTGTTCAAAGGGAGGGATAAGAATTGTATAACTTACTGAAAAAAATGAGCTAAGTGACAGAAATGATTCCTAGTGCAGCACAGAAACCTTTACAAACCTATGAAAGAAATACAAACAAGTGCACTTTTCATCATAAGTAGGAGGGTAGGGGGCCATCATCATCTCTGTGCAGGGAGAGGGTTTCAGATAAAAGATAGCACCTAAAATCCCTACTGATGCCCTGAGCCCAGATGGGGGAGTATTTTTCTGGCTTAGGGATGCTTTTGTACCACCTGGCTCGTGAACGTGGAAGGGAGGGTGCGTACAGCACTGGTGTCTCATGAGGCACTAATAAATCACTGAAGAGACTGTGATCAGTGTTGCCTCAAAGACCTCTGCAGCCGTCTAACATCCATGGCCCTTTGCAAGCACTGACCGCCTCGGAGACAAGCCTTGGCAAAGCTTTGTTTAAAGCCTCAGTTTCATCTTTAAGAGAATTGCTCTAAGAGACACGAGACATCTCTCTTGCATGCTTAATTTTTTAATGATGAATTGTGCGGTGATGGCAACAAATTATACCCTTTATAGTAAGTTAAGATGTTGCTAGTTGTGTAAGTAGTGTCTGTTTTCAAAAAGAAGTTTCAGCGAGTCTCAGAGATTTAAGATTATCATTTTACTTTCAGATTCATTCATCAGGCTTAAAATGGATCAAGAACTTAAAAGAAGATACTTTTCCTCTGGGTTCCCAGACTGGCAGCCCTGGGTTTATTAATATCTTTAATGAACCAAAAAGCACAAGTTTGAAAAGTTTGAAAACTGGGTAAATCAGAGAGTTTAAGGGAAAGTATGTTAGTTAAAAAATAAGAATCTGAGGAAAAGCAGGTTTCAGAGAGTAGTTCCACAGCTGTTGTCTGCAGTTGCAAAAAGTGCTGTAAAATAAAACTTCTATGACTCAATAAATAAATAAGCATTGATGCCATAAACTAAACTGAAAAGGGAGTAATTTTGTTTGGGTTTATTACATGCAATTTTCTTAGTAGCAGATGAAAGGAAGAATGAAGAATAATGTAATATGTCAAGACAGATTTTCATCCATGTATACAAAGCTCAAGGTACTGTGCTCTGTTTCTATGATGTTCTGCAGTGCTAGAAGTTCCAGAAACACAATTTGCTGGAGTGCTGCTCCATTTTTTTTGCTGTAGTCTCTGTTATTAACAGCACACTGAAACTTAAAAAACTGAAGTCCACTATGCTCAATCTGCTACGTGTTTGTTCTACTACACCCAGGCCTGTCTATAAAGACTTAGTGTCATATTCTCCTATTTGTTTGTGAAATGCTGTTTTAGCAAAAACATTAAGTGGCACAAATTAAATGTGTGAAGATGCTGCATGCTTGAAAATTTTCATTAAATCAGATGTATTGCAGGTTAGCAGCTGTGCTTTCCAGGACATTGCCCCACAAATGGGCAAAATTTATTATGTACCTCCTTATGAAAAAAACAAAAGCAAAAAAAAAAGAGGAAACCTGTATGAAATCAGCAAGCACCATCCTTGAATTCTTGTTTTTATTGTTTTTTATTTCTTCCCCCCACGAAGGGATCGCCCATTTTTATTCCGTTTGCAGCACTGTGAGCCTTCCTCCCAGTACGACCTCTAGGGCGCCGAGGGTCTCTACGTAACTGGCAGCAAAGGACGCAGCGCCGCGCAGCCAGCTGGACTTGCAGCCAGAGGCAGCTGAGCTGCTTTAGCACTTCACTCCGCACGGGCTGGTTAACCCCGCGCTGCGTCACGCTCCCTCCTGGCTTCCTCAGTCGTCTTAGACCCACGGGATCAGTAGCAGAAAGCCCGTTGGAACGTGCCTGTGCTCTGGCCCTGAGGGGCGGCATCCCCCTCGAGTTACCGCCGCCACAAAACCCTGCAGGCACGCGAGAGCTCACTGATACTAAATGCTCAACAGGCCACGCTTCCCCACGAGGAGTCGAGCGAGTAAACATGAAGAGGTTGTTTCCTTTCCCAGACTTCTGCCTCGGGACGATAGAGGTACTGCTCGGATCCTGCACAAAATGATGTTACCAGAGTCATTCCTGGGATTCGGCACGTTTCTTTCCTTGCTGGGCCTCAGTTAGCTGTGTTACTCGTACTGGCTGCACATCATTAACAGCAGCTTGCGTCCTATGTGGCTTTACTGCCAGGTGCTCTGCTTAATTACCTTAATTACCACCAGCTGTATGCCTTGGTTTTTGCTCCTTTTTCTGTTACTTTTTGCTTTGGGATAATCCATTCTTCTGCATTTGCTCCTGTTGTTGCATTTTTGTGGCAGGTGGCTGATGCTGAGGAGGATGAGCCAGCCTGGCGGCCTTGCCGTCGGCTCTCTCGGTTCTCGGGGAAGCCGTTCTGGGTCTGAGAGGGGCAGGACGGACCCTGCGGTGTGTGCATCACTCTGCCCCTTGCTCCGTCTGCTGAACATCCTCAGGGTACCGGGGAGAGCACGGCAGCCCTGCGTGCCGCGTAACTGTGCCGTGTGTCTGCTCGTCGGAGGAAGGAAAGGCAGGGATGCATGGGCCCTGTGTTGTGTCTCTATCCAACAAGGAGACTTCCTGTGGAAAAAACTTTTAAGAAAACTTGTTAGTTGGAACATTTTTTTTTTTCTCTTCCTTTCTTCCTTTCTTTTTCTTTAAATTTGATGGCCTTGGTTAAAAAGTAGCTTTTTGTTGTAGTGTCCCCAGGCCCCTAAGTCATACCAGACCCAGCTGTTTTCAAAGGAGAACTTCTATAATAGGGTTTGTTACTCAGGGACGTTTTTGAAACTCAGCCTTCACCTGTGGGTTTACTGCAACGGAATGCTTTTGATCATCACTTTTCCCTTCTGTGTGCCTGCCAGACAGGCTGGGTACATTTTACTAGGCAATGTATTTTAGGACCTCTACGTTGGAGGAATAATTTTGCTTTATAGAATTATAAACATTTAATGGAATGGTTTTACATATCATTGCCCTATCTTCTAAATAGATTAGATTTTCCTATTATTAAGAATTCATTAATGTTAAGAG
The DNA here is from genome assembly GCA_034781795.1 of Crypturellus tataupa. NCBI lineage: Eukaryota > Metazoa > Chordata > Aves > Tinamiformes > Tinamidae > Crypturellus > Crypturellus tataupa. The sequence goes on from JAWLRI010001006.1 coordinate 167,068, forward strand.
TAAATGGAGCATATAAAATCCCCTTTCCTTCCCCAACAAGGGGGAAAGAAAAAGCAGCTTGTTACCTGAAAACCTCCAGCAGGAGAGCAGCAGGACAACAAGGGCTCCCACTACGTGTATTCCCATAAATACACGTAGACTGACAGGCAGCAATTGAAATGCTGAAATTTATTGTAGCAACATTCAAACATTTTCTATTTGAACATTGATGATTGGAATATAAAGCAGAATTCTTTGTCTATATATTTTCAGCATCAATTTTCTTAAGGGTGTAATTACTATTAGGCATTTTCTGTGCCATTTTGAATATCTGAGACCAGGATCTACCTCTGCTTAAGGAAATTATGATAAACTAGTCAAGCTGAGAATGAAGCAGATGCATGGCAGAGTGCTTTGTAAGAGTGATGGTGATAAAAAAGTGAGACTAGCTCTAAAACAGTTTAACATTAGTACACATAAGGTGACCAGTTGTTTCCTTGTTCTGTAGAGCCAACAGTCCTGTAAGTCAATAGCCATGAGTTTGCATGCTGATGACCAAAAGAATGACAGGCAAGTAAGTGTCAGCAAGTGAATTAGCAAGTGAATTAGCATCATTTGGTTAAATTTGGTTAAATGATACATTTCAGCATGGCAGATTATTGACTTTTTTTTTTAAAGAGTGACAGTCACTTTTACTTTTCTCAGCTGATATTGCAAAAATTATTTTTGCAAATTGGGATTGTACATTTATGTATGGTCTACATATTTCATACATAATATGAAAACTTTGCATTGTTATTATTATGCTATCAAGATATTCTTTCATTGAAGTGTTTTTTTTTCAAAATTAAGTAATTAATTTCAAAAGTAATCTTACTTTTTGAAAAACAAGAAATAATATGATTTTTAGATTAAAACTTGAAATGCTAGTATTTTAATCAGTGGTAGGAAGCATATTAGAATGAATAAATTGCATACACTTTGAGCAAGCTGAAACTTAAGTATCATTTTTTGTTGTAATTAACCCACCTAATAGAGATATTCCTGCATAAACTGGATTATGAAATTCTGGAAATTTTTACTTTTAAAGCAGGATCTGCCGTTCCACGTAAGTGCATGTGCTTTACATCTGTCTTTGCCAGCAAAATTCAGGCTCAGCAGTTTGATATGACAGTAATTTACTTGCAGAGAGATTTATAAAGCTTCATAAATAGCAGAACAATATGATTAGATAGTACTTCTGTTGATTCAATTAGAACTGAAGTTTAAAGATACTAGGAAAAATCAAATAGACTGAAATTAAACTTTCTTAATGGAATGGAAAAAAATCAGCAACGATCAAATGGAAACAAAGAATTTCTACTCTGATCAAGCAGAGAAAACATTTCTTAAGCTGTAATGGATGTATTGCGCAAAAAAAAGATGGAATTCTAAAACACGTATCAGCTTGTTCTGGTATGGATTTCATTTGTAACTTTAGAAAATATTTTTGCAATGATTTATTTTCACTTTCACTGAGTTTTCCTCAAAATTGCATGCGTTTCCTTGCGTACAGAATGGGCTGGCCCCATGTAAGCGTGCCCAGAGCTCCGCAGTGGGGAGCTTCACTTCCCTTCCCTCCCCTTTAGCGCGCGGTGCGCACAGTTCCCTGAGCGTGTCTGCTCTCGAGCTGAACGAGGCAGGAGTTTGCAGGGAACATGTGCAGCGTACGCGGCTCCGCGCAGCGCTGCTCCTTGAGCCGCCCGTTGCGCCTGTGAACATGACGTGCCTCTTGCTCCTTGTCTGCGCTGGGCAGCTTCACGGCAGACGGGAGGGTGCTGCACTGCAGTCACTGGGGCCAGTATCAGTGAAGTTAAGATGTGTCCTAGTGCAAGGAAACCTTCCTGAAAAATTCTCCAGCAAGGGAGGATTTATTTTGGAAAAGGTTTTAACTAGAATTGTAAAATATGCTTTTCTTTGTCTCAGTTTATTTCAAGAAACTGACGTAATCATACATGCATTCACTGAAAATGTTTTTATGGATTTTCCTGGCAAAATGAATTGACATTTCCAGTTTGAAAAAAACATTTTATTTGCCTCAAGTTTAAACAACACCTTGTCAGTGTTGAAACATTTAATTTTCAAAATGTCTAATGAATGTTCTAGTATTTTGAGAACACTCTACCTCTCACCAAGGTAAAAACATCATCCCCTCAAAACAAATGAAAACCAAAAGAAAAAAATGAATGGATAAGATTCCCGGTATGACCAGAGAGCAGGCTACCTTTTGTCCAGTCGTCTGAATGATGTGAGAAGTCTCAGATCACATTCAGAGTTTCCTCAGTTCACAGCTGTGATTTAAATTCGTCTCTTCTACATTTCCAGCTTGTCACCTTGCAAGTGAGTTATGGCACCTGCTTCCAAAAGATTTTCCTAATTTCTTCCACTGATGCTGTATCCCCTCTGTAAATATATTGAAATCCTCAGCAGGTGAGAGATCGCTTGAAGAAAAAGTACCATGTGCCTTTCAGCAGGCAGGGAGTAATTTAGGGTTGAATATGGTTGGAACAGAGGTGAACAGGGTTCCTGCCCTAGCAGTAGCGAGTGTTTGGATATCGTATGTTTGGTACCGTCGCTCCGAGAAGTGTACGTTGTTTTTCTCAGCATGAGAACTTGGCCTGCTTTCACCCATCCCTGACCAGTAAATATTACCAGTTTGATTAGTGAGGCTGGGTTGTAATACAAGTGATGCTATAACATACCTTGCAGGGTAAAGCAACAGAGACATAATTTTACATGGCTGCTGCTTTGAAATGGCTCGCATTTGATGCCCTGCTTTATGTTGATGTCTTTGCAGTGAGCGTGAAACGGAATGAAAAACGATCTTGTCAATCCCTAATGTTTGTGTCCCCCTCCTGATTGATTACTAGGTTTTTATTCTTCTGGGTGTATTTTTTTTCTTGAGGAGAGAGAGAATGGCAAGGAAAACAAGGGTGGACTGTTTAACTGTTTTTTACTTCCATTCCTATAATCTTTATAATTTGATCTATTATGGAATTTCCTGGATGTAAGTGATCTAGCAGGATGACATAAAAGGATTTTTTAGACCTTCCTACTGAAAAAAATCTATAAAGGCAAAATGCTTTGACAGGACTGGTGTTTTGAAGTGTATCTACTGGAAAAATACATTGAAGGACTATTTGAAAAACACTACGTTTATGGATACAGACTGAAGAACACAGTTTAAACAAAATTATTTATCATTGTGTTTAAAGATAGGACTCTGAGGTTGAATATTTTTATTTTAGGTTATTTATTTTATACTTAGCAAGGTTTATACCATTAATATACTGACATTCATACCCATAAATACATGTCCATAATGAGATAAATAAAGGAATGATTTTCATATTTTTAATCCTTCCAATTTATATATTTTTAATAGTTTATAAAATGCTTGATTATAAAATTATATTATTATAATATAAAATTATTAATTATAAAGGAGTTATTTTTCAATGAGAAAATTTTTTCCTCAAAAATGTAAAAGTAGAACAAACACTTTGTGTGTGGATAATGCTTCCCTATTTTACTTGGTTGATTCTAATTGCAGAATGTACAGAATTAATGAGCATTATGGGGGAATGTGTTTTAAATGGCTATTTCTATTAATAAGTGGTTACTAACAGATGCAACCTTAAAATATACCCTGAATATTATTTGTATCAGATGAAAAGATATGAAGATTAGTGAGGTAACTACAGTGTTGGTGCCTTTATAGGCGAGACTTGATGGCATCTGCAGGCAAGCAGAGGGAGTTGACTCGATCTGAAGGCTTTACTTCCATGGTCTGGTGTGCGTTTGAAGAAAAACACAACAAAATTGTTGACCCATTGCTCTTTGCCTCTTTTAAGAGCCTTTACCATTCCATGGGGAATATATCCACAGTAGGAAGAGACAAAACAGACTAAGAAATAGGCAATGTCAGTTCTTTGCTCTAAATTTAAACAAGATGTATTAAAAATCAAAAATAAAATATTGAGGATTTCGCAGAGAACGTTCTCATATTCTCTGTAGTCATAAAAGAGATGATCATTTATTTTGAAATCAGAAAAGGAAAATATGGACATGTCATTCAGAAATGTGAAGCAATTTTCTTCGACACACTCTGTCCTTCAGAGGAAAGGGAGAGAAGAAAAAAGAAGGATGCCTGGTGGGATTTACCCGTCACATTTTCTTTATGTTAGTCTACATTGTAAACCCCCGTGCTTGCAAATAAAGTACACTGAGAGGTAACAACACCCAGTGGGCATAATCGGGAAACAATGGCTAGAGATTTTCAGAAGAAAGATTTCTGTTCGCTGCAAGGTCAGGCTCATGTTATTGGGTGATGAAAATACCTGTACTTTGATTTTATCTTAGGAATGCTGAAGATTTTTTAAAAAACCTTCCAATTGTATCTTTTATACAAGTAATAGAGAATGTAGAAGTGTGAATAGTAGTGTATAAAACTATATCTTTATAAATGCAAAAGAATTGCTTAACTATTCTGAGTGTTGGAAGCCTATAGAAAGTGATAACTGTTTTAAACAAAAACATTTTTATGATGGGCAATAGAGACTAATTGTGCAGTTTCGCTCCATCTATGTCCTCTAATGTTCAACAGAGAAACAGAAACAGATTATTATTCACTCGGTCATGTAAATATGAAATTGGTTTCTCAGAGAAAATGGCTGAATTATATGTTGTTCATGTGGATGTATCATCCCTTGTCAGTATTAAAGTAGAAAAAAATCCTGAGCTCCCCTCACTCGCATCTAATTCGCTGCAATATCTGCAGCGTGTTGAGTAGATTCCAGGGCTTTTCACCTGTGGCCTATTAGCTTCCTAACTGCACCTGCGAATATCTGTTTAGATGCTGAAATCCAGACTGTGGACAATATGCTGTTGTGTCTCTCCTGTACACCTGTGTGCATCCCCTTTCCCTGTTCCTCACCTCTCTTTTTACATTGCACGCAAGCTACAGGTGTGCACTCCAGGAGCGGATGTTGTAGAGAGACACTTAAAAATCATTTATGAATCTGTAAGATGTTTAAATACTTTAGTACAGCTGCCTCAATGTATCTAAAAGCTATAATACTTACGACTGTAGGAAGGTGTTAGCACAGTTTCTGAAGAATTAGTTGTCTAGTTTGTCCATTAACTTTGATGGAAAACATATATACAAGTCACTGAACTGGAAATTGCTCCATGCCTTGTAGCGTATGACAGAAGAGGCAGTTCACATGAGAAATAAACAGAAATCTTAATGGAATTACTACCAAAATTCTTCTCCTCTACACATTTTATTGCTGGAAAGGTGAATTTCTGTGATTTTTTGTTTTCTTCCTAAAATTTTGACCTGTGCTTCCCTTAAAACATTGACTTGTAAGTGAAGCTTCAGTCGTCATTTCTGGGAGCAATACATTACTATTGCTGATGAAAAGCCAGAACAGATTCTTGTGAATTTTTGGACTTCAGGAATGACTCTAAGGAGAAAAGTAAAGTCAACAGAGATGAAATTTCAGTTTTGTACTGTAATCTTTCTCATTAATTTTAGTTAATTGTACCATTACCTTAAAGAATTAAACACTTGAAAGCCTGAATGTGTGCATAAAGAAAAAGTAGCAAAAAGTAAGGTGCCTCAATCATTCCAGCAGCTTTGTTGGGCTAAGCTAGTGGTTGTTAGCTACTTTTATAGCTAATTATATCGTGACTATTTTTTTTCCTAGAATCTATGATGCATTCAAGGTACCAGCTGAACAGGACTCTCAGAATGAGAAAGCTGGTCACTATTTCAGCTTGGTCTCATCTTGCAACGTGTGGTTTGAAGCTTGGCTCATAAATCATCCAAATCCTGCTTTAAATACAAAATGTTAATTTGCTCCTAACCTTTTCTAGGTTGCTCAGCAGTATAGCCTCTTGGTGCTTCACAAGCAAGAATTTAATGAATTTATATTGCTAACCTCCTCTGAGGGAGTTACGTGATTTTATGCCTTGTAGAGGGGAAAGGAAGCCACGGTTCTCACTCACTTTAACTGTGATTTTGAACTGCATGTCTTAACAAACTGGGCCTACAGATCTCAAGCAAGGTTCTCAGAAAATAAGTAAGATTCCCAGAAAATAAAGCATGTGAGTTCTGGCTGACTGTCAGGAATACGTTTTGACACCACTGGATTGCTGGGCAGCTGAGACCAGGTGAGAACCCAGGCTGGCCGGGCAGCCCGTAGTTGTCCAGGTCAACGTGCACCCTAGGAGGCCGAGCCCGGCCTCCCTGACTGCCACAGAGAGGCCCCTGGCGCCTGCGTCTGTGTAGACCTGCACATCCGCGTCCCCTGCTCTGAGAAGGGACAGAGCTGCACCGAGCGCTATACGGTCACGTAGTTAGAGCTTAGGCACAGGGGTCACTAAGGGCTGTCCAGGGGTACATCAGCAATGGGATTCTGCCTTTTGGCTACTCGTAAATTTATGACTTTGGAACCTTCACATCTGGTTGCCCCATGCCTGTCGTTTCCTAAGATGATAATGAGGCAAACAGTAAGTTTTGCCAAAAAAAAAAAAAAAAAAAAAAAAAAAAAAAAAACAAGAAAAAAAAAAAAGCCACCACCCTAAAAGACCAAA
>JAWLRI010001006.1:173695-195094 GCA_034781795.1 Crypturellus tataupa
ACTAAGTGTAGCTTGCAAAAAAAAAAAAAAAAAAAAACCCAAGCAAACAACAACAGCCACCTGCCTAACTGACCAAACGGTTCAGCAGCTGAGCCGGAAACCTTACACTGATTGTACAGACCTCTTGGCACGTGAACCAATACAGCAGTAATTGGGTGGTCATCTAAAGACCACCCAGTTACATCAGCTGCTATCACTAGTGTGATAGTAATCACACTGGAGATGAGATTGAGATTCACAGCTTTTTGCTGATAGACGATACCTATTTCTGACAAATTTTGTTCCAAAAATTGTCATCCGTGGCTGTTTGTTCTAGTGGTAGTGTAAAATTTTTAGTCAAGTAAGTAGTACTAGGAATAGAATTTAGGGCTGAATAAAACTGCTCACTGGGCTGGACATTTTTGGAAAAGATTTTTTTTTGAAGTAATAAAATAATATTTTTCACTTATTAATTTTAAGAAATATTTATTAATATTTAGAGAAGTATTTTTTCTTAACATAGAAAGCTTAGGCTAACACATCTAGAAAAATTAACTGCCATCGTGGCAGTTGTCAGTGAATATGCAACAACAGAGCATGCCCTGCATGCCACAGGTATGGAGTCTGGGGAACCAAATCTTTGTGGAATTTAGCTGCTCAGGTCAGGGCTGCATTACTTTAGTATGTGCAAACCAAATGCTCATAGCTTTTTAATGCATCCAGATATTGAGGAATTCCACAGGTAGATCTTGTGAGGCTGCAGCCAGCCCTCTTTACGTTTCACGTCCTGCAGCAAGGATGGGGCCACTGGGACTTCTCTGTGTAATGGCTCTAAGAACTGGCTCTAAGGACAGTGCTTCTGGCTGGCTTTGTTTATAAGAGATGGATGTGCTTTTTTTTACCCCTGAATATTGTCTGAAAAAATTAATCATCTGGGATGTATGGCATGCAAAATTTTGAACCAGACATTTGAAGTTTTGCCAGAATTATTTGCAGCCAATAGATATTTTTTTTTCTTAAATGAAAAGATCATCTAAACTTAGACATGACAATACATAGTGAAGAATTCATTTCCTGGTTATTTTGAAAGCCAGGCACACTTTGCTGCTGCTGTCACCCAGCTTAAAGACCATGTGAGAAAGGGACCGTTGCAGGACGTCCCCAGAAAGAAAACCTCCTGTAGCAGCCTACCCACGTGATATGAGAAGGGAGCTAAGCAGAGACTCCAGTTACACAAGGAGCTTCAGCTGGAGTCCTAGAAGCAAGCGAGTGCAGCCAGGAGCCGCAGGGTTAGAGCAAACTGCACTGGGTAGCAAGTGCTCGTGCCCATTGCTGCTGCTGCTGCTGCTGTAGTCTCTTGGCTCAGGCGCCTGGCAGCCTCGCATCGCTGTGCTGCCCGTGCCCGTCTCGCCTCAGGGTAGGCACTAGCTTTATGCAGCTGGTGAATTAAGCCCTCTGTATTCACTGAAGCCAGTGAGGTTTTACTAGGGTGGCTGAAAGCAGAATTTGTCCAATAATTTTTTTTTTCTTCTGTGCAATATTACTCGAGTCTGCTGGTGCCAGAGCTGCCTGTTTTATCTCCATGCTTTTATCTGTTCTCCTCCCCAGCAAGGCCCTGCTTGGAAATGACTCCGTGCTTTCAGGCGTATTTTAATAATTCATCACAAACAGCTCGGGTAAGCAAGATAAATAACACGCGATGATCTATGGCTGCACCTCAAAGGCAGGAAGTGCAAATTGTATTTAACCACATAAACATCAAGCGCTCCTCTTGCTTTACAAACCGGGAGTGGTACACTTGGCAAAAGCAGCTTTTATTTATAAACACCTGGTTTTGATGTTAAGAAAAGAAGTGATCAGTGGGAAAGTTCCCAAAACAGATGGAGATTATTTAAAAAGGACGTTGTTTGTAAAATTCAAAGTGCATTCAAATGCCCATAGAAATTTGAAATATATATTAGTATAAAAACAGCCTAATGCTTCATTGGTAAATACCATTGCTATTTTCCTTTTGTTGTCACTGAAACTCATTGTTAAAAACAGATCTTTGCATGTTTTGTAGGCCCTAGGAGCATTGCTATTTGTATCATTTATAGTTTAATAGAACTGCTGCTAAAATATATATCTAACCATGCAATTACTCAAGAGATGACTTTTCTTGCCCTTCTTTCTCCTCCATTTCTGTGGGCCTCCTTGTCCCCTAGCTTCACAAATCCTTAGCAACTCCCCACTTCTGTGTCTGTGCGCAAGCCTTCCAGCTCTTCCTCTAAGCATTCCTTGGCAATATAGAGACACTGACCATTCACTGCATTTCTGAATAATTCTGCAGATAGTTGAGAAGCCTTTCACAGTGTTTGTTATAGGCTCCCTGGCTTCTGTGATCTGCTGGAAAGCGAAGCAGAGCTGAACAGCCCCAAGTGGAAGTTGATTACGTGTGTTACAGCATTAGCTGGTGCTCCTGGCCTCCTGTTCCTGCTTATGCATCAGAGACCGGGCAGCTCTAGGGAGAAGAAGGTTTCCTATGCAGAACCGGGGAAGGAGCAGAAGACAGGAACAAATTCAGGATGTGCTAAGGATGCTCCAGGAGATGGCCTGGGTGGGGGATCTTTTACGTTTTGCAAGACCTTTATGTTTTGCTAGAGTCCTGTTTCTTTAAATTCATTTCCTATACTGTTTGTTTTGATGATAGTACTTCTCTCTTCCCAATCCATGTTTATTAATAACGATCATATTAGTACTGTATTTCATAGGCTGAAGATACAGGGAAGATCAAATGGTTGTTTTTATGTATTTTTTTAAATAAGGATGATAGCTCATATGGATAGAGCTCCTTTCATTCATCAAGGTTCTTCATCTCTTCACTAATTTGCCAGCTGTAAGTTCTGCTGAAAAATCTGTGATATGTGTGAACTGCCAGGCACAGGGTGGCTGCGTGTAATTGAAATAGTCATAGGTGTAATAATTAAGCAGCATGTAGTTACCAACGCTGAATTTGGACAGCACCCAGAGGGGTTAATGCAGTGTGAATGCTTCCAACAACGCTTTCTTACACTTTGGCAATCTTGCTAGAGAGCGCCAAGTATCCTTATTAATTAACTGTCATGTAAAGTAAGTCATTAATAATGTAACTACCAAATATAGTCATCATGAAAGGAAGTACTTAAAAATACATTGTATTTGACAGATATTTATGCGAGCGTCTCTCGCCTGTCCCTGTCATCTTTTGTGTGGTCTCTTTAGGACGGAAAGTTAAATATTGCAGCGTTAGATTTCTCTTCCTCCTGCCTCTCTTTCCCCAGTCACTCTGTGAAAGGCATAAAGTTGCAAGAGCACTTGCTGCAAAGGAACAGAAGGGCATCACATTTGTGGCAAATTGTGCTTGGTGGGAGAAGAAATCTTCAGCTTGTATTTTAGGCAGTAGCAAAATTATTTCCCTGCTCTGCTTCAAATACTTAAGGGCTGCCTATAATGTATGCGACTGGAATTAGGCAGCAGGTGTTTGCTTCAGGTAGTCATAAAGTCTTTTAAAAGACGTTAAAATGTCAGTATCGGTTAAAAGCCTTGGTGGGAAGTTAGTTGCTGTGGAGATTTTATGGAAATTTTCAATACTGTGCTCCCTTCTTCAAAGAATTATATCAAATTTTCATTCTGCTCTGATGGGGAAAGTCAACTGGATGCCTCCAAGAGGGCTGTTGTGAGCCACGTGTGAACAGGAATTACGGCGTTGCTCCCTCTACCACTTTGAGGCCGTCTCTAGTTTCGTCAGACTTGCCATTCTTGCAGGCACTGCCTGCCTGCTGGGTCGTGCTTGAGGCCCAGCCACCCTGTGGGGGTTTTCATCTGCTCCCCTCTCAAGCCTTTCCTCAATTTCCTATTTTGATTTCCAGTGGCCCTGTTCTGATGATGTTAATTCCTTTTTTTCTCCTTTGCTTCGAAGGAAAGATCTTAGCTTTTCAGGCTGTAATCTTCCACTCTGTTCTCCTGCTGATTTAGCTGCAAGATGACCATGGTAGGATAATGGAACTCTTCTGGCACACATCTTAGCTACAACAGCATCAGCAGAAAGGAGCTCTGTGTAGTCCCTGATGCTATAAAGTGGTATATTGGATATCCTGGTGTGTACTTGTGATCCGCCAGGTTTATGACAGCATATTGCTTTTTACAGCACTCGTTGTTTTCACCTCAAAGGAACATAAGAATGAAGATGTTTTAGACTACCCTGTGAAACAGGTAATAGATACAACTTAGAACTTTTGAAACTTTGGAAAGAGGCTTCCTCAGAAGGAGGAAGCAAGCTGAGTACAAAAATTACCAGCTGACCTTAGTGCTGTTGTATACACAAAAAATTACTTAAGGCTGTTTCTTCATGTTTTCATCACCTCATGTCATGTAGTCACTGAAGGTCTGCATGTGGTTTTTGACATATATGTGCCTTAACATATTTAGGTAATGTATTTAGAAGACAAGTAAGGAAAAGAATAATAGAAAAACTTGTGTCGCCCTCCGATGTTCACCATGGTTTTGTGACAGCTAATCATCACAGTGTCGTGGTAGAAGGCATCCCTGGTGTGGTACGTGAACTGCTGCAAGAAACAAGGACAAACGTTTTCACTCATTGGTTTAGTGCACTAGAGCAACAGCCTGCAAGGTTACAACCAAAGGCCCATCAGTTTTGTTCCAATCCAGGCTCTCTACAGTTCCACAAATTAAACTCTGGCTAGCAGTAATATACAGCTCCTTGTATTGAGCGATTCTAGATAGTATCAATTTTATTTAACAATTTTACTGTGTGAAATACTTTAGTCAGGTTTTGCTGTTTCAGATACGACATTGCAGTTTTTCATCTTAAAGGAAAAACTTCATTCAATTTTTCATTTTAAAGGACTAGTATTTTTTAAAGAAGGAAAAGTACTTTTCTTTGTGAATTCCTGGAATTAATATATTACTTGGTAATCTCTCTTTCTGATGACCTGGTTTTTACTTTGCCTGTAAGATTCAGCAGTGACATGGCAATCTCAAAACAGCCTGTTCCTTGTTAGTAGATTGATTAAAGTGTGTGGTACCTTTCTTACAGTACTGTCCCTACCTTGAACTCGTTTCTATTTAATTTATTTATAACCTAGGTACAGAGAAGATGTAAATATCAGCAGCGAGTGCTCATGCTACTTTTGTGAATAAGCATTTTTTGTTGTTGTTGCTTAATTTCCTAAGATCATTATTGATTATCCTTGTTCGTGTTCATTCCTGTTTATTGACAGTTAGGATAGAACGGGATCCAGAGGCAGATCAGATGCTTAGGAAGCGGCGAGTCACCTTCTGAAGGTCCTTATTTCTTTTGTGTGCTCTAGAAATGCCAAGGTCACTGGCCTGAACTCGACATCCAGTTTTAGTCACCCAAGTGTGCCTGTCCCAGGCACAGCATATGGCTTGCATGCTTTTCAGAGCTCTCTAAGAGTTGGTCCATTCTTTGCAATGCTCAAGAATTTGGGTACTGAGATGAGATTTATTTAGAAGGTCCTTTGTAGAGTTCCCTTGTTTGAAGGTGGAGGCGCTCATGAGCAAGGAGCGTGGGTCTGGCAGGCGGAGGGCCCCAGCCCACGCAGCTTGTCTCCTGGCCAGGCTGTTTTGCAGCTTGTCTCCTGCGAGCATTGTGCATGGTGGGTACTAATGCATGCCCAGCTGCAGTAGGGAAATGTAAATTGTTTTGTTTGCCATGGCTTGGACTTCTTTTTTTCTTCCACTTTGGCCTGCTATGAGCTTTTGATGGTAATATTGTGAAGGTGAATTTTATCAGTTTCAGATATTGTACTGGCATGAATTTTAAGGAGTCTGACTTATGTACTGTATTTTACACATTATCTTTTTCTCTAAGGCTCTTAGATCAGAGAGTCCTTTGGCAGAAATTGTGATAACATTCTTGCTTTAAAAAAAAAAACAACTTTTTTTTTTTTTTTTTTTTTTTTTTAAAGCTTATGAATTGAACACTACAGCCAGCCATTAACTCATATGACAATTCTGGTAGGCAAAAATATTCCTGGCTGTTTTTTTCTTTCTGGTCAATTCATTTCACATTTTAACTTATTTTCATTTTATGTTGATAGTACCAAACACGAAAGGCTATTACTACCACAGGGAAAATGTTCCGCAATTTAAAGCCTTCCTAGAGATTGATTTGGATGTCTCTATGCATTTAAATTTTGTTAAAGGGAATGGTAACGTTGTTTCTCACACTGAAATTAGTTTTGGAACAATTTTCAAGCACTTTTTAAAATGTCTTATTATCATCTTTCTAATTGCACATCTCCATTACTTGGATGAAATGTCAAGTAAGGTTTTATTTTGTGCATTTGTTCATGAGTATGCTGTTGTAAATCTTTGTTGATTAGTTTGCTTCTTCGTTTGATGGTCAGACCATTGAACAAGGGAAAAAGTGATAGATTGTGGTCTTATTTCATTACTTTTTTCTTTTTTTCTTTTTTTTTTAACTATATCACACCACTTTGAGAGAGATATCTGCTTTTATACTTTTAGAAGGTTAATGTGATCGTTAATCTCTTTTCAGTTTATACTACACAAAATGTCTGCTTTGCTGAGTATCCATCGCAGAACTAGAGCACTGTGAATTTGATCAGAAACAAATTTCCCTCCCTCCCAGCACCTAAAAGTGCTACTGTGGTGGGGAACTCGAGTGTAAATCCTGTTTTGTTATTATTCCTTTAGCGTACTCAGATACTTAGCTTGCAGGCACAATACAAGTATCTAGATGACAGAGTAAATAGATATGCATATTTTCTTCTTTTTCAGTCACAGAGTAGTTGAAGGGATGGTAAGTGCCACTGAGGGCACTGAACAAAGTAAAATTAGTTTCTAAGCTGTCAAACTGAGTGTTAATATTTCTTCAGAGACACTAACAGGGCTTACAGTTTCCTTCATTAATGGGGATGTCTTGAAGAAAAGGAAGATTAAGAAAAGACTTTGCTCTAGAGCCCTGGCAGGTTTTGGGTCTCAGAGAGCAGAAGTCCTACTGTAAAGAAGGCTCTTTGCGGTACGTTGTCCACTTCAGTCTCTCTGCTGGCGAGCTGCAGAAGAGGCTGAGAGGCATTTGGCTCCTTTGAGGCAACGGTAGTTGGCGTGGGGTGACCCGAAGGCCGTGCCCTCTGCTGGGAGGGCTTCACCAGCTCCTCTGCCGCCCGAGGTGCCTGCAGCCTCAGCGCTCCGCGCCGCGGCTCGCTCACTGGCAAACCAGGGCAGATCTTTTATTTTTATTTTACTTGCCAGCACTGCTCATTGGGCAGTGTTTGCAGTAATACTGTGCTTAAATCATCCGCTCTATAGAGAGTTCCTGCAGCCCTGACAAAAAATCCTTATCTCGTCTTGCTTAGGCAACCACAGGGGATGGCAAGACAGATGTGCAACTTGTTTATGTTTCAGTTCTTCTTTCTGTAAATGGTCTACTTTTATTGAAGCATAAATAATATTTAGTTTTGCTTTATACCTGGCCACGGGATTTTAGATAAAAGAACCACAAATGCTTAAATTGGTCAAATGTGTTCCCCTGTAGTTCACGCTTGTTAAAGGAATGGGAGAACTGCAAAATTTGCAGGAACACTTAGCCCAGGAAGGAGTCAGTAACAGAGCTACATCCATAACTGATGGATAGTACTAGCCCCAAAACATATTGTTCAGGTGTTGCTGTCAGAGAGCTTATTTGGGAAAGCAACTGAAGAGCCAGAGACAAGGTTAAATTCAGTGTCTGCCACTCAACTTCTTAAGGCATGTCAGTGTTTGCCTGGGGTTATTGGGCTTCATCTGTCTTAAAAAAAAAAAACAAAAAAAAAACAAAAAAAAAAAAAAAAAAAAAAAAAAGGATGGAAAATGTATTTTTGATTTGCTGTAGATATAGCTTAATTAGAAGATAATGAAGAAGTTCACACATTTAAGTTTATTTTATTACCAAGAGCTAGCGCTGAGGAAAAAATTCAAAACTTCAAGCCCTTTTTGAAAATGAAGCTTGTTACGTTTTCTTCCACTTTATGTTAAAAATAGGAGGGATCATTCCTGTGCTTTTCTATAGTTTCTTTCCCTTTCAAGTGTAGTAAGCGTACAATGTCTGCTTATCCACAGGCTCAAAGCAGAGGGCATGCTGTCGTCATTATCCTCCTTATTTATCCCAAGGATTAAAGAGCTAAGGAAATGTATGCTATTATGAATAAATGTTTCACAGCCTGCAAGGAAGTACCTATTTTTCTTTAACTGCCTCTTCTTGCTAGTGCTCTGTAATAGACTCTGTTATGACTAACTCTTCATCTCAGCTACCTTTTAATTCCCTTCTGTATGTCATACAAAATCCAGGGGTTATTTGGAAAGGTTAGAGCCAGAGTCGCTCGAGATTTCCCTTGAAGGGCGAAAGGGAGAAGAAGATACTGCCTCTTTCCATCTAACACATTTAATTCTCTGAGGGGTCACTTTCTGATCTGGGGTCTATTACACCTGGACTGTCCTTTCTTTTTCATACATGGGTACTGCTCCTGCAAGTCTTCAGTTCATGCCCTGAGCAGCAAGAAAATTGTAAATATTGAACAGAAAACATGAGAAAAGCGATCAGTTTCAGACAAGTCACTTAATCTTTCATTAACTTTTTATTTTTATATTAAAAAAAAGGATTAATGACAAGATGAGATCCCAATGTGAGAGAATGCTAAGATCTTTCCCCTATTTCTTATTGGAGTTAAAAAACTATAGCATTTTCCTTTCAGATGGAATATAGTCCAAAATATGGTGATGTTTATTTTGAGTTTTCCTAGACTGTGAAAGGTCTCTTCAGAAAAGGAAGAATTTCAGAATCAATGGGAGAGTAAATTCTTGAGCCCTCTGGGTGTCTCCAGCCACTTGAAATAAACAGGAAAAGATAGTTTCTATCTATAGATTAGCCAATAAATAATATGAAATGAAATAGTAAACATTAAGAAAACCAAAACAAAAAATTATCCTGTTCCTGTCTGTTAGTCATTTTGGTGTTCTATCTTTTTCTTAAATTCCCCTCTAAATAAGCATTTTGAAGAATGAAGGATGAGTCTTGAAGACACTTGCCTCACGGTGTAGCAATCAAGTTATATCTTTAATAGAGTGACAGCTTCCTGAATACACTGGCATCATGTAGCCATATGGCCAAATTATTTGACAGATCTATTGTGCTGCACTGCAGAGGAAATGGTGAGGGACTAACTGAATAAGCTGTTACAGAAAGGCAGTGAACGTTTCAGATCAACTTGTAGGCCAAAAATGAAAGGATTTTTCTTTCTCACCTGGAAGTGTTAGGGGGAATAGCTTACACCCCTTTCTTCAGAACAGCCCAAACTCATTCTGATATTGCCATTTTTTAATTTTTCTTTACTGTGGATACTCTGACCACATCCAAAATTGAAAATGATTTTGCAATTTGCTAATAGGGAAAGCTTATTTTTTAATTAAAGAAAAATATATCTCTGCAGAGGAAAAATATTTCCAGCCCAGCTCTAATCACAGTGTTTTTGGACTGCTCCTTGAGATGTTATTTGGATGAAAGCTCCTGTCAGACTCTATAAAATGACTGACAAGGCCAAATTGGCATGCATTAAGGGAAATGGCAGGAGAGCTTAATCATGCCTGTTCCAATAGATTTCAGCTATTTTGGTGATCACGCTGCCATCCTGTGTGTGTCAGTAAGACTTCACTTCAATCTCTCCTCGTAGGAAAAGCTAGGAGGCAAAAAGGGAATTGGCCTTGATTGCCTCCCTAAGAGAGGCCAGGGAGAGAAGCAGAGCTCGGCTGGCACCGATGGACAGGCTACCTGTTCCCACAAGCACACTCTGCGCAGCCCACAAAGTGAGTCAGAAAGGGGTAAAACGGAGGAGTTAATCATTTCAGAGAGAGGATGTCCAGGCTGTGTCCCCACCAGTCCCTGCGTCTGATCCAGCTCAATGAGCTCGAAAGCCAGGGCAAGGTCTGGGGCAGAGTTAGATGGACAAAGACCATCCGAGTCCATAAGGTTGCTCTAATATGAATATAACTGATATTAAATATGAATCATGAATGCTCCCCTCCCCGCCCTCCAAAAAAAAAGCTAGTCCAAACTTTTTCCCTAATCTCGAGACTTGCCCTGGAACAGCTACCTGGGGAAATTGCTCTGGGTAGCTGTAGTCTTTCCCAGGGAATTGCAGAGTAACACGCCTGCCAAGCCTTTAGGTTTTGAGGACAACATTGGAAATAATGGGAAAGTTACGAGTGTGGCCTTGTAAAGTAAAATCTTGCCAGGACACCCTTTGGTTGTAGGCAGGGATGCTCTAGGACCAAGTGATCTCCTCAAATACTCTTTCCCTGTTTCCCCCAAATATGGTTTACAATTCTGTTATTAAAAAGAAAAGTCCTCTCCATAGGATCTCTACTTTCTGCCAATTCTCGGCTAATCTAGTGAGAGAGGTAAAAACACCGAAGAAATTTTAATCCTCTGTGCTGGAAAGAGAAAAGGATGCTGTTAAATC
Source organism: Crypturellus tataupa (assembly GCA_034781795.1). Lineage (NCBI taxonomy): Eukaryota > Metazoa > Chordata > Aves > Tinamiformes > Tinamidae > Crypturellus > Crypturellus tataupa. The sequence goes on from JAWLRI010001006.1 coordinate 184,195, forward strand.
AGGCAGGAGATCAGGCACCAGAAGTTGCTAAGCCTGGTTGCGATCTTCTAGGAGGAAAGGGCCAGTGAGGGACAGCAGGTTAGACAGGATCTCTCTGCCCTTTTCCCTTCAGGGTTGTCCATCCCAGCCCTTCCCACCTGGGCCAGGTGGGAGCTCCTGGCAGGAGGGGCAGCGGCGCGGGGCTGAGAGGGAAGGGTCGGTGAGGCTGTTTGCAGTGGCGGCAGGGGACGGGGGGCTGGTGGCGCTCAGGCCCTGCCCGCAGGAGGGCTGGGGGCTGCTGCGGCCTCCTGTGGGGCAGGGAGGCTGCACGGACGGCCCTGCCGTCAAGCTCTGCAGTTCTCCTCCAAGCAGAAGCATAAAAAATCAGGGACACAAACCAGGTATTGCACGTCCACCGATTGAGCATCACAGGGCTTTCTTTCTTTAACTTATATATCAGTGTGTATAGGTCTAGCAAGAGCAGCATTTCTGAGACCGTGCTGTGCGGGCGTTTTTTAACAGCGTTTAGTTGGCCTGGCCCTGAAAGCTCCTTCAGCTACAGATGCATCTTCCTCTGTGGAAGGTACCAGAGTGCAGAGTCTGGCCAACACATAAGCATCCTGCACGTCTCCCTCTGTAATTTTCTCTTCCTGATAGCAGATAATTACCAAAAGCACATTTGTTTTAACGTGCAAGTCAGGGTAGTACTGCTCAGTAAAATAGCCACACAGCCTGTAACTGGACTTTGCTCTGTTCCTTTAAGCTGTAGGGGGCATGTTCCTGTTTCTTTCTCCCTTCAGCCCATTCTTTTATTTCCTACTGGTTTGGGTTTTTATTCATTTATTTGTTTCCCCTGGTCCTAACGTGAATTTGATTCCCAGCTCTTACTTATCCATGCCTCAGTACGCTTTTACAATCAAAGGCACTTATGTATTCAAATGCGCGATCATTCTGCTTTAATGCTGCGTTCCCATTGCTTGGATTGGAAATCTATTTGCCACGTCTTGTTTCAGCTTCTCTTTCCAGTTTGTTAGCACATTCTCTTTTACTAGCCACTATGGGACCTTGTCACAACGTGGGTTCCTCAGCACACTGATTTCACACTGTTCAGACCTTTAGTTATATTTATTCTATTTTGACATTTTGACCTTCTATCCTTCTTTAAGATGACATCCCATATGGCATGGCAATATCTCGTTCTGTAAAATTGCAGAATTCTTCTGCTTGATACTTGCTCTTGCTACCTTCCTCTCCATTCATTTTTCTTCCAGTCTTACCCTTACTAATGCTCCTCATCTTCCCTTCTCAGACCGCTTGTACTATGTCTGTCAGCATGTTTATTTGCTGCTCATTCTTAGTAGTATTAAACTCCTCTAGGAATTTCTTAAGTCTGTCAGTGCCCTAAAGTGTCTGATATTTTTATGGATTGCAGTGCTGTCCTTCAAAGAGTACAGAGCTATTATTAATAACAACATATTTGCCAAGTATCATGACAAAAGCTATACAGATTTATAAAGACTTATTTTACCTAAGATGTAACAAAGAGAGTAAACAACGCACTGTTTTTGTGTAACATGAAGAGTATGTGCTGCTCCTTAATACTGAGAGTCCAGCCTTTATTAAGGCTGAACGAGCTATTAAGGCTGAACGAGTTCCCATGGCTGACAGTGCCTGGAACATCTGCTCATTAAACAGCAGCAGGCGTGACTGCTGCTCACTGCTGGCATCCCCATCCTCCGTCACTGAACTGAGCTTGCACAAACACCAGCCTTTAAAATAAGTGTTCAGCACTACTGGGCTGTTAGAGTGGAGTCAAATCTTCCCTTGTGATGAGGGTTTTCAGAAGTGCTTGCAGAGTTTAAGATCACACGTCCCACCAAAACCTAACCCCAATGAGATTAGACTGGGAGGTTTGTTTCTGCCACCTTTACTGACACATACCAAAATCACAGTCCTCGTAGGGTTGATGTGAGCGTTAACCATGGCTTACATGGAGTTCAGGATTCGCTCCTGGACCCTTTGCTTCTATTAACCTTAATGGGCTCTGAAACAGAGCTACTGAGCAATGGCAATGAGAAGTCAATTACTCTTATAATAATGTAATCTGTGTGGCAGAGGCAGATTCTGCCCTTTAATTTTATATTTTCAACATTTCTTAGGTTTATTTTTGATTTATAATGCCACAGAAAAGCTAACTTAGTGCACAGAAATGCAAATCTCACCTCAGATAAGAGTCACTTTAAAATGGTAGCCAAATCTACCTAAAGCATATCGTGTTCAATGAATTAGCTAATAAGATAACTTAGTAGGTGGTAAATGAGCTAATAAAATATGTAATATAGTTCTATGTTGGAGTCCAAAACAAGTGGTAAAATAACATTTACCATTATGTTTGTAGTAATTTGTATAAGCTGCCTGGCAGGAGGTGAGCGTTCTGCACTATTACGGAAATTACAACAGGAACATTCTCATTATTTCGATATGGGACCAAAGGAAATCTGTGGATTTGTCCCACAAAATGTGTTTTATGAAGAATCGAGTAAGTCCAGAGGTCAATGTTAAGCATTAAATTTTAAAGCCCAAGAACTGAAGGCATCATTACCCAGGTCAACAGAGACCTGAGTAATTGATCACGTTAGCTAAGAAATAAAATAAAATAAAAATGCAGCATTGCACATTGTGGAAAAGTCATGAAATGATTTACATAATGTTGATTTGAGTAATTTATGCTGATTCCACAGAAATATAAAACAAACGAGAGCTGAAAGCAATCCTAGCAGTGAAACCTAGCACAGGGAGCTATATCTCTGGCCTGCAAATTCTACAGGAATCACTCTGAAACATATATTGAAAATTGTGTAGCAAAATGGTCGCTCAGGGCTTCATTCTGCACCACTGACTTTAATGGGATTTTCCTGAGTAGCAGTTGCAGGATTCAGCTCTGGGTAGCAGCATCACCACTTGACTACAATCACACAGCTAGTGAGACAGACCTGGGAATAGAAAGCATGTATTGAAGTGTATCACCTATCTAAATGGAAAAAAAAGATTCATATTTTCAGAATCTGAATCACAGAATTTTTATTATTTTTTTTCCATATAGTAACTGGAAACGTGCTAGGTCACTTTCAGCAAAGTTTTGATTAAATTGTTATTTAAGTGAATCTGCTCTATTAGTACCTTGGGATACCTCCACAGGAAGACACATAGAGCCATGGCTAAACACTGTCCCATGCAAACCGGTACGTAAGCGTGCGCTAACGTCTGTGCTCAGTAACCCCGTTTGTGTGAGTGCTCTCTGCCCAGCACGGTGCTGCGGACCCTGGGTGCAGTACTTCCCGGGGGAAGCGCTGTAATCCGGACTGACCTCGCGTGGGGCAGCCGGGCTCCTGGGGCCGGGGGGCCCGCAGGACACGAGGCAGAAGGTTACCTGGTGCTGGGGCTTCCTTAAGCTGCGTCTGCAAAACCGTGTCCACGTTTGGGTCACTCAGTCCTTGGTGCGGGGGAGATACCAGTAAATTAGAGAGCCACGGGGGGACCCAGGGTGACAGGGCTGAAGGGAACTTCCCAGCGAGGCGTTGGAGTCTCCGTCTGTGGGGGTATTCCGAATCTAACAGGACAGAGCTCTTTCTGAGGAGTGGAAGTAGATTATTAATAAAAGGATGGTATTTATTGTGAAATTAGGTTACTGATCAATCTTATCTGAGCCTTCTTAATATTCAAAAGTAATGTAAAATTGTATACTGTGGCTGCTTGGGGATTAAGCTTGGATATACTACTGCAGTTTTTTTTTTTAGGTTGATTCTTTAATCTGCACTACTTCTACTGATTTAGAGAATACATTTTACCTTCTGTAGTCCCAGAATAAGGTTAAAGCATCAGAGGAGGTATAATTCAAGATCACAGAAGAACAGAATTTGAACAGACTCTGAAAAGCAAATTTTCAAAATCTACATGACAATTTAATTATCCATTTATGTTGGATAGGATATGTTTCAATAATTATCAATTTATTTTACATTTTAATTGGAATTTTGTTTAGATTGCAAATCATATATTTACAAAAATTAAGAGCCTACCTTGTAAAGAAACTGGACCTTTTCAGCAACTATTGGAAGTGTTTTTAGCTGAACAACACAGGCTGAGATTGATTTTATACTGTCCTTAGTGCAGAATAATGTAAGAAACTGAGAAGCAAACGGAAATGTAATGGCATCCTGATCCTGTTTAGAGTTGTAAACTATATTACAAAAAGACCTTTTGTTTACTCCTTTTTTAGGTAAAAATCTCTGGTTCAAATAAAAGTATTTCCAGTAGCTTAACATTATAAAACCATTGGTTAACTTTTATTTTATGTATGTTTCTTCTCAGTATAATAAATCTTGATTCTTCTTTATAGCTGAGATGACAAAAACCTTTTATGATGTGTTGTAAGTGTTGTGCATGTTTATATAACCCTCATGTAATAATTTCTTAATACTCCAGTACATGAATGATTGCATGATTTATGAAAAAATATGGTAAGGTCATTTGATAATACAACCAGTTATTAGTGTAAGAATATTGATAACAACTGGAGAAAGTGATTACCTGGCAACGCTTAAACAAATCCCTTCCAAGCACAGGAAAAACAGAGCCGTCTTTCCAGAGGCTGCTAACACTGTTTGGGAAGTTGAGAGCGTTAGTATAAATAGTCTATGGTTTCCTGAAAGAAAAAAAGAAAAAGATTATAAAGTAAAAGATTATCCCCTCCCCAAAATGAAAATGTTACACAGAAAGTGGAACTAATATAGTGGAACTAATAATATAGCAAAAAGAGATGGCACTCTCCAGGCTTAAATTCTAGATGGTTGAGCCCTACCTGAGGTGCGTTACTGCAGGGGTGCTGCAAACCAACACAGCGACCAGCTGCAATCGAGGGGAGCATAAACCAAGGTAGGGCGAAAGGGAAGGAGTAGTTCTGTTTAATTCAGATTCAGTACTGGCTGCTCAGTGATTTGCCTGCTTGAAAGCAGTTTCTAATGTGCCTTTTTTAATTAACTGACTTAACTATTGTCTTTGGTTTCTTAGGAATTAATTACAGATTACAGCCGGTAGCCCATTTATAAGGAAAGCAGAGTACCCAGGCTACATAAGGCAAAGTTAACTAACATATAAAAAGTGTTTGCCTATTTATTCATTCTTTTAGCTATTGTAAACCAACACTAATGTGGGAAACAAGATAGGTTCCCGTCCAGGAGAGGTGCTCCCATGGCTTCATAAGTCCTTTAGAAAGATCCGATGTTGTTTATTGTGATTATGCTCTCTCTTTTAAGATAGTAATAGGGATAATATTGATCCTTACAACTTTGTTGATCACGATATCCCTAAGACTGCACAAAGCTAACAGAAAGAGTGAGATTTACCATTTGGCAATTGCTTCCGCAGAGACAGCAAATAAGAGTTTACCCTATCGTTTCTGAAAGTGTGAGTAATTGCTTTTAAGATGAAATGGTTTGGCGACAGGAACTTGTGATTTTTATAGTAATCACAGTTGCTCTAATCAATTATAGGGAAGCTCATGGAAAAGAAAAAAAATGTTGTTAGGGATGTTAAAGAAAAGTATTAAAGTATAAAAGTATTAAAAAAAATATAAAACGCTCTCCCTTGATAGACAGAACAGCTATCAAGTGAAGAATAAGTCTATGCCATCATTGGCATGAAGGAAGGTAATTTCTGACAGTGAGGAAATAAGAATTGTGTTTTGTTGTTTCATTCTTCTAAAATTGCACTGGAAAAAAGCACTTTGGGCTATTGTGTAGGAATCTTTCTGCGCTGGCAGGGTCTGAATAGCAGAAAAGGTAAGGAGGCAAGAAGACCTGCAAGGTCTTTTGAGCTTCTAATTAAATGAAATGGAAGTGGAAAGCAGATTTTCTTTCTCCTTTTTTTTTTTTTTTCTTTTTCAACTACAATACAGATTTAGACTTGTGATGAATGAACTGCAGCGTAACCTTTAATGACAAGGAAAGATCATGGCATTAAAAAACTGCCTTCTACTTACTGACACAGCTAGATCAACATTTGATTAGTTCACAGATGGTAATTGAATTAAACCTCGGATGTGCAATGTATAGAGTATTGATTTTTCCTGTTGACTAATCAAGAAGCAACAATTTAGATGCTGAGAGAGGAAAAAAAGGTTGCCAGAAAATATAATTGCTATTAAAGCACGCATCGTAAGGCAATGACAAAATCAATAGAAGACTGATACCATGCAAGTCTGGATAGTTCTAATTACTCAAAATTATACGGCCTAATTTCTCTATTGGCTTTATACCACATGTAACCTCATTGATTTCTACATAAAATTTGGTCAGTATCTACAGAACTTTTTATTCTTTTTTTTGTTTTTCTTTCATACCATGGGTCTGATCCTACTGAAATCAATAGCAGAAGCCCTTTTAAATATCAATAATGCATGATGGAGCTAGGTGATATTCCTTGAGGAGATGTTTGTGTGCAAAGGAGAGATTTTTATGTTGTGCAACGGTTCCTCATTTCCCCATTGATAATAATGGTTAAGAGGGGAGGCCTTTGCCTTGCCACACTGAGTGGGTGTTGTTAATCCAGTTTTGCAAAATGGTGGTTATGAGCAGAGGTTTATGGTCAGGAGGACAACGAACCCAGCAAAGGACACGTGTGCAGCCTTAGCCTCAGGTGTGTGGGTGGTCAGCTACAGTCTCCCAGTGGTGTTAAAGCTGCAATGCGCAGGGTGAGGTGTTGTCACTGGTGGCTGGTACAGCACCCAGGGCAGGTGGCTGCAGAAGCATTTTGTGCAAATGCCCTTCTAAAGCTTTCGCTTTTTCTCCGGGTGCCTGTGGATGTGCAAAGGCACATGGCTTAGGGGGAGCGCCGCGACCTTCCCGTCTCACGGGTGCTTGAACCGCTGCATCCTTTCACAGCCGTGTTCCTGGCCCCCAGCGCTCTGTCTGATCTTGCTGAGAGTCAGGCAGTGGCTGCAGGGAGGCTCTGCGCTCCCCAGATGTCTTTCTGAGTATTTCCAAAGTGAGGATTTTGTACTGCTCCCTAAGTTGCTGCCTGGGCCACCCTCTGCGATTGCCAAGCCTCTTAGCAGAGTGACATTTAGAGATGAACACTTTTAATGTTTCCACATAGTGCACTTCACTCCCATATCTGAGCTATAAACACACGACTTTATTATGCTTTAACATATAATCATCACTAAAAAGGGCTGCATTTAACAAAAGCTCTTTAAAAATCCAAAGTTTCAGACCTAATTTGCTGAGGCCTCAGCGACTGAATGGAAGTGCGCCCGCCTGTCTGTTGTGCCAGATGTCCCATCAGAGACACGATAGCAATTTTCAATCTCAGTGATTAACATACCGTGACATTTATATATGAATGGGGATTGAGGCTGATTTTACGTTAGAGGATATTATCTGACAGTTTAGGATATGCATCTATATACACACAACTTTTATAGTGATTATGTGCACATTTAAATGGAGCTCTATCAGTTTGCAAACTTTTATAATAAAATAGAAATATTTAAAAGATATTTCAGTTTCTAACAGAGTAATTGTTGTTCTAGGCAATAGAATACTGTGTTCCTTACCCATTTCACTATCCTTCCGAATAGCATCCACCTTAATTACATGCCCCCTGCTCTATCCTTAAATGAAGCCACTAAGTGCTGGAGGCCTTAAACTCTTGTATGTGGACCTAGAGCTTGGGTGGCAAGTATTTTCATCTCATGTAAGAAGAAAACAATATTTTAATTATGCCCGTTCAAAAATGGGAACTGTGGAATCTGGCAACTTGAAGAAAATGAGTTACCTTGGGAGGCTCAACATAATGCCAGTCAAATAATAATAGTAATCAACATAGAAGTTGAGGTTTCAAAGTAAGAGCTACGGGAAGCTCCGTGAAGGTATCCCTTCCTTTCCAATGAGAATCCCGTGGCAGCGAGAAGCCTGCCATGCATGTTGGACCTGGGAATGTCGGTGTGAATCACTTTGGGAATTCAGAGAGCGGGGGCTGCTTTACCTGGAGGAATTTCACTTGCGACTGGCATTAAGTAAAATTATATCTGAGATTTATGGTTATCATTATCTATTAAGTGGATCAGCAGTTTTTCTGGTTAAAAGACCTCACTGTTTTTCCTGTAAGTGCTCTGATTTTTAGACAAGGGAAAAAATGTTTGTTTTTGTGAAGTTGTTATGGAGGAAGGCACTACTTTACATTGATTTCTCTTTCAGTGCTAATATTCATGGAGATATATGCTAACATTCTGACAGGTCTGTAATATAAGAGCTTATTGACTGAAATAAAAAAGAAATAACATTCATTTTTTATTTTTTCATAACAAAATCTTGGTATTGATTATTCATCACTTGTTCATTCTCTTAAGACGGTTTAAGATATTCAAGCACTGAAATGAAAATACATCAAAGGCCAATTACGTGTCACAAATAGTTTGCAGCTCTCAAATAGCTCTGTTATGAAAATGGTCTATTGAGAATGTTTGGTGAAACAAAGAATTGCTTTCAATCAATCCTAATTCTAATCTTTTTTTTTACTGTATGTTATATAAATTTTAGACAGTACTGTATGCAGAATGTATATTTGTGAAGTATGCGCATGCTGATTCCTCAAAATCTGTACTGAACTACTTCATACTCTGGATACTGTATGTGCCTGAAAACATTGGAGCAGGAAAACGCTTCCATTGTCCTTGCACAGCAGAGGATTCAGAAGCTGAGCTTTGCTGAGTGGAAGCTGCCAAGTGCTCATCACTCTTGAAATCGAATCTCTTGTTCTTTGATCTAAAGGTGGATTTGGGAACCTAACTGTTGTCACCTGCCCTTAAATACTGTGCTACCCAAGGAGTGATTTCAAATTGTGTATGTGATGACTAGTGTATTTAGTGCTGTGGCTGAAGCTTCATTGACTAAATAGGTTTATACTTTGATTTATGTTATGAAATTTCAATTTCATCCCAGCATCTCTTTTATAGTTCTCTGTTTAATTGCCTAATGAGCTGCAGGGTTTGGGAATTTGTCTATAATGGTTCCCTAATCTCTTTTGAGGTGAAAGCCCTGCTGATCATTTTCCATTTAGCAGCTCTGTGCTGTCTTTTTCTTGATCCACACTCATTGTCCACATTTATCTGCATTTGTCATCTGCTAGCCAGGTGCATTTATTATTTACATCATTATATATGGCATTGCTCTCCATTTGCTCATTTTCCCAAGCACATCTGATAGAGTAGCAGGAAATAATCCACAGATTCCCAGATCACTGGTTTACCAAGGTCAGGTTAGTAAAGTTTGTGAGATTATTTATGACAATTTGGAGAGATACTGGTTAATCACAAAATGAATATTCATTAATTATTGTATGTTCATGAATTATCAACCATAAATCATTGCTCATCAAAAATACATAGAAGTGCATTGTCCTTTCTGATAATCCATTGAACATTTTTTTCGTTCCTAAAACTATTGCCATCCCTTCACAGAGAAGAAATCGGCACCAAGTGACTGAGGCAAGGAGGCAGACAGCTCAGATCCCAGTAACTGCACTTCAAGGTACTCCCTCAAGAGGCTTAGGTATCTGGTGAGGGAGAGGATCCTCTCCTTAACACATCTCTGTACACAGGCACGTTTGCAGATTCAGGGTATCTCGGGTGTATGGACACAAACATGCAAGCACTGTCTGAATGGCTAATATGTACCCGTGTGGACGTTATCTATTTTGCCAGATACCTGCTCACACATCACCTCACCAGTCATTCTGTACTCAGTTTCCAACTGTATAATTCAAATGAATCATATTTTACTACTTGACAAAGTGTAGAACTCTTATTATAAATCAGACATGCCCTCAGATATCTGCTAGAAGCACAGTCTGCTTCCAGCATAAAGCTTTGTATAAAGCTTGTGTTTGGACTTTCTGTCCTTGTATGTATTTATCACTGCACTCCATCCAGTGACCAAAACAATAATTGGTGCTTTAAAATGCATTTCCTACTTTTTGGGGGGGAAATATGAATCAAATAAACTGCCTGGATTATGAATCAAATGAACTACCTACTACTCTTCTATTAAGAGAGTGTTCATCCTTATCAAATAGATGAGTAGGGCTTTTCAGAGGTTGTACAGAATCTGTATACCAATTATTAAAAAAGGAGACCAAAATAGAGAGGAATATATTACACTGCTTGAACTGTTTTTTATTTCTGCTTTGTTCCCCTTTTCAAACAAGGAAGCAAAGTCATGACCCTCTTTGACAGGGTCTGACCCTCAGCTGACTGCACTTCCAGCTGAGTGGCTTTGCAAAAAGATAAAATTCAGAGTGCTGTTTCTGATACTAGAGTTATTCTGTCCTTAGTGATGTCTGGCCTTGCAGGATTTTTGCAGCAGGAATGCTAAATAAGTAACCACTGGATACAGATACATGTGTCCACATCTCTAACCACAGATGGCCAGATAATGTTATCAGCAGAAGAGCGCATGAAAGTTACCTACAATTAAGACATTTTTTATTTATATGTTCAAGTCGGATGTTTGCTAAACCAGTCTTGCTAAAAACACCCATAGATTTTGAACACACTAAATTGTTATTATCTGAGGTGGATTGGGAATTGGCTACATGGCAGAGCTCAGAGGGTGGTGATCAGTGGTGCGGAGTCTAGTTGGAGGCCTGTGTTGAGCGGAGTGCCCCAGGGGTCAGTCCTTGGTTCAGTCCTGTTCATTTTATTCATCAACGACCTGGATGAAGGCACAGAGTGCTCCCTCAGCAAGTTTGCTGGTGATACGAAGCTAGGAGAAGTAGCGGATACTCCAGAGGGCTGCGCTGCCATCCAGAGGGACCTGGACAGACTGGACAACTGGGCGGAGAGAAACCTCATGAAATTCAA
>JAWLRI010001006.1:195194-232357 GCA_034781795.1 Crypturellus tataupa
GTGGAGTCTCCTTCTCTGGAGATCTTCAAGACCCGCTTGGATGCAGCCCTGTGCCACGTGCTCTAGGTGGCCCTGCGGGTGCAGGGGGGTTGGACTAGATGACCTCTAGAGGTCCCTTCCAACCTTCGGCATTCTGTGATTCTATGATTATATTCTTGAGAAAAACAACTATGTAAATGAATGAATTGGAAAGAGAGAGCCTGTTCTGAGATATTTTGGGGACATTTTTTCTGTTGAATGACAAAGCAACTAAACATGGTAGTTGCAGAACTCATGTAAAGCCATGGAAAGTCTCTTAGCAGATAGGTCAGACCTGCATAGACTCATGCTCCATGAATAAATGAGCCATAATTATTAGAGAAACATCCAGGCTACGCAAGTGAAAGCAACTTTCAGTACATTGTACTGACCCTGCTCACTCTTTTCTCCTTGGGTAAGCCCTTCAATACAAGCTGAATACTAGGTGCTCTTTGTGTACTCAGATATTGAAAACATATTGATTGCTTCGTAGATAAGGCCTCCATCGGCAGTGCAACTTTGCAAGCCTTTCTTTTTTTGCTTTTTTTTTTCTGTTCACACAAAATCCTTTCTGATTGTGTAATACTTATTTTTCCATGGATACCGTAGTTTCAGAAATAATTTCTTAGGGAAAAAGATTAGCATGAAATCTAAAGAGTTTCTTTAAGCAAATATTTTACTATTTACAATACATTTAATCTAGAAGACAATCGAATCCAAGCGTCTTTGATAAAGTGCTATTTATTTGTTCAACCACCTTAAGCAGAATGGATAATATTTCTTTTCTCTTGTTGATTAGTGCTCTGGCTCAGTTGCCTTTGTTTTTTAAATGCTTGACAGAATGTTTGGGGAAACAAACAATGATTTATATTTTTAGAACTGCAATGTTAATACAAATTTATTCTAATTTATTTTGATGTTATATTTAGAACTAATACAAAGTTTCTTAAAAGCAAGTTAGATAGTTTCCTTTTCAGAATATGAGAACCCTGTACCACCTGTGTATTACACTCAGGGGTATCTGTAATATTTTTGTGAAAGATGCAAAAGCAAATGTGAAATTTATGAAAAGAAGCCCTCACGGTTCCTCAAAACTGAATGAAATCATAAGATTGCCGCTGGAACGTTCTCAGCAGGCTCCAAAAGTACTTGCCAATTATATACCCGTCATTCACCATCTGTCAGCCCCCCTCTCTGGTCATTTGTCTATCGGATGACTCACTGCAGGGTGCTCTCGGTCTCGCCATTACTTCATGTAATGAGAACCTTGCCTCCTTGCACCCCTCTTGCCAGCCTGTGTCCGTATCGTTCATTCATGGCGAGCCTCCCCGTGGCACAGCAGGGAGAGCAGCTCCGGCGGCTACCTCCTTGCAGCCCGGTGCCGCCGTGACCGTCCCTCCTGCCCGCCACAGCCCCCATCTGCTCGCACCGCTGGGCCAGCACCTACAGAGTTATTTCAGCCACGCGGCGCTTGGAGCACAGGAAGATTGGGAACTTGCCCAAGGGAACCTGCCTTCCCTTGAACTTGAGAAAAGACAAATATTTGCTATCAGGGGAGGGGAAAAGGGTGCTAGTGACTCACTTGGATCCCCTCCACAGAAAATATCAGGAGCACTCTGCTGCAAGGGGAAATCGCAGGGGATTCCTCTCCTAGTGATGCTTCACGCTGTGCTTCACGCTGCGCCTGGAAGGAGGGCATCCCTCTTCTCCCATCTGCCATGTGAGATCGGGAGCTTGGGCACACTGTGGAGCGTCGCAGTAGGGGTAGCACGTGGGCCCTAAACGGAAAGAGTAAAATATTATGACTACAGGTTGTAGGCCAGTTCGCCTGTCTGTAGGGAGATTGCAGAGAAAATCTGGGGGAAGGAGGAGCAAGGATGGAGGAAGGTTTTTGGAAAGCAACTTCTGCTCAAATTCCTCATAATTTCAAATTCGATATTTTGTATTTTTATACTTTTATGTTTTATTCTTTTTAACTCATATAATTAGAATTCGCACAGTGAACCAGCGCTATTCAGTGCAGATTTGTTTTTCACTCCTCCAGTATATCTTTCTTCCTGCCATAGTATTCCTATGCCATCTCTTTTTCCATAATCATCTCAGTTCTTTTAGGTAGGAATAGTGAGACAGGGTTGCCTTAAAATGAATAGAAATCCTTTAAAGTCAAGCCTATTCCCTTTCTGTAGTGTAAATAATCAGTCTGAATGTACTTAAACAACAGTTCTTTATGCTGTCTGGTAGAACATGCTGGCAAAAAGAAAAAAGTTGCCACATGAAATTGTTAATTGAGGAACTCGGTCTCCTCCTACTACCTCCTAATTAGTCTCCATCCCTTCATTTACAGGACAGACTTCCAAATTAATTGATTTTCACCAGAGGAGGGCAGACTCATGTATATTTAAGCAAATTAAAGAAAAAATGCTCATTTGAAACAAACTTTTTAATGTGATTGGCCAACAATGATTTAAAATTTATTTTAGAATGCAGTGGTGTAAAATAATGCTTCTAGATTTGTTATCCATTAACTGTATAGTTTAAATATGTCTCAAACATTTGGGTCACCTATATAAATATTAATTTTGCTAGTACAGTGAAGCCAAAAGTAAATTGGAATGAGCCATGTCAATCTCTAGGGGGCATAGCAGAGAGGTTATTATAAGTTGCAGTCGTATAGGTATATGGGTGGGAAGATTTAATGACCCTGATAGAAAAGATTAATATGAAGAAGAATAAGGGTAATAGTGTGAGTGTATGATCCTCTTCTGCTGCTTGCACTGAAATTGTTGTAAATAATGACCCTTAGCACTGGGTTTATCAGGCAAAGTCCATATTTTCCAGCGCTTTTGCTGTTACGGATAGTTTTTTGGGTTTTTTTATCCTTTCCTGAAAGAGTCACCTTGGCATGCCAATGTTTGTTGCCTTAGCTCAGTGTAGAGTTTTCCTGTAAATAATGAAACAAGCAAGCAAACAAAAGTACTTTCTTCTAAGTTATTTTAATCTAGATACACAAAAAATTAAGTGTCTAAGATATTAGAAACAATTAGTATTCCAGGAGGGAACATCATAAACATTTCACCTCATATTAGTAAAGCAGGTAGTAAATGTAAAAGAAGAGATACAGCTACAGGTAAGCTATGCAGAAGAGATTAATGTACGCTAATAAAATTTCCCTGAGGTATGGGACCATAGCCAAGGAAGGGAGAGTTGTCCCAACAAAATTACATAGGAAAATATGAAACACAGTTGTTGGCCAAGATTCTAAATTCATAGTGAAATAGGACATACAAGTCAGTGGATATTCCCATTCATTTTCAATTGATTCTCTTTCCAGGACTTGATCTGTATTAATATCTGACATCTGTCAGTGGTCAAAATGGAAATTGCCTCACCAAACTATAAATATGAACTTTCATATAAAGGCACACCCAGTGAGAATATCTTCAGTGAGACATTAAAAAAAAAATCCCACACACTCTCCTTTGCAGGTTTCAGCCCAAGATTTGAGCTTTCAGAAATCTCTTCTCTGCTGTTATAGAAGTGGCAATTAAAAGGAAAAAAGGAGTCGTCCTAGCAGCCCAGGTGTAACCTAGGCAACTTGAGAAGCCTATGAGAAAACGTGCACTGAATACCCGTCCTATGTCTGTGCATTCTTGTGAAATAAAAATATACTTATTTCCTTCAAATAAGCAGAAAAATCAGCTTTGAAAAATCAGTGTGAAATAACATGTTATTTTACAAACTGGCAAGTAAAGCAGCATTGTTAATGCTCCCATAACTTAAACATCTATAAATGTAATTGCCTTGAATAGGCTGAGATTTCCTCAGAGTACTCTAAGCAAATACATTCCTTTTTCTAACTAATATGCAAATGAAACTAGCTTCTTGTTCTGTAATAAATAAAATAGATTCTGGCTAATCGGTCTCTTTCTAATTTCCTAGGTTGTTATACTTCTTTTCAATTCCTAATACAATAAACCAAACCGAAATGTACGGCACATACAAAAACTTTATCTAATATTCCCCAGATGTGTTCTTTCATTACTGTCGTGAGGAGCAATAATTTAAACATTCTAAAGACTATGCAGTTGTTTCCTGATCTTGCAAAAAGGAGGCTTGCCAACCTTCAGCAATGTTTGTAAGTAATGGTGTGAACATATAATTGGATGAACCTTAAAAATTAATGTTTGGGTGGTTGCACAGATAGCTCCCAGCCTGCTGCCCATTTTGAAGCCTACTGCTGGTATGATCCACCATCCCATAGTGTCACAAAGATGTTCTTCCAGCCTGGAAATACTTAGGATCTTTCTGTGAGCTTTCTGGCCAGACCCTGAGAATTCAGTGTTCTGCTAGGCAAGGGCAAGGCTGGTGGCTGATTTAATCAAGTATTTAAACTTTCTTGGTCAGTAGACTATTTTTTAGGAAGTAGTAACCTCTTAATAATAGAGAGGTCCAGATATGTCACTCATTTTTCATGCATTACAATTCCTCTCTTAATTTGTCAATAAAATATGATGTATGGGTTGGACAGGGATAGAGTTACCACAGAGTAAGGATTATGTGTAAAAGACCCAGTGCAAAGTCAGCCAGCAGCACACTTGGCATCTGATGAGATTTCCTGGCATTTATTAAATATCAAATCATGACATTTAGGGAGGCAAAAACACTTAACCCAGTTATAATAAGCTCTCTAGATACTATTGCCTATGCTGGCAAAACTAAAATAGCAATGAACACCTGTATGTATATCCACACATAGGGCCACATAAACCAGACACTAGCAAAAGCATTAAGCCCCACATACATACAAGCCAGTGTATGATTGATGCAATATATTATTGCTCATTTATTTTATCTTCCAAAAGTCATAGCATATCTACAATAGTCAAGAATTTTGCCTGTTTATAACACTGATGAGCATATTTTGGACTGTGAGTTTTTTGTGTAAGATTAGTCATGCTGTCTTTTCCAAATAGTTCGTGGGCAATTTGAGAAGCATCCCAAGCATTTCAGAATAGGAGCCCCCGCTCCTCCAGCACACACACTTTTTCATGTCATTTTATGCCCAGGCTTGCATTTTCAGGATGAACATTGTCAGCCTTTTCTGAAACTCATTTTTGGTCTTACTCTGCAGATGTGTCAGTAATGCTCACACCCAATACCAGCAATAGGTGCTCTGGACTTTGACCCTGTATGTGTTAAGAGTTCAGCAAGATGAGATAGGGAGAGTTTTTGTTTTTGTTTATAACTGTCAAGACAGGAATAATTTGGTTGTAATCAACCTCAAGCAAGCACAAACTGCCTTTTTTTTTTTTTTTTTTTTTTTAAGTTTAATAAAGCTTGGGTTCTAAAATTGCTTGTAGCTTAGGAGTGTGATATATCAACCAAGAGACGTTACTGTACCTGAGCAAAACATGGTGCATTGCAAAGAAAATAGACCACAAATAATATGTTTGAGCTATGTAATGGATTATTCTTACTTTCAACTATTTTCAAGCATAGTGTTCTTTGTGGATATTTGTAATTCACTCTGATATATGTTCTTTAATGGTATTTTTCTACTGCTTGTAATTATCAAGAAGATGCAATAGAAAACCAAATGAATTAAAAAAGATGTAAAATAGGGAAAATGGTAGAGGGCATATTTTAATTTTTATTGGCAGGTGAAGCAAGATTTTCTTCAGGTTTTTTGGGATGTGGCCTATTAGTGAGAGCCAAGCCTGGAAATCTCTTACATTTAGGTGAAACAAACTCAACTTGGCCTTCCCTGTAACTTTGCCCGGTATTCTACAAGCAAGTAAGAAACAGGAATTTTAAGTAAAACAACTGTGAAATGCAGGCTTGAAGACCAAGTCTGATTTTTGTATTTGTCAAACAACCAGCGGGATCTGGTAGAGACAGACGATGGCTGATAAACTAATAATGGGCTAAGAAATGGGTGGTCCAAAGCCCCTCAGAGGACAAGCGAAGTACAAGCGGGTGAGCAGACTTGCGTGAGATTCTGGGACACATCTCTGAAGTGTCAGTGGTGCCTGAGAGCAGTGTGGACGCGGATGTATATAAATCAGGTTGTAGCAGGCACATGCTGGAGAAGAGTGCTAACAGACTGAAAGCTGGAAGAAACTGCGCACTACAGCATGCAAGCAGGTGCTGATTAAAATGCTCGGATTCGGGTGGATGGACAGGCAGCTCTGCCATGGTGTCCCTTAATCAGCTGCACCCAAAGCTGTGAGTGCTGCTGGCTGCTTCAGGGGCAGTCCCCGGAGGAGCCTCCGTAAGCCACAGGCGTCAGAAGCCAAGCCTAGTGAATTCTCACGCTGCAAACGGCATTACGGGCGATACGCAGCTCTCCAGGTTCTTTGGCTGCGCTGTGACATTCCTGATTTGCTGCTTTCACTTCAGATTTAAAGGTTGGTTGTCAAAAGCAAGTGAGATAGTACAGACATAAAATAAAGTCCCGAATCTTAATTGCAATAATTTAGCATTGTCCACTGGGCATTGCAAAAGTATTAGCAAGTCTAGCAGAAAGATTAATAGATGCCTAGAAATAAATTTAGTCTCTACATCATATATAAAATTAAACATGAAGTTTCCTCATGAGACCCAGATTATTATTTAAATACTTGAATTATTATCGCTTTAGTGTTTCCATTTGGTGAAGTTTCTGCTTCTGCTTTCACTTTATAAGAGCAAATCGCGCCCAGGTTGTCCCGGCAGCGCCAAGGCGCAGCGCCCAGCCGCCCCGCCGCAGGGCAGGAGGCCTCCTGCTTCCTTTCGCCTCCCTCTTTTCGGGGGGCTCAGTGATCCCGCCACCCCCTGCACGCTCCTGCGGGCTCAGGCAGCCGCTGGCTGCTCCCGAGCCGGGCGGCGAACATGGCTTGGGCAGGCGGACGGGCGGGCGTCCCGGCTCTCCGGCTGTGATTGCCCGGGCCAGGCTCCAGGCCCCGCGCACGGGGTGAGCGGCAACGCAGATATTGAAATATATCTGCCTGGAGGCCTGAGTGAAGCCCCCTGTCCGTGCAGTTGTGTGGGGCACGGGGCAGCTGCGAGGGAGTCCCCGGGGCCGGGGTGGGCGCCGCGGAGGCTGGCTGCGTGTCTCGGGGGCGCACAGAGCCGCGGTGCCCCCCCTTAGAGGGCGTTCCGGTCTCTTGTCACCGCACACGCAGCGGCTTCATAACCACCAGCAGCGGGGAAATATTCCTCTTTCTCACGGATTGAACTGGCAGATAATGAATGTCCGTATGACACAGTGGATCCAATGGATATGTTTAATTCCATTGCTAAAGTGTGTTTCACAGCTTCTGACAAGAAATATCCATTAACTGCTCTTCGTACCCTTAGGTCAGTTCTTTCTGATGGCATTAATTAGACTTTTTAAAATGGACTGATCTCATTATGTGACATTTTCTGAGAAATTCATGTGTCAATAGATTTTTATCAAATGCTTAAAGGTAATTCCTGTTCTCTGAAACTTTATCAGTAAAATAAATCAGTAGAGAGATTAAGGGAATGAAAATTATTAAAAAATATGTAAGCAATCTTAAAATCCACAGATTTCCTACAAGCAAAGTGCTAGGTAGAGCTCTCCTTCAGAGGAACTTATATTTAGGTGTGGAAGGAGCTTTGCTAAGTCTATCAGGCTGCTAAGAGAAGCATTAATTTCAGCATGGAGGCTGGGATCTCATGGGTGATGAGGGTGATTCTCATATATTTGCTTTGTTGGTGCTTTTTTCTTTTTCCTGAATGTTCTTGTCAAGTATTATTGATAGTGGAAAATCCCCCAGAATTAGTGTATGGCTTTCAGTAGTGAAGTAACTGAGAACGAGGATGCAGATAAGCATGTCAGAGTTGTTGGGATATCTGCCTTCGAGCATCTCTCTGCTTTACAAATTATTACTTTCCTTCTCTCTGTCTACGCATGTGAGTTTTCCAAATGCTTGGCGGAAGAGTTGAGCAAAATACAAATAAAACTATGTGGGGTGCTCCAATCTATCTTATTTCCAGTGCTGGAAGCAGAACAGGTTATTCCTGTTAGCCTAGCTTAGCAAAAGTACTGTACAAATTAGGCCCACCTTGTTTATATCTCCATCACTTGGGTTGATTAGAAAGCTTGTTCTTATCTGTTCTTAGTTTGTATCTACTTTATCTTAAGGCCTAACCTGTCCACCAAAGATATAGGGTGGATATAACTGCCAGAGGTTACTGTTTCATTGAAGGAGGGGATCTTTTAAAAAGGATTGCTTACAAATCCATTTGACCCTGGTGAAAGGACTTTGAAGTTAAACTAGCCAGGTTTTCCTGAAATTTTGGATGTTTCACATCTTTCCTGTCTCTGGAGTTGTGTGCAGTAGCAGTATCTAAGCAGTAGCTCGTCACCCAAACAGTATGTACCCATACAATAAGAGGTGGAGAAGCAAATCTGTTTGTGGCCTAAGATTTTAATTTTGTTTGGAATACTCTTAAGACTTAATTTTAGGATTTGGAGTATTGATGTAACAAGCAGTGTCAACCTTTGCCTGTCAAGCATGGGAGGAAACGGTGGGAAAACACATTTTATTAGCTGACTAATAAAAATCTCCTCAGACTAGAGTTATAGGTTAACACTAAGACTTTTCACTATAAAGGGTTGTTTCCATATATTAAGATGTAGTCATTCTAATGAAGTTTAAAGATACTGCACATAAATACTCAAATTTATTTCTTAAGGAGTTTTTACAGATGTTGCATCAATCACAGTTCATATGAACCACAAGCGTTTTATGAATGCTAGTTGTTTAACTACCAAGCAGGTTTTTTACTGTTTTATAATTTAAAAACAAAACTAGTTGGTGAGCCAATCCACATTTCCAAGCGTTGATAGATATATCGAATTGGGCAAGAGTAAATGCACAAACTGCTCTTATTTTTAATTTACAGACAAAAGTAGAGATCGAAAGTACAACTAATAGTTCAGCAAATGCTTATTTGTTTGTTCCCAATTTACCATGTTTTCATGCAGGAATAAAATTTCTTTACTGCTGAACACATGTATGAGCAAAATCTCAGAGAAATGACAAGCTTCAGACATCATCAAAAGTTAGAAATGAAGGCAGTGATGGAATAGGCAAACCTCCTTTTCTGAAAAGGTCACTGCCATTTTCATACCTTAGGATTTCCTGGAAATTCTCTGAACTAATCCTTATATATTTTTTTCTGTCCTTTGTCTCCTTATGCTTTATTGCTTTTTTATTATTATTTTGACTAGTAGATGGCATCGAAACTTGCATCTGCGTTTCTGTAAAAGTTCATACACGAGGTTACACAATCTTTAAATGGAATCAAGTCTACGTGAAGGAAGGGGAAAGTGCAGAAATAAGCACAACTAATGGAAAAGCAGAGGAAGGAAATAAATGCAAGGAAATGTAGAAAGTAAAAAGACACATAAATATTCATGAACATTTTATATAAAGATTTGAATCCCCTGTGGCAGTCTGGTGCTATTAAAACAGGGGACATTTCTCTAATCCTGATCTTGCCAAACTGTAGTCATGAATTGATATGGAACCACAGAAAACATGAGGTACCCTGGGGTTCATCAGGCCAGCATGCAGCCTCCATCTATATTTTTGCTTTCAGGAGGATGTGTTTTAAGTCTGACTGATGTGAGTTCCCCTCTCATCCTGATATAATAATAAGAAAAAAGTAGTAACCAGCTGGCACAGTGATAAGAGCGTAGCAGTGCTGCACACCAACAGGAGGTGTAAGGTCTGGGGTTGCTTATGAAAACCGGAGCGTCACAGGGTATGGGCAGCAGACAAGGGCCAGCCAAACCAGACAGAGAAGGCATCATAGCCAGCATGTCCCTGCTGAATGCAGTGGCAAGGCTTGGCTGCTTCCTCCTAGCTGGACTTGCATCTTTCCTTGCTTCATGTAGTCAATTTAACTTTGGTGGTTTAGAAAGCAGTTTGTCACAAAAAGAAATCCAGACCTTGTTGCATCATTAACACATTAGATCAGATCAGCAGTTGCAAGATATGTTTCCTGTAGCTTACCCCAGATTACTAGGCTTGCAGTGTGGTGCCAGGGCACAGAGGTTACAGCAGTGACATCTGCAACTTAATAATGCAATAAAGGAAGACCCCCTCTCCACCCTAGTTTACTCATCATTAAATATCATTTGATGTTCTGCAGAGTAGGCTCTCTTAGGGAAAAACAGGATTCATTTTATTGTATCTTGCTTTTACAATGACAAATACTAACAGAGTGCAATGTGTGTGTGTGTATGTATGTATGTATGGCCTCCTGCAGGCTTGCTTCAAAGGCAGGCTTGTGCCTCAGGCAGGCTCCGCTTGGGCTGTTATCATAAGGAAACCAGAAACGTATCAAAATGATTCCTGCATTGAAGCTAGCAGGTGTCAGGGGGCGGCTAAAAGAAGCCCCCCACTGCGTAGAAGCCACATGACATTGAGAATGTCTGAGTTTATATTAAACTTCTGTGCAGACAGGTAACGCAATAACACGCTGCCATTATTACTGTCTGCTTTCAGATCAGGCAGATAAAAAGCATTCAGCATAAAAGGCCTGGACCAAATAAAGTTGATACTATCTATCTGCCAATAACACTGTTGCGCAAAGGATGCTGAGGCAGATTTGCAAGTGAAGAGATTTAATAGGGAGATCCATAGCTGGTGGCATACACTGGAGCAGTGTGAGTTACTTCTGGAGAGGAAATAAAAAGTGAGAGAGAGAGAGGGAGGAAAAGGAAAACTCCTTCCTGTCGGGCTTGAGCAGATCCAAAGTAGGGTCAAGGCCTGTCCGTTGGGGGGGTCTCTCCAATGCAGCAGGTGGCAATGATAAAGGTGAGGAGAGCGATGTTGGTGGGGTGATTGGGTTCTTTGCCAGAGTTTTCCCTTAGGGCCCTGTGCTTTCCATCAGGACTCTCTCAGACCCCTCGCAGGCCGTCCTGGCCCGTGGTGCTGTTAGTGTGGAGGGAGTGCGCTGCTCAGGTGCAAATAGAGCGGGCTGCCTGCTTGTGCACGGGTGTTACGCAGTAATACCTGTTAGTGGGTTAGAGGTTTTTGTTTTCCCGAATATAATCTAGTATCTGCAAAACAAGAGGTAATGGAAATCAAGGAAAAGAAGGGCGGTGATGTGGGTTTAAGACCGCGAGAAGAGCAGCATGGGAACAGAGGGGAAAAATACTGTTGCAGAGGCTCTGGGAAGAGGGGAGAGAAGCCCCAGAGCTGCTGCTAATAGTGAGCCCTTAGCAGGATCAAGGCTGTGGCACCAAAGCCCCTGAGGTACCGTGCAACAGCAGCAGTCTGTGTGGCCTGTGAGTTTTGCAGTTGATGCATTTTACGGGTGATTTTGTTTTTAATCATCATTTGGCTTGTCCTGCAGCAGTGATAACGCAGTGCACGGCAAGACATCAACTTTCTAAGGAAGATTAAGTCCCTTTGCAAAGGGAAAATGTGTGATGGATGTTATGTTGGATTATGTGACGAAGAAAAAACTCTGAAATATGTTTTTAAAGTCATTTAAAGTCATTGAAAGTCAAAGCTAAATCTTGTCAGAAACCTTCTTTGGTACTAACTGTTTTTAGACATATTAGTGTTTTACTTCCCTCTGGCCAATCCTCCTACCTATAGTTACTCCTTCATGTGGGAATGAAAGACATCAAGGTAATGAGTAATTCGAGCAGATTAGTAATGAATGAAAGACAAATAGAGACTTCTCCTTTGAGAAGCTTCCAGGCTAAAAGAGAGACAGAGTTACTTAGAAAGATGCAGGAGATGTCAGTGACTTTCTCTCTGTACAGACAGAAGTCAGTGGCACGTTCCAGAGCAAACAATTACTGTCCAGGAGACAGATTGGGAGCAATTTCTCATGAAGGAAGGCGAGGAGTCTGTCTAATGGGGATCAGGAGCTTGTGCCACCCTAAGAGCAGGGTAGAGAGTGAGAATGAAGGTAGAAGGTGAGAAGGAAACAGTAGATGGACAAAGCCAAAGGGCCAAGGCAGAGTGTGATAAAATACTACAGGGCAAGAAGTGAACCTTTGGAGGTCTTGCAGGCCTAGATGGGAAATCTGAATTTGATTTAGTAGGTGCTGGTTGATTATCTTTCCTTTTTCCTTCACCAAAAAAAAAAAAAAAAAAAGGAATCACAAGGAATTGGAAAACAATGTACAGCTAGTGGTAAGAAGTTCCAAGAAGATGTTGTGGCATAGGAAGGGAATAAAAGGATACATTTTTTTCCCCGTACAACAGGAAACACATCCCCAGTCAGTATCATATCAATGTCACTTTTTTGGGGGGGGAGGGGAGGAAGGTGGGAAGAAAGCAGCATTTGTTTTTGCATGAAGAAGGGAAGGAAACACTTTTTCTTCCCATTTATTCTCCAATGAAATTAAAGTGAGCTTAATTATTCTTTCTGGAGAAATGTGAGAGTCTGTACATAGAACAAGCAAGGCTGCTTTGTTGGGACTGTTATTGTTATCAGTGGGATTTTGGGTCTGCACCAAATTCTCAGATTGTACCCTTCTTTCTCAGTCCTGACTTCCTGCATGCTGACTATCTTTAGCTAAAAATAATAAGCATGATATTTTCTTGTGACTAAGACAATTATTGTCAGGATAGGTATATAGTAGAATATTTTGCTGTGGGTAAATCTAGGAAATCTTGTACTTGGTATTGATGTCCACTAAATATCTTCCAAATGCAAAATGCAATGTTATTTTTATACTTATACAATATATTTTATATACTGTGTTGGTTATAGGACAAAAGTTCAGCTGATTCAGCTTAACAATCATGTGTTTTGTTTTTATCTTCTGCTACAGATCTTCTTTATCGGATCATCACTGAACTGAAAGGACAGGAGATAAAAGCCTTACGAAAAGGGTAAAGTAACATTTTTTTTTTCCAGGTGTGGGAAAAAAGCCCCTTCTCAAAGTGCTTTGTTAATTGTTTCCTTTTCCTTGCAGTATTTTCCTTTCCATTCTCTTACCCATGTTAATAATTCCCGTGTTAGAATTCTAAGAACAGACTTGCAAAGTATTTGAAATTGTTAACTTTTATCAGTGTTTCTGATAGAACAAACAAAATGCTTGTGTGTGTGCTGAAAGTAAGAAACAGTTCGATATCCCTCTTTTGGTAAATGAGTTCCGGACCAACATTTTTCTCTTTTAGGTGAAAATTAGGAAGTGGGATCTCCTAGATCTAGCAGGTTATCTGATATTGCTGTAGTTTTGATACTTCAAAGAGTCAATGTAACAGATAATACAGAATTTCTTTCTATTTTGCTTGGCTGATTTCTTATGTTGATGCTACATAGCAAGGAAAAAAAAACAGTTTTATTATGTTTGGATGAAAAATGGCTTCAAAAAGGACTTCATGCATTTCAGTATACAGTGCTTAAATTCTGTAGATTTAGATCCAGCAGAGGGGAAGATGAAAAGCACAGACGTCAGGAATATATCTTCAGTTCTCCTTTTCTCTTACGTTTCTGGACCTTATTCACTACTACAGATACTTGTCACTTAGGATTCACAACCTGGACCTCTTTCTAGAACAGCGATTTCTTTCAAAGCTCTTGCTTTTAATGTAGTGCTTCACAAAGGTGGTGTTTTTCTCCGCAACAACTGGGTAGTCAGATCATTTACCCAGAATATGGGGGAGGTGAGTTGAATTACCTTTTTCTCCACATCTTCCATCTTCCAGGACAATAATTAAGCCTGTGCTGTTTGGGAGAGAAATACTTCTGACCTCCTCTGATTTGGAAATATCTGAGGGAATACTTTTTGCCTTGCAACACTGACCTAGAAAGGAATGCAAAATCCTAGTTCCACTACAAGACAACAAAGTTTACATTAACTCTATTAATGAGTGAAATGATTAGACAACCTAATGCCATTAATAAACTGTCATGCAGCATCAGTGGTCTGATGAGCAGGATGCTGGCCTGTTTGGAGCTTGTCAGTCCCAGGGGGAGAAGGCCCATGCCAAGACTTTTTTTTCTTTTTTTTTTTTAACCTGTATAAATAGTAATGTATTTGGGCCACTGGAACAGCTGTACTTTTTTGCAAAGTTTTTGTTCTATCTTACACAGATCTGCTTCTTCCGCTGAGAAATCGTGTCAGAATACATGAGGGTAGCAGTACAATGCTGGCAATATTTCTCACTCCTCATAACCTCCGTCTCCTTCTGATGTCCTATAATCTGCCAGTCTCTCCTCTTGTGTCGGGGTTAGTACTGCGAATTACAAAATACTGCAAAGAGTGGTGAGGAGGGTTGCTGCGTGCTATGCGTGAATTACAGGCAGTGTGGCACCATCATGTGTACATCCAGGCAACCCGTGCCCTTCAGTTGATCAGGCTGGACATATGGAACCGTTGCAGTAATTATAAAGATCCTCCAAAACTAACTGCAGCTCTGTAATGCATAATGACAGTGTTCATATTGGCAAATATCATTGATTGTGCTTGATAGCGTATTACGCTACTTGCCAAAAAGGTCAGCTTTTTTAATAGAAAGAGAATGGAAATCTGATTTCAATTCTTATTTTGTCTCCTAATCTAAAAGGTGATTTTGAGTGAACAAAACTTATAGCTAGATTCTTTAAGGGTTAAGTAATGTCGCTTGGGATACTTCTGAAAAATAGATAACATGTATAAGTAAGACAGTTGTTTAAAACCCCTCAGATTTCTAAATTTGATCAGTCAAAGCAGAAGTGAGTCAGCTCACTGTTTTGAGTAGCAAACAACATTCATTGCAAAAATACTTACCATTTGATCAGCACCAGTCATCCTGCCTACGTGATAAATCAAACCATAATTTTCTTAGCTCCGGAAGATAAAATGCTTAGGAGACAGTTTTGCTTTGGAAGCATTTGAAACATTGCATTAGCAATGACGTTATTAAAATTGCTCTTGATCCATGCCATGCTGTGATCATAACCTGGTTTTAGTTATTTAACAGTATGGTGAGGAAAAAAATCTTTCAATATATCCCATGTAGTTTCCTCTACTTCTTTATCTCACACAGTATAGTTCATTCATTGCTTCGCTTCCCAGAGTGATCCTTTGAAGGCGAAATGTTCCGTATGATTTTCTGCCTTGTTCTAGCTCTGCTCCCATCGTAGTCAGCAGTGGCCTGGTACTCGTGCGCTCAGTAATAGCCAGGACTCTCTGAATTCCCTTTTTCTAGGTTGGTAATGATATTAACATTCTTCATATGCTAAAGGCAGATTTACCTGCTGGGGCGGTCTAAAGCTAAACTTCAATTCCACATCCCTCACCTTGAAATGAATTTCTTATCTGTAGAAGATCCAGGGGCTGAAAGTAACACTTGAAATAACTGAGTTTTATCCAAATTTGTACTTTCTTCAAATTAAGAAGAGAAACTGGTGATTATTCTATTTCAATGACAGGTTTGATTCAAACTTTTTTTTCCTTCTTTTTACACTGACAAAAAATATCTAAAGTCATTTCTCTAAACCTGAAGCTATGCATATGAAAAGCCATTGCCTTTTCATATTTCCATGCTGCTTTTTAGTACAAACTGAAGTGAAAAGGTTGATCTTCCAGCTTTGCTGAAAAGAAAGAGGACAAGGGAAAAAGAAAGGGCAGGAAAGTGCTCCAGGGGCTGCCCTGACATCACCTGCTTATTCCCTGTGCTGCTTCTCTTGTGACTGTGTTCCTTATCACAGGAATAGTGCCTCTCCTTAGCCTTCTACCTCTGTTCTGCAGGTCTGGGAAAGGGTTTGTCCCGGCCTGGGGCAGCCGTCAATTTACCAGTCTGGAATTGCAGGCTGGAAGGACACGGCCAGCCTCAGTGCTGTTTAGCTCCATGCTCAGTGCTCTTTAGCTCACCCATGACTTTTCAAAACACGTAAGACTTGCTTGGCAAAGAGTAAAGGAAATCTTTTTCCTTAATTAGCCCGTCTTGACTACAGGGAAGAGTCCTTTTCCTGACCCCTGGTCTTTTCTTTTTGCTGTAGGCTCTTTGTGTGCTTTTCTACATAGCACATGATTAGTTGGCTTTCTCAAAGTAATAGTCCTCAGCTCAGCTTATCAAACCTGTGCCTCCAAAAAGAAGTACAGTCATTTTTGTGATTTTTTTTTACACCATATCTGGTTTACTGCACAGCCTAGGCACAGCTCAGCCTTTAAAGATACGCAGACAAAATTTGTGAGTCCCAGAAAATACAGACTGGTGTTTGTTTAGTATAGTTTTCAAAAACAGCTATGATTCAGGTGAAGTTTTTGTTATCTTAATGTCATTTATGCCTGAGATTCATGTTTGCCTGTCCCTTATGTTTCTAAAAGGAAATCAAATAGTTGGTGCAAGGATATGAAATCCTGCTTGGTGCCTTCACAGTCCCTGTGGCTAGACAGTGCTCTCAAACATTCCCTGCAGAAAACAACATTATCTATTAAAGATATGTGCAATATTTTACAGTCTCTCCAATAGCGTGGTATAGGCCCCTAGAGAAACTTACATTTTGGTTTCCTAGAAATCAGCAGAGAAAGAAAAGGAGATGGATGTTCTAAAACCAAATATTTGATAAGCTAATTTTAAAAAAGTAATTCATATAAAGGCAGTATTTCTATGAAATCCATCCAAATAACAAAATAACTCCTGAATGAAGTCAGCGTGCTTCTGAACTCAACATTTTAACTTTGAGGGGATTTAATCTCAGTATAATGCTTAAGCATACCTTTTGAGGCATAATTTAAAGTTGAGCATAATTTTAGAATTTAGTTTCCTCCTCTTTTTACTAGTTAGCAACAAAGTGGAATTTAGGTTGGCAGCTGACACAGACCTGTCCGGGTGCAGTATGCAGCTGTAGGCAAAGATTTTCATAAATACATCAGGAAAAATATATTAATAGATCACATGTAGTCCTATCCAGATAGCAAAATTTGGGCTACAGGCATTACAAAAAAAAGACCTTAATAAAACCGTTTTTTTGTAAAAACTTGTCTGTGAGCAGTAAATTTGGTGGGATTACTAATGAAGTAACACTTCCTGACTTCCGAAAATATTACAGTGATGTTTTATATTCATGCTGTAATAAATGTAGGCCATTAGTAGTAAAGTCATCCTGCATTTGGTTTCCGTCACGATTGTAGCTGATATGCAAGAAAAATAAATCAATAGCATTGTGGTAACATCAGCCAACAGTGCCGGGTGATGAGGAGGAAATGTGGGGAAGATCCCTGTATGTCAAGGGTATGCAGGTACCCTGTCTGTGAGATGCCATGGGCTAAGAAAAATAATGGGCACTGCGGTATGTGCGTGAAAGGGTCTACTGCAGCACCCGTGTTTTAATGGGAGAAACCACAACCAGGAAGAGCGTGCCTGTCCCCCAGCACCTTACACCTACGGGAAGGCAAGGAAAACTTCAGGGAATGTTCCCTATCATCCTTGATTTAGTCCACAGAAATTTAGCCTCCTAGAATAACATACTTCTATATGACTATTTCTTTAAAACAGCATAAATCTGACACTGCATGGCTAGATATTTCCCATCCTTCTGGGCAAACTAGCTGTGCTATGGTGAGAACGTGGTTAATAAATGTTTTGTTCTACCCTCCTCCCCCAATTGCAAATGCATGCAGGATCAATGGTACCATTAGTGGTCCTTTTTCTGCATCAGTGTATTTCTGACACGTGCGCTACGAGCATAAGAGGATGATCTGACCTCTTTATTGTAGTGGGATGCGGCAATTAATTTTTTATTGAAATTTCAATTAGCTTTTCTGTTCCTATAATGTTTTACCTAAATCCTCCTCTAAGTTCCTACTGAGGTTACCAGAAAAGATCATTTAAGCATGACGGTGTTAAAAGGTAGAGGTAAAGAAAACAAATTATTTCTATTGTGTACAAAATTGAGGTCACTTTAGGTTAACTGAATCAGATTCCTTGAAGAGATGAAGACTTTCCACATCATGAAAAATCATTCAGAGAATTCTAATTGAAAAAAAGAAAGACATCAGCCTCTTAGAGAAAAAGATACGAAGATTAGTACAACTGAGCAAGAAAACCTGGAATAGATTTTACAGACTGTTGCCTTTATGACCCTTATAAAAGAAGAATTGTCAAATGAAAAACAATGGAGAAAATGCTGCAAATTACAATATCATACAAAACTGTCTGGCAGGCTGACTTCACAGTAGAGAACAACTAACGGAAATTAGATCTCATAATTAGAATTCCTATGCACCTGAAATATTTAATTGCTATTAGAAATTTTCTAAAGGGAAACCTAGTCCAGTACTTGGCACCAAAATAAAAAAAAAAAGAAAGATGTTTATAGACAGCTATAAATGTCATTTGGCAGTGATTGCTGTAGTGAAGGCTGAAGTGTTTGTTGTTGTTGCAAAACTGTTGTTTTGGCTACATGTGACTTTCTGAAAAATGTAGCTGTCTGCTGAAATATTCTGTTATTAATGGAAATTTTTAAAACTGTTAATTCTCTAGCTTGCATGGCGCAGGAGATATATTGTAATGAGTAGTGAAGCTACTTTGAAGAAGTGTAGAAGTGGTAAATACGAGGAACCTGAGCCACGCGCGGTGAGCGCTGAAGCAGTCAGCTGTAGGCAGCGCAGAGGGCTGACCCCCGTCAAACATGCAGCCACCCGGCAGGGTCTCTGAGGCTCAGGTAATCGGGGAGCCCTGGGCAGCTCCCTGGGGCTGCGGGCAGCGGAATCCAAGGGAAGACTTTTGTCTTCGCTCTGCCCTGGGGATCTACCTCTCGTGACAACCCGCTCCGTCCCCCTGCCGCATTCTGAGTCGTGCTGGGCCTAATGCTGGGTTTTTGCTGTAGCCCGTTGTGTTGTAACTGCTTGATCAGGCTGTCCCTTTTGAAATGAGCCCCGAGAGCCCAGTGTCACTGCTGTGAGAGAGGCGTCGGAGCAGCCCGTCTAGTACAGTGGGCACCACTCACTGCGCTTTGATGTCCCACTGGAGTCGTGGCAGCTGGACTGACACGAAAATTGACTGTGTCAGGGCACAGGGCAACTGCGAGCAGGGCTTGCCCATCTTCCATTGAGTAGCTTGTAAGTACCAAGAGAAACTGTTTCCTACAGCTCCAATCCTCCCGACAGCCGCATCCATTGCCAGCAATGGCTCCGACCCTGTAGCTCGAAAGCTCCTCCAACAACGGCGCTGACAGCTCAGGAAGTCCTCAGGGCGCCTTCCCTGAGGTGCAGAGGCAGAAAAGGAGGAGTTATGGCTCATTCCATACTCGAAGGAGGCTTTGGAAAGATATGACAGGAAGAAATTAATGTAAGCTTAGGGATTCACCAGGGACTGCCTGAAATTCACGGCCGATACAGTTTAATCCCTTTGAATTTGGTGGCACGCTGCCCGCTGCATGTGTGGCCGTTTGGGCTGTCTTGTGCCTGCAGGCCGGGGTAGCGGTGCTGCAGGAAGGAGCAGGCTCCGCAGTTCGTGTCGAAGCACAAGATGCAGCTGCAGAAGAGATGCATCTGCCCGGTGCTCCTGCCGCCCGCCCGCAGGGAGATTGAACGGAGGGAAAACGTGTCGGCTCCCGCCACCTGGGAGGGAAGAGGGTTGCTATGAGAACAGAGCCTCGTCTTTGCGGTGCCGGGTCAGGCTGCTGCAAACGCTGCAGCTGCCGCCTTTACATTTTTGTCTTGCAGAGCTGCTCCTTCAGACCTTACAGATGCACAGTTGGTAGCTTTAGATCATTTTTTAGTGTTTTCTTAAATCTTCTGAAAGAAAACAGCTCAAAGCACTTCAGTATTACTACTGTGCATTCATACATGAACTGCTCGGGAAAATAAATGATAATTCTTTTGAAATAACATTTCATGCATGCATTTTTCACCTCTCTTTATGCATTTGTAAGCAGTTAAAATCTATGATTATCCAATAACAATGAACTGTTTTGAAGATGAAGACTATTTTCTCTGTTCCAGTTGTTCTTTTGTAAGCATATGTCTAAAAACTTTGCTCCTTCGGGCTTGCTTTAAAGATAAAGCAACATAAAGCACACGTCGTTGTGGGGCTGGCATGCACCTTGCAGAAGGAGGGTCTAGGTTCTTAACTGCGTTCCCTGCCATTCTGCCTGTGGTAGCAGAGCTCAGCATCTTAAAAACACACCTGGAGCGTGTGATTTCCTAACTTGCGATGGTTGCTGTTAGTTGAGTTCATTATTGGCAATTTTGCTTCTCTTGAAGAATAAAAATGAGTACGAGCTTTTCTTAGAGCAATGGAAATGAATTGCTCTCTGTATTTTAGTGCAACAGAACAGCCCCTCACACACCTAAGGATTAGACAATATGCAGATCAACTCATCATTTAATGTGATGTGAGGTCTGCAGATACAGAAGAATATAAAAGCACTAGCTAATATTAATATCTATCTTGAAATATTTTTTTCTGATTATCTTCAAAATAGCTCAATGTAATTAAATCAAGTAAGTTAAAGAATGAGAATAAGGT
The DNA here is from genome assembly GCA_034781795.1 of Crypturellus tataupa. Lineage (NCBI taxonomy): Eukaryota > Metazoa > Chordata > Aves > Tinamiformes > Tinamidae > Crypturellus > Crypturellus tataupa. The sequence continues at coordinate 215,660 of JAWLRI010001006.1, forward strand.
ATTACTTAAGCATCCTCCTTACATCTCTCTTGTGATCAGATTCTCCCTCAGGGAAAAGGGAAGTCGACTAGAACAGAGATGCTGGGAGAGCAGCTTGACCTTTTAAAGACATTCAAGATTCACTGTGAAAGCTGTAGGTCCTGCACAGGTATAGCCAAGTAAACCAATACCTAGGTATTTTGAGATGGATTGTATTTTATAAAACATTTTCTTGCTTATTTTTGCCTGAAACATATGACATGTTAAGGTCAGTGGAATATAAATCGAAGGTCACTCCTATTTATAGCAAAACTACCTCCCACGATCAATAAAGCCTGTAACTGAATGCAGAGATTTTTCAGTTTAATCTTTGTGGATGGAAAGATTAAAGCAAGCTTCCTAACTCCATCCCTTTGCATTTATTGGCTTGATGAATGAGGAGAATCTGGGTAGTGAGTGGCCTGAAACAAAACTCCCTGGTATAGAGGGGAGGCTTTCCAAAGACTTGTGCAATCTTTGAATTAATCTAAGGTTTCTTTTAAATTGGAATCTAGAAATTTCCAAATGCAAACAGAGCATAGGTATCCCGGAGAAAATACTCCACTAGTTTGAAGAAATTCGTTGTAGGAGAAAGGGACAAACAATTAGCCTAGAAGTAAATATAACTTCTGTTAATTCTAAGAAAGATGTATACAGAACCTGTGGGATACTGAAAACTTTGAAACAGCATGGAAAGAAAAGCTGCAGGCAATAAAGGGTGAGCAGCTTTAATTCAGGGCTTACAGTGATTAAACTACTGGAATTTTAGTTATGAATTTGTTTTTCTAGCTTAAGTTCATAATATTCTCTGAATATTTTGTGCTTAAATGTTCTATCTTGTCAGAGTGAATGTTTGAACTTCCATTACTTTGAATGTTTCTCTTAAAGATTTCTGTTCCCTTGACTATAGCTTTTTTTTTTTTCTCCTCTTAGGATTTGCATTTTCTGAGTACCAATAAACCAACTCTTCTTGATTTGAGCATTCTAGTTTTTAAAAGCCACAATGAAACCACGGTTTCCCTTGGTGTCCTTTGGCTGTCCTTGCAGCTGTTTTCTTAAACAAAAGTCTCCAGTTGCTTTGTTAGCTTAGCCCCATTCTGCAGCTAGTTCACTGAATCGGGGTAAATACCTTCTTGTTTGCACCTGTGTGCAGGTCAAGGAGGAGAAAAAACTCTAGTTCTCTGCAAATTACTGGAGTTATTCAGGAGAATGTTCTTTTCCATTCTTTGAAGTTAGCTCGTTTTGCTCTTCTCTCACACAGCCTGTCTGACAAGTGACGCTGTGGAACATTTCACGGTATTTTTAACTAACAGATTGCCCATTGAGGATTCTTAAAAGTGCTCTGAAAAGAAGATAGTGTTTTCTGAGGTTAATTTGTGCATCTTATTTTTTTATAATATATGCTGAGATGCATGCATGATTGTTTTTGAGAATTTCTGAATACATTTCCGTATAGAAGTAGTCTTTTCTTCTTTTTCACAAAAAGTTCATTCTTCCCAGATAGCTTTTTTTCCTGCCCCCCCCCCATCCTAAAGGTCTCCCACAGTCAATGGAAATTATTAATTATATGAACTTTAAGATTCGTTGTTCTGTGTTCCTCTCACTGTTTCTCTAATTTATGGATGCTCCCAAATACTATTGCATTATATAACCAGCTCTCCAAGTCTCCTCTTTTATATCTCACCTCTACAAAAGTCTGCAAGAAGATCTGGAATGAAACCTTTTTCTGTGTCAGTTTTTCCTTTTCAGGCTGTATCGTTATTGATCTAAGATCATATAGCAAGATGTCCACAGAGAATGTGTCTTGGAAGCTGGAGTCTTGTGAAAAATGTTCTCCGGGGGTTGCGATCTGATTCTGATCCATGTAAACATATGCGGAGAAAAGGCAGGAAGAGCGAGAAATCTATTGACACAGGCAATTCCCTCTCACCTGCCTACAACTCTGTAAGGACAGGACAAGAGTGATGATGGGTTGGTGACACTTCATATTAAAGACACTGTTGGGTTGCTAAAATCACTGAAGTCTTCAAGTGCTTACGGGTTCAAATGCTGAATACAAGATACGGCAGGCTGCTCTGACTGCCCACATGTAACTAGACCCAGGACTCACGGGTCACCATGTGCTGCTGAGGTAGTGACCGCCAGCAGGAAGAGACATCGTGAAGAAAGTACACTGGCCGTGGCACTATCCCTGCCAGATCCGTGTGGATTTCGATTGTTATGCATGTGACATTACCAAAGGCTTCAAGTAAATACTTAGGTAACATTCACATTTTTCTTTTAGCAGTAGAAAATTATTTGTGTCCTTGATTATCAGCTACATTTAGGATATTTCAAAGAGCACTAAGCCTTTTATTGCTACAGGGGAGTCGACTCTTCTATTAATCTCCATTCCCCAAGAAACCAGAAAACTTAACGGTCATTAAAATGTGTCTGCTTTTAAGAAGAGACATGCTGTCTTTTCTAATTAATGTATTTTTATTATAAGAAAAGATGTGGCACTTTTAAGCAACCTAAATAGCTATATATCCCCAAAGCATGGAAGAAAATATTAACCAGCCTATTTTTCCTCTCCATATCAAGTGGGATGTTACAGATATTCTAAGTACAAACAGCTGTACATCAGGCTGAAAAAAAAAAGATCCAGCTTGCAGCCACCTTTCTGAAAACTGTATTCAAAAAACTCCATCGTTGTGTTTTTTTTTTAATCTTCTGTGCTAGAAATGTTAGTTGCTGCATCTGTATATTAATTCCTAAAGAGACCACCATAAACCTTCCATTCTTAAAACATCCTGAGATTTGACTTGCTTAAAAAACAGCTGGCAAATGACATTATCTGTTTAGCTTATTTTTATCTGTTGGTGAATAATGAATAAGATATGTGGTTGACATATTCTGGACTATTACACTGATTTTATAGGTACTGATGATAAGAATGCTCAAAGAGCAGTGATACGAATAGGTCAGCACGCCCTAACGAAAAGCAGCTTTCATCACATACTTTGGCTTCCTCTGAAGGCACGTAGATCTTATTGTTATTTATCTATAGGCCAGTTTACTCCCCTTTTTAAAACTTTGGTTTTTCATCAAGTTTTGGGTAGGCTAGTTTTCATACTGTCTTTGGGGGCTGAGGGTGTACACTGCTACTTTTGTTCTTCTGGTGTTCACGTATCATTATGTAAAGTGCATTCAAAAAGCCCTGAATAGATGATAGAGCAGCTTCCTTAACATTCTGCCTGTGACACTTGCAGAGGAGCTCCTGAAGCACCTTAGCAATCTAATTTATAGAGGGAAAGTACACTTGTTCCTTAGTCTGCTTCACTGAATTTCCCTTCAAGGTACCTCTTCTTACTGGTATTACTAGAAATATGGGAGTAAAAGAACTGGTAAAACTGGAAACAAACCTAAATTTTACTGAAGGTCTCTGAACACTTAAGAAAAATTAGCATGGGCCTGTTTTGGAGTCCTTGGTGAAATTAAACAAGCAAACTTTAAGGAGCTTTATCCATGAGATGGGTGGTGTTACGAAGCAGTTCCCTAGAGCTTAACATGTTGATCCGGGATCTCTAGATTACTAATGCCAGCGCAGTGTCCTCCCAGATGGCCAGGAGTCCTGATGCCTTCTGACACCTTCACAGGAATTTCAGACATCAGGGGCCACTTAATCCTTAGCATCCCTACAGTACAGTAATACTGTCTACAGTACAGTGTTGCATTCATGTAATACAATAATACAATGCTATATACAACTGTATTGTTACAATAATATAATAAAGAACTTAAGAATTTGCACAGTATTTTAACGCTTGCTGCTGCTCAAAGGTTTAAAGATTTTTTTTTTTTCTTAGCAATATTGTTTTGGGCTTTTTCATCTTCCTATGCTTGTTACTCATTAGATTCATGGGAGTCTGGAGTAGTGTCTTGTTCTCTTCTGTCTCTGCAGCGTTATAAAAGCTAGGGAGGTGAAGGGACAGATTGGTTGCACCTGGGGAGGAAACCTAATGGAGGTTCTTAAGCCTTCTTAAGATGCATGTGCCATCTGAGGCTGTATTTTGGGTGCCTGACATGAAGGTGGATGTTGCATTAAGTGTTAAGTTAAGGGATGTTTTATATTGTGGAGTCCAAAGCGTGGATGATTTAAAGGGAGTTTTGAATCACTTAGGGATTTTTTTAAGACATTTAGCAGTAATACATGCCTCAAGCCCAGGGCTCGCTGCCTCCTCTTTTGGAATTGGTGCTAACACAGCCATTAGCTTTGATTCCAGGTAAGGATGGGAATGTGCGGGTTGGAAGTAGGTCTGGGGTGATGAAGAACTTCATGAGTATTCACTGAGAAACTCTCTGGAGTCATTTGGATGAGTGCTGGAGTTCCCACAAAATTTAGCTACTATTTTGAGTGAATTTTTCTGGGTTTTATGGCTATACATTGCTCTCTTTAATTAAATGTTATTATTTGGCACTTTGTTCTTTTTCTCCATTCTGTGTTTTTGCCCCTGATGTGGATCAGCTCTGTGTGTTTTGAGGTTTTTTTTTTTTTAGTTTATTTTCTTGCTGTTGTTTGTAACGTATCTTATGTTTTGTGTATTGTGGTTGACAGGTAGAGGTGCAGTTTTAAGTAATGCATCTTTCAGATTTTTTTGTAGTTGTCATAGTTTCATATTAGGCTCTCATGATTAAAACAAGTGACTCAGTTTATACTGGGTGTAGAAATATTTTCGTTGGGGTGCTTTTTTTTAAGGAAGTTCTGTTTTTCCTCTACATCTGGGAGGAAATAATATAAAATGTGAAAGGATAAATGTGTTGTTAATCTTTTGAAACCAGAAAATGATGCATTTGGTATCAATATTTAGTAGAAATAATGATTATTTTGGAGAACTATGGTCTCTGGATATATTTACAGTATTTATTGAGAGGCTTCTTTTTCTGAGTGATCCTAATTACGAGAGATCCTTCAGAATAAACTCTGAAGAATTTGTACTTAATTTGAGAAATGAGGAAAACATCTCTTAAGCTTATGATGGGTGATAGAAAGCCTAGTGCCATGAAATGGGAGAATATTTTGAGGTAATTCATGAGCAGTGGATATTTTAACTCGTTTGGCATTAGTACTGGACTCTTTATTTGTAATACAATGTGTCTCCAGTCAGAAGATGATAAAAACCCTGCTTTATTTGGAGGAGAGTCTGTTTCATAGCAGATGGTCATTTCTGGATTTCCTTGAAATATGATAAAAATATGATAGTAAACATCTAACCAATTGTTTGCAATGAAAACTTTAAACTGGGCTTAACTTTTAATACTGCATAGTACTAAGAGTGCAGAGGCTGCCTTTGGCAGGGTTGGGCTGATCAGAGGGCTTTGGTTTTAAAAAGGTGAACAATATTTTTAAGTGAGCAATAGTAATTAAAAATTGCATGTGTACTCACCAGTTAAGCCTTCTATTCCATCATGTTGAAAAAGGTTTAGTTTCCTTATTCATATGGGTTTAACTTCTTGGGAGAGCACACTGCAGGCTCAGAAGTGCAGGAGATGCAGACAGTTTTGAACTGGCATTTCTTCCCTGTGTCTCTGGTTTTACTCTGTGCCACAACTCTTCTGTTGTGAAACAGAAATGCTGAGAAAATAAATCTATAAATAAATCACTGCATCTTGTTTCTGGAATATGACGGAACTCTGGATAGCCAGGAACATGGACGTGCTATATATCATGATGCTTTTTTTCCCAGTATATGAGAACCCAAAACTACAATAAGGGAAGGGGGGAAAATGACTAAGCAGCTGAATTATGCTAATTTATCAAAAACCTCAAGTGATCAAGTATTGTTTGAGCTGGGCGCAATTTCATAATTTCTAGTAGCTAAGGTGTCAGTGAGAGTTAAGTGAGCTTCATTTTTGTACATCTGAAAAGCAAGTATGCTTGAAGCAGCAAGGCAGCAGAGAAGAAAGTAGGTTTTTGTTTATTTGTTGCTCTTCTGGACAAAATGAATCATTTTAATATGAGGAATAGTACTAGAAAAACTGCCAAAGAAACTAGCTTTTTTCCTCGAAATAGCTAAAAAATCTCTAGCTCCTGCAAGAAGTTCTCTGGGGTGGGGTGAGTTGATTCCAGGGCCTTCCCGCAAGGAGCTCTTGTAAGAACAGAAGCAGCCTCCACCTCCTCCCAGACACTCACAGGTTAAATTTATAGTCCAGCAGCTGAATTACGTATGTGAAAATACAAAACGACTCCACGAAACACTTGCCCGTCAAGAGATTTGATGAATCAAGGTGTGCTCCAGTCTTCACAGCTGGGTTTCTAAACATGCAACAGAGAAGACAATTTACAGGAATACCCACTAAACCTGACCTCTAACTTTCCATATTCATGGTAGGAACCAAGTTAGTCTGATTCTTAGCCTGTTGGAGAATATTCTTTTCTGAGAGGGGGGAGCAGTGAAGGTAGAAGGAAAGAGAATGCCTTATTTTGATTTTGCTTTTTGAGTGAATGCTTGTCAGTGCCTCAGCTCCAGACTTGTCTTACTGTGAGGTGGATTGTGTAGTTCAAGTTGCCCCTTCTTCAGGTTGTATGTCAAAGTGAGAACAGCCAAGTAAACAGGAGCTTTCTGTGAATAACTCGCCCATAATAACTGGGCAACAAGGCGTATGTGACTAGCAAGGGCGTTTAACAAGTAAATCAAGGTTTATTTCTAGTGACCAAACTACCCAGGCTTCTCTGCTGAAGGGGAGAAGGGAGGAAAGCATCAGTCTTGTCCAGGAGCCAGCGATAAGATATATCTTTCTTTGGACTAATATAATTCTTATTTGAGATATGGTAGGAAAAGATTAAACTTAGGTCAGTTACAGTTTTGCCAAGTAATTTTTCAGTCTCTGAAGGCAGAATTCTCATTTAGCCGAGAAGCTGCAGTGTGTAGCATTTGCATACTGAATTCCTTTTATTGGTATTTTTGGCAAGCACAAACCACTATATAATGTTAGCATAATTTGTTTATAACGTTCATGACTCACTCTGGGATCATTCACAAGGAAAGAGCTCTATAAACATTAAAGATGACCTATGACTACAGCAATTTATCTTATGTTGCCTGCAAACTTTCCTGCCGTGTAGAAAATGGGTCTTGGATCCCACTTAGCTCTTCCTTATCCACCTCTCACTACTTGCAATATCATCAGAAACACAAAGGTGACATTTTCACCACCATCTCTTAAGCTGCTTAGGTTTCTTTTTTTTTATTCCTTATCTCTCTCTTTCTCTCTCTCTCTCTCTCTTTTTTTTTTTTTTTTCCTTCCCTTCTCCCCTTCCCTTAAGATATTTGTCTTCCCCTTAAAAAGGCAAAAGAAAGGCAAGAAACACTTGAAGATGGTACAGGGGCTGTTACCAATAATGGAGATGATGATTGGAGATATCTGATGCTTTAATTTTATGGGTGGCTGATTTTGCTTCTTGAGATTAATTCATGACACTTTCAAATACAGTGAGTCTGGGGATCAGGAAGGATTTACTTCTGAATTTTGATTTAAATAAAGAAATTCTTTATTTCCTACTGATCATTTTGTAAAAACATAGAATAAAATAAAGCATGGTCTTGAAAAGCACTGAAAAAACTAATATTCATTTTCAGAAAAATTCTGTATTCTTCCATTAGTCAATACTGCTAAGACCTTATCCCTTCTGCTTATTTCCAGACTGCTGTAGGAACAATGTCATCTAAATCTTCTGGTGTCCTATAGATATAACTCTGCTTATTACTATAACAAAATAAATATTTGATTAAAACAAATCAGTAAAATCTCAATAAGTTTAAATACAAATTATTTTTGTGTTTACCACACTGTGCTGCCTACTAGTAGCAAAATACCTTTATTAGCCTTGTCTTGTGGTGCTGGTGGCACACTAAGCTTGGAAGATTATGACTTAATATCTAGATTTCACTCATAAATAATTTTTTTTGAACATCACCCTGCTGCTTGTTTCAACAAAAATTCAGAATGTAACTCAAACTTCAGTGATTCTACAATGCCTAGTCCTAAAGTTTGCTTTCTTCTGCCAGCTGAGATACAAAACTGTTGCACTAGGAAGATTTTAAGGTAAGAGCTTTTCAGTCTTCTTTCTTAAAAATATACCTTTTTACAATCTTATATCTGTAAGGGTTTTCATCAGTTCTCTCCTTTCTCTATTAGTTCATTTCACCAGTTGCAAGACCATCCAGCTCTAATAGCAAATTCCCTGATTCTAATGGTCCTTTCCTAATCATGCTTTTTTTTTTTTTTTAAGCAATTATTTGAAGGGGAAAAAATGTGGGTTTCCTTCCCCCCCTTAATTCTGACAATATTATATTGCTTTTTTTCTTGACCCTGTAACATCTGCCTTGTTACCATTTAGTCCAAGTCCCTGGCCTAATTTATACAGCAGTGGCGGGCAGGTTGTCCTTCTGGGTGTCCGTCAGGACTACGTTGGAGGTGTGGAGGGAAAAAGAACTTCTAATGTGTCAGGGACAATAAATGATGTGTCTTTAGAAGGATGGGATAGAGTTCTTCATTGCAAACAGAACAAAATTCAGTGAAGAAATGTTTCCTAGTGACTAATATTGTCTCCTGCAATTGAGGTTAAAGTAGACTGAGACTGAGGGTGACTTTTCTGGTGTGTCATAGAAATGGAAGGAAAGCTGCTGGGCGGGATTAAACCCTGAAAGAGAAGGGAAATAGGTTTAAATCCAAAGGGGAGGATTTGGACTTCTCTGAGCTGCTGCTCATTTTAAAGCCTGCTGGAGAAGCTCCATAGAGAACTAATCGTCGGGGTACCTGCAATCCCTCATTATTAAAATAGCGCCCTAAGCATCAACAGTTTCTAAACAGAATATCCGCTTTTGATTTGCCTCGGTGACATCACATTAATTTTTCAGAGGAAATATTGTGGCTCCAGGTAAAGAATAGGCTTCTAAGGAAAAGAGCTTGTTCCTATGCAAATATCTAAAGCAACAGAAATAAGGGAGAGAACTACAAAAACACTTCTCATAGCAGATTTTGTCCTAAATGAAATATCCGCATACAAAGCATCGGTAAGATGAGTCCTGTTTCTGACAACAGGATTCATATTCTTGATCAGCATGCAGGTGTGTATTTACAGCCAGAGTGCTACAGAAATGCTTATGTTTGCACTTGCAATGTTTAGTTATCTACTATACATCTCAATGTTTTGAGGAACCCTTCAAATACTTGGTTTCCACAAATCTAATAGACCTGGCTTTGAAGTTCAATGTTTTTCAATACCATGAAACACTTGGGGGTATATCAGAGCCTGAAAACATGTTCCATTTAATTAGACTTTTTAATTAGTCCGTAAATTACTACAACAGCCCAAGGTGCAAGTCTTGGTCTTCATTATTAACTTCTCTTGTGTCTCTCTTTCCCATACTTCCTTCCTGCCCTCATCCTTTAGAGGGAATGAAAACAGCTGAAATGGTGGATATCCTTTTATGAAATTGGTCCCTTATGTAAGGGACCACCATTAAGGTGTTGTGGGGGATACAAGCAGAGCTAATACTAAAGCTTCTAAAAGTCACTTATCAGAACTCTTTTTAGGAGCTCAGCATGGGTTGAGCCCTATGTTTATGTAGACATCATGCATACACAGAAATGTCAAAAGCAAAGTAACAAAACTGAAAGAGCAGACAAGGGTGAGAATGAAAAGAGAATGGCTGCCAGCGTTTTTTAGGAAGTGCAGATGTCAAATGTTTCATTGTTCTCAGAGGTTATATTCGGAGTGGGAGTCTGAATTGGAAAGTAGTGTGAGATTGTTTGTTTTGATTTGCTTTTATTGTTCTGAGTATGCCTGCCTTATGGAAAAATAACTTTCAAGTAAACTGAAGTCAAAATATCCTGAAGGTTAGGAGAGAACATATATTTCACTCATAAGAGCAGAAACAATGTAGAATTAATCTCAACCAGACAAGGAGGTAAAGCTTAGGCACTTCCAAAGGGACCTTCCCTATTTCCCTCCCCTCCCAGACACCCCCAGCTGAATAAAATATGGTATAGAAGTGCTGAGGTCTGTATTTTAAGCAAAATTCATCTGACTTCCTCAGGCAGGATAATGCCTTTAAATATTTGGTTGTGTCATTGTGCGTTAGAGGAGTGGGATGCATTGTTGTAAATTGGAGCATGCACAGGAGCGTTGCATCTGTTATTTGGAGATCAATATCTTTTTTTCCAAAACAAAGAACAACAAAAATACTTTGTTTTCAAAAGAAATTGCTGTCTCTGGAAAAATTTGAGTGATCCTTCCAACTCAGAGTAGTAGGTGGATGTTGTCTCTTTAAAACTTTTGTTTTCTCCAGAATTTTAACCCAGATTAATCTGGAGAAAGGCACAGGTCCTTTGCTGTGATTTCAGTCTTAAAGCATAGGCTCCTAAGGCTGCTGTCCCCATCTGGTCATCAAATTTGTCACATCAGCAGGAGGCTAGATGTGTCTTAAAATATTATTAGCATGTATCTCTCCACTGCTGTGCTGGAGGTAAACTGTTGTGACACTATATAATGAATATTTGCTCAAGCTGTCAGCTTCATGTTCCCATTTAGCGCTCCATATAGCTAAGGACTGTGTGGTCATTTATTACACACCCCCATCCCAGTAAATTGTAAAAGGACATATTGGCTGAAATTACAACATATTGTATAGATGTTGCTTTAATCCTAGTGACATCAGGGTAAAGCAAATTGTTCTAGGAAATAAAATAGATGTAAATCCATCTGTTAGCTTCATGGTGTGCAGGGACAGAGAGATGACCCAAAGCAAACCCAGCTGGTACCACTGCTGTCTGCCTGCTTTTTAGAGCTGTATTTGATGGTCATTCAGCTCTGTGTTGCACTCAGCAGTGTTTCGCTTGGGACCTGCTGGAAAATATCCTCAGCTGAGGTAAGTGGACAGGGAATCGGTCATATAGTTGCAGGCAGGGAACTGACCATATTTTTGATCCTTTATAAATAAAGAAAATTGTTATTTGAAGACCAAGTTTTACCAGCTGTATGTTTGCAGGCTAATTTTGAATCTGATCCTCCTCGTGCCTCTTGCTAGTACTGTGAAGAAAACTCAAGAGTATCTGGTAGGATAAAGCACTCCCATGAGCCTGGTGTCAGCAGAAACCCTCCAAAAAAACAAAGTAGATGTTTTGGAATTTGAGGAGAGACGGGAACTCTTAAAAATGATTATTTCCGGCACCTAGCAGATGTCCAAACCCTGCCTGAAGCATAGGTGAAAACCGCCACAGCAATGTGCCCACTGTGCTCCCTCGCTTGGAAGCGAGGTCCTGGGCTTGCTCTGGTGCGGGTCCCAAATGGAGGAGACCTCTTTAGGCCGACTAGGTGGGATGAAAGCCCAAGGTTGACTTGCCTCTCCCTTGCTCTGAACTGGGGAGGGAAGATGGATCTTCCCTGTGCAGGAGGACCCCTGTCCTCTTCAGCTTTAAAAATTGTTGAATTTCAGACAAAGAAAGATCTCCTTATTTGGTCAGAATTAAATCTAAACTGCAATATGCATAAGTTCAGGGAAATTGTTTAAAACATGTTTTTAAAACCTTTTATTTAGTAGCTCATAGCAAGTCTAATAATATAGACAATTTAATTCAAATGTCAACTAAAGAGTAACTTAGTTTTGTCTTTGCGTTGTGTTTTTCCAACACTTCAAATGGGTTTAGTATGGTATTTGAAAACAAGACTTCCCGTTCTCTTCTGATGACATCTGAATTATTGAAGATTGCATCTTGACTGCAAAACTCACAGAGTGTCTGAAAGAATTTAAATCTATTCCAGGCAGTATAAATAATTCATATTCAATTCTTCTGTCAGCTGTGAGAATGCTGCTAGTTATTTACAGAAAAAAAAAAATCTCATTTTATTAGCAATTCCTTACTATTTAGATCAAATTCATCATACATGTCTATGCAAACTACATAAATACCTTTACTACAATGAGAGGTAATCATCTTCTTTTATTTGTTATGTTTATAAATATTTTGTTCTTCATTTGTGAACTCAGATTAACACATTTGCGGGGCATTTTGTGGAGACCTTTTCCAAAAAAGTGATGAACATATTAGTGTTTTCTTGTGTGGGAGTCCTCACTCTCCTTTTAGAAATGGAGTTGGAACAGGATGTGGAAGGGAAAAGATCAAACTTCTTCACGCTTCTGGGTTGTTTCATGTGTTTGGGTGAGAATTCACAATAACAATCCAAGGTCTGGATGCTTTTTCATTTAGTTCCATGGTGGTTTTAAAATTAAAATAAATCTTTTGAATATTTACGTGAATCAGACTTGCTCAAATACTTCTTAGTTGAAACATATAGTTTTTTTTTTTTTTTTTTTCTATGCAGGACTCTCTTCTTTAGAACTGATAGTAACTGCACCCTGTAGTAAATAGTGCCCTGAAACAACACTTCACACTTGTTACCTTCTATGGAGTGTGTTGATATTGGTAAAAACATAGTTGCTTGGATTCGCTTTAATAAAATTCCTTCAAGTAAGTTCCAGCTTTTGTGGATGATCCCATTTGAAGAGAAAATGGGGAGCTAAGAAATAAATGATAAACCAAAATATTGCAATAACTATGCTTTATTTTCTGAAGTAGCAGGATAGGTAAATGCAGGACTGTGTTGTGTGGGCTTCCCACTTTGGTATACTTCTGCTTAAGATTTCAGAGCAGGCCTCTTTACCCATAAACATGCTAGCGTTAGCTGTTATGGTGAAGAAATTCACAAATGGGCTTCCCCCTTAGCTCGTGCTAATGTGGAGCCTTCATACGAGAAGGGAAACGGCTGCTGCCAAAGCTTATGTTGTATGGATCCTGGTAGGCCTTTTCAGTGGCAGAAAATAGTCTCTGCCCTGGACAAGAAACTGCCTCCCACGTAAGGCTGTAAATTCAGATGAATTCCCCAAAGAGGGGAAACAAGCACTATGAGTGCAGCACGTTGGGTCTTTGCTCAGAATAGCTGTAGCACCCAGTAAGTGTTTTAGAGAAAAGGAATCAATTTGATACAGGGAAACTGCAGAATGACCCGCTCAAGGATGCGCTTGCTGCTTGTCCCCTGCAGGCAATCCTCCCTTTCGGGAGCGTTTCTAGTATGATTGGTGTCTGTATTGTAACTCGCGGCTCTAGATGGCTGCACTACCTATAAAAATCCCTAATCCTTTTTTGAGCATTACTGCTTTTTTGGGAATTTACCTGTTTGCATCTAGTAGCAATGGCTCGCAGGTTAAGTAGCATCTGCAGAGAAGCATTTGAGCATTTTACATCCACCTGTTGTGGTCTTGAGTGGGTGCTTCCTGGGCTTGCCTGAGAATCAGGATGTTTCTGTTTTTGCAGTTTCCAGTTTACTTGAGATGAAGTTGCATTTTATTTAGAATCCTTATCTTCATATATCATTTTTTAATCTCCAATTTATTTCTAATAGCATAATAACTTGCACTTTAAGAGCCTCAGCAATTTTTCCACTGACGTTAAAGGTTAATGCAAAACATTTAAATTAAGTGATTAAATAAATAATCAGAAAAGAGGATATAAATGTAGCTAATTCAAAGCCTCTAGAATGAAAACAAATTGGTATTAAAGTTTTTTTTAATGACTTCTCTATACACTGTAGGGCGTTTGCAGCAGAGTAATCCTTTTAGTCCATTTGTATTAATCTTGAATCAGATAGAATCATATCGTATATTTTTAAATAAGGTCCTCTTATGTCAGGATAATGCTTTTCTGTTATTAAACAGGGATATGAAAACTATTGGGAACATGAAAAATGTGTGTTTAAAGGTAATACTCAAGAACAGACATTGTTTATATATTGTTTATTTTTGCCATGAAAAGATGTCAGTTCCCATCTTAGGGAATATATCAATATGAGTCAATGATTAAAAATTAATTGTGCTAATGTGGATTTGGATTTGCTGTATGCAATGCAGTGGGGTTCTTCCTGTTTACCATGCTCTGATTGCAAGTAGCACGTCTCCCATTGCCTGTGAACCTGGAAATAAATATTGGAGAATTCTGGTAGTAGTATTTCCTTGTCACGTGCTCTTAATACTAATACTATTTTTTTCTCAAAGACTTGGTTTTTCAAGGCAACCCATCTCCCCCCTCAAATAAGGAGGGGAAGAGCTTTGTCATAAGACACCATCAGCTACCTGGGAGGCATTAAAAGGTGACTCGATAAGAGAGTGGTGGAAACCATTATATATGTTTTGGCTCTTTAAATTTTTTTTTTCCTGTTACACTGATGAGCTATTTTGTGCATGTTCAGTCCAGAGAGGTATTTAGCAGGTGTAAAAACTCAGTGTTAAAAGGTGACTGCTGGTGTGATCTTGAAGGCCATGTTCAAGCGAGATTCTCGCTGGCTTCTCACGGTGACTTTGAAATTCACAATGTCCTGGTGACCCTGTGGAAGCAGCTGAGTTCTGATACACCTCGATGACTGAGCGCTTTTCTTTCAGAACTGATATTCCTTTGAAACTGATTGCAAAAGTGATACTGTAATAAGTCCATTCAGATGCAAATATGGCAGGAATTCTGCTGTACCTGATTTCTCGGTGCTTTGTGCCAGCCTTAGTATTTTATACCTGTGCAAAGTGTGAGATGGTGGTGGTGGTTGAGGGAGAGGAGAAACCCTCTGCTCTATTCCTGGGAAATCCCTGAGAACGCAAGGGATGAATGAGCCAGTGAAGGTGCTCTCAGCCGCTGTGGTTTTGCTCAACCAGTCTCTGCTTTCCCTGTGGGGTTGCCTTCTTTGTGTTCCCCCTTAACACCAGCCACTCCTGAATGCAAAGCAATGAAGTTGGGTTTTGTTTTTCTGAATGTTACATTTTCAGGGGTACTGCTTGACTTGGCCTGAATCAAGTTCTCTTCTGGCATTAATACTTCATGCATTGCAGACAAATCAGGCTTGATAGGAATTACATCACTGCAGATTAAATCTGAACTGGCTGAAGACGTACGTATCAAAGCAGTCAGCTGGTCTTCCTGTGCTTTCCTCTGTCTTAGTTCAGAAGTGGTTTTAGTTAATTGCTCAGTTAAGGGAGAGCAATAACTGTTTTCTCAGATCGTTTGGATTAAACAAGATCTGTCTTTCTAGTAAAGTATTTCTTCCTCTCAAAATTATCTTTGGGTATAGACTTAAACTCTTTACCAGTTAAAACTGTTAATAGGACCTTGTACATGATCAAGGAATTGTGGAACTGTAAGATTTCCCTCCCCCCACTCCCCCGCCCCAGCAAACTAACATCTATACATTTTTTTTTTTCCTCTTTCTAATTTGGGAGAGTTATACTTGGAGGGAAAGCAGTCTTTCCCCAATCCGCTTTCCTGGCTGTAATTCAAATCTGCTTTGAAAGTCCTTGGAGGGGAATCTCATGGATGCTCCCGTTAGCTCCATTGACTCCATTCAGCTTCTTCCCTGACTCCCTGGTGTTTGGTGGTGTTTCCCCCCCCTCCCCCCTCCCCCCAAAGTTAAGAATGCAAGTATCCCACACGGGTTGGAGAGAATGTCAGCATGGTGCTGTGGTACCCAGTTGTGTGGAAGAACTAGGATCAGAAAAATTTAATTGTACCCATATAAATTGAAATCCCTAAGCTGATAAAATTCTATTCTAATATTTTAGAATGTTTCTGTTAATAGATATTTATATAATAGATATTTAGAGTAATGCTTAAATGCATTATATAGCATTATATATTTTTCATATATATGTATTCAGGTGACTTTTTTCTAGTGACTTCAGCTGTCTCTTAATAGGATTCCTAAAAACATTTGCATGATACTGTTCATTTACATTTCTTACCTTCTTGCATTTCAATTTTTAAGCTTTTTAAATGAAAAATAGTTTACTGCCACATCAGTGCTGGGAAAGCAGATGTAAGGAAATAGGATGTGTAATTATGGCTAAATATGTATGTGTAGTTTTATTACAGTGATAGCTTTTAATATAAAATAATTTAAATATATTAATACAAGCAGTGGGAAAAAATGTGCCCAGGGAGCATTACGAGTGTGTTTGCTTTCAATTTGTTTTTCTACTTATTTATATTAAGTCTCTCTCAAGTCTACCTCATCCTTTCTGGCCAAAACTGTAGCATAGCAAGCAGAGAGAAGCTCAGAAATCCAGGTATACCAGGTTTATCTAGCAAAATTATCTAGCTGTATCCAGATAAAAAATCATCATGAGCTGCTCTACTAACTGATGAATGTCAGACTTGAAAGAGGGGGCCTTGAAGAGATGGAAGTGGAGGCAGGTGCCCTGGGAGGAGTATGGAGACTGGGTCAGAGTGTGCAAGAAGGAGCTAGTGAGATGGCCCCTGGAGCTGGACCCTCTGCAGGGTGTGAGGGGCACGAAGGGCAAGGAGAAGAGCTGCTTGGACACCCTTTCTCACAGCTGGGAGCTAGTCAAGAATGAATGGGTTCTTTGCTATGCCTCCAGTCCTGCTTGCTAGTCAGATTGCCTTGAGGTAGTGGAGTGAATGGTATATCAGGGTCCTTTCCTAAACAAACGCATGCACCCTTACAGCAGGAAGGAAGAGGGGAAGAATTATGATTGAAGTATCTTTCCAGACTATAGTGACTATTGTGAGGTGGATTGGCAACTGGCTGCATGGCAGAGCTCAGAGGGTGGTGATCAGTGGTGCGGAGTCCAGTTGGAGGCC
>JAWLRI010001006.1:232457-250376 GCA_034781795.1 Crypturellus tataupa
ATCTTCAAGACCCGTTTGGATGCTGCCCTGTGCCATGTGCTCTAGGTGGCCCTGCGTGTGCAGGGAGGTTGGACTAGGTGACCTCTAGAGGTCCCTTCCAACCTTAGGCATTCTATGATTCTATGATTCTATGACTCCTGGTGTTAAGGTCTCCAACAGCAATACAGATAGCTAATACACTATCCCTGCGCTGACTGCCTGGAGTTGCACTGCAGCCCACAGCGTGCCCGCTGCTGCCCTGCCTTGAGCTTCCTGCTGTCAGCAGGGAAGCTCCCGCTGAATGTACTGACGCAGAAATAGGTCTGGGGCCCTTTGAGGACTGGAGGAACCTAGGCTGTCTGAGCAATTCTGTTTGAGTAGTTGATATGTCTTCCCCCTCAGATAAGAAATGTGCCAGTTTAGGATGTGTAGAAGATGCTTGGCAGTTTATTTTATGCTGTTATATGGAAGATTTCTGTGAAGATTACAAATCTAAATCCATTTTTTGAGATCACCATCCCCTAAAAGTGCTGTGGGAGAAATAAATGTCCAAATGTTTGGGTTCTTACATGGAGTTCCATATAAGAAAAAACTTTTAGAATGACTATCACTTACATAAGGATTATTTTTAAAGTTTGTGTGGATTTTTATGTTGATTCTTATGCAACATAGTAGGCTTAAAAAAAAAAAAAAAAAAAAAAAAAAGACAACGACTACTAACCGCAGATCGGCACTTGCAGATTCTGCTTGTTACTTCACTGCCACCACTGCTTAATTATCCTTTCTCTGCAGGATATGGGAGAGGAAGGTGTTCATTTTTGCAGGGAAGAACAAGAAAATAGCTTAGTTACTGGTTTTGTTGCTCTTGGGAGACCTGGGCACAGTCAGGCTTTTCTGAACCTACTCAATCAGATATTTCCTTTATGTTGTCTCATTATGTTTATGTTGTCTCATTATATGTTTAAAGGAGTTAATCCTCCATTTCATCCTTCTCTTTCTTCTCTGTAGAAATCTAGAAATGGTTGGTAGCTATTAGAGAAGAGGGTATTCTGGATTCAGGTATCATATTGCTAATCTTAAATAATATTAGTTCGAGATAGAAGTGATTGCCCATTTGTTGCTCTTTAGTCAAATAGCTTGCAGTAATTTAACTGTATCAGAATTGGACTTTCTTTCCTGTTGAGGGAATTGAAATCCTATGGAAAATACTTATGCTTAGTTCTGCTATTGTAGAGAAGATATCATCTTGCAACATTGAACTTTAAGATGTGTTATTTATATGGATTGTTTTACAGCAGAGAAAATATCTCCTTTTATAGTCTCTAACTACTCTTATTCTTAGGGCCTTGTGCCAACAGATGTGAGAGGAGTGATGTGTTTGTTGCTGTTGTTTTTTCTCAGCTACTTTTAAAAGGAACAGTTTGTCTGGGTTATGTTGTTCTTTCAGTACTGGCTCATATAATCAGAAATTGTTTTGAAAAGCCTATCTAATATATAACACTAAGGTAGGTCTATTAAGTTTTCTTCATATTAGCTTTTGTTAATCTTAAATAATGACCTTTTCAGCTAAATCTGTTCTGCCACAGATTTGCTACGAGCTCCAGGGCAAGTGCCTTAAACCAGTGTCTGGGGAAAGAAGACTATGTTCCTTCCCTCTTTGGGTTGGACCAAAATGGAGGTTGGGATGGAGACCTTGAACACCTCTGTCTCCTACTTCTGTGTTTTATGGTGGCATATAAACAACTTTGCTTTTCCTCCCTTCCCCCTTCTCTGTGTTGGATTATTCCAAGCTCCTTTAGTGGGGGGCACTGCAGCTTGTTTCAGGGCTCTCTAAATATGATAGGGATTCCTATCATATGCTCCTCAGCAGAGGATTGAGAAAATGAGGGTCAAAATCCCTGTACCTCTTCAATCATCCACATAAATCAACACCTGTTTAAACCCGGTTTCCTGAAGACCACTAATTACCCAGCTCTCCTTCTGGGTACTCAGCCCTGCTCAGCAGACATACTGGGTACCTGGGGGTCAGCTGAGGCCAGCGGCATGAAGGGATCACAGTGGGGTGAGTGTACGAAGTGCTACAGGCTTCTCTCTATTCCTCTTAACGAAGTTCATGACCTCCTTATTACTTGTCCCAGATTGAAAATCCAGATAATACACCTTTTCCCTTGTAAGAACTATTATTCTGCCACTGATGAGCACTAAACACCACATAGTTAATAAGGAAACCAATAGTTCTGGCAGCTGAGAACCTAATTAGTGCTCTGCAAATGAGGTATGGGGTCAGAAGCACAAACATTACTGTTTTTTAAATGAGCAAAACTAATACTTCTTATGAAGAAAAGTAACTGTTGATCACACAGGATCAGGTTAGTAACATATTATGCATGTCTTTTGAGAGATTTGTAGCTCTTGACAGTCAAGAGTTTCACTTTTCTGAGTATTGAAGTTTATGTCTGTATTTTACCTTCTACCGTATATGATTTTGATGCTTTCCACTTTTATTGTAATGATGAGAAAATAGATTTACAGTAAGAAAAGCCAATATCAGGTTGTTCTTGTCAACTGTCACAGCATATGGAGAGGGTGTTGCAGGGGAGTAAGGAAATGCACATTATTCACCCAGTGAATCCTGTACCGTAAGGATGCATTGGGGAATGGATAGTCCCTCTACTCTTAGAGATCTTACATACTCCTGCTACAATCCATTTCCAGTTGCCATCTTCACACAACCAAATTTGTTTGCCTCTGTTAAAACTTGAGAGCCTGAAAGCCATAGGAAGGCACAAAGCAGATATCAGTATTAATCAGTATTCAGGAGAGGGAAATGGGTGCTGGGGAGAAGGGAAGTCAACTTGAGGCCATGTTGCTGATGAGGGGCCACCTGGACTTTCTGACAAGTACCAAGGAAACTGTGTGCTATGTGAAAACTCTTCTGAGTTCTCCCCTGAAGGAGTGAATTTTCATAGAACCTGGGGATTCCAGTCCAGAGATCACATTTAAAATGAATTATTCATTCTCCTGCTTGTTTAAAATCTTATGATCAATCATAGGTACATGTTTTTCAGTACAACTTGATTGGTCTGATGAACAAGAGTAGCACCTCTAGCTCATGTTTTGAACTGTCTTTTTGATTGAACTCAATCCTTGAGGTGAAGAGATGAGAAGAAAGCCAAAATGTACTACAGATTTTTTTATATTTACCTGAAGATGTGTAAAGCATTTTGTAAAAGCACTTCTGTGTTCATGTCCAGCTGATATGCCAAGAACCACTGCCTTTTCTTTGCTGAAGTGAAGGGGAGAAAAAAAAGCTGAAATATCTGAACTTGTATTCTCTTAGATTGTGTCATGTTAAAAAAGGCATAAAAGCTTACACTTGATTGATCTGAAATTGGTCTTCATGTCTTAAATATCTTATTCCCTTGAGATTACAGGTTCTGGTTTTGAAACTTGAAGGGCTGAAGGAGTGCACTAGGAGATGTTTCTTTTAAAAATAGGGAATTCTGTAATTTATACAAATAGCTAAATGCTGCTAACTCTAGCAGTGGAGGTCAGAATCTACTGAAATTCTGCGTTAACTTTCTTCATCCATGTGACACGGACTATCAGCTTTAGTTCCAAGAAAGCCTCTCATGGAAATTAATAGATATCTGTACATAATGAGAGATAACATCTAGTATTGATATCAATACATGCTTTAAAGTTAAAATCTCTAGTTTTTAAATTACATTTTAGTACCTCAGGCTATGTATTAGTGTGATGGCATATAAAATTATGAAAGTCATGTACATGTGATTGTACAGTCTGATTAGTATGAGAGTGTAAACTGGGGAAACTACTGTCTTTTTTTAATTAAAATGACATGGTCAGTCCAGCAAAGTGGCCTAGTAGAATAAAAAGTCTATTTTTGTTTTAAACCCTACAGATTAATATTTACGCTAGAACTTGCTGAATAATGAGTGATCTATTTGAAAATCACTTTTTCGGCAAAAAATAGTCAAAAATAACTGCCCTTAGCAATTAATTCAGGCCTACTTTCCAAGATAACTCCACTAAATTAACTGTAGTTTTCACTTTCTCTCTCAAGGGATCATCATGTTCCTTCTTGTGGACCGGATCTAAAGTCTGTGGATGCCAATGGAAAGAAACAGTTTTAGTAAATCTAAAGGATTTATTTTTCAATGTCATGTTTCATGGTCAGTCACTCCTTGCTGTACATAGAGGTATGACTTATGCTCAATTCTTCAGTTGGCAAATGGAGCTCTTTCTGTTTTGAATGCTCAGGCTCGCCACTCACACTCAGGTTTGTTTGCTGGCAGTTTTTTTACCTTATATTTTTGCCTGGCCTGATGAACATACATGTCTCCACTTAAGTTGTCATTCTTGGGTCTAAGTAGAACTAGTCATCGGTTCTCCGTTGCTGTGGCCCACTTGATCTGGAGGCAAGGACAGAGAGACCAATGTAAAACTCTATTTCATGTCTGCAGTTGAACTGTAGATGTCTGCCAAAAACTGTGGCCTTTTGTTATTAATTTTCAGAGGATTTATGCAACTTGTGGGCTAAAGGGTTGATTCATTTTACAAGTGCTTAACTCGTGAGCCTTGGAATAAGAAATTGTA
Source organism: Crypturellus tataupa (assembly GCA_034781795.1). Taxonomy (NCBI): domain Eukaryota; kingdom Metazoa; phylum Chordata; class Aves; order Tinamiformes; family Tinamidae; genus Crypturellus; species Crypturellus tataupa. The sequence continues at coordinate 237,057 of JAWLRI010001006.1, forward strand.
ATAGATTTGATAGTTTTTGCCATAACAAAGTACACGTATATTTAAACATTTCAATCTTAAGATCATGACTTTACGTTAAGATTTAATTGCTTAACAAGACCATCATCTTTCTCTTTCTGTTTAGTGATTTATACCTTCTCAGTGTATAGCAATATATTCTTCAAGTCGTGTGCTCGTGCTTCTCAAGCAGCGAGTGCTGATGCTTGAGTTAGTCCTGTGCTACTGCTCACGTGCAGTGCGATCCAACATAGAGCACCCAAGTCTCTAGGGAGAGCTGGGACATGGCTCCAATCAAGGTCTAGCGCTGGTATCTTCTGTTTTAGCCTTGGGATTGGCCCACAAGAAACTGGGAAGTTTTGCGAATGAACTTGTGTGTTCATTTCCCGATGCTTATGTATGTTTGTGTTCAACTTAGCAGCTGCGCTTTTTCAGAGAATTTTTTCCTTCCTTGGTACTTCATCATGTTGATTTGTTTCAAGTTATTTCTGTTTAGTTTAGGTTTTTAGGTCTCCCATAGGCTGTCAGAAATAGTTGTCTGTAAATATCAATGTTCTAATGTGAAAAACACTTCACCTTTCAATATTATTGAGTCGTTTGTTCTTAATCAATAGGAGAGGAATAGGTAACCTCAAGGATTAATGTAAGTCAGCTCAACTGAAATGCAAACAGAAAGAAATTACTGAACCATTCTCAGCAAGGCTGGAAAGGAAACAAACATCTATTGCCTGTGTATCTCTAGTGAAATAATGACATTGCTACAAAAAAATCGGTTTCAATGCATGATAGTGTTTTCGCTATTTGGTGGCTGCAGTTGCAGAAGGAATCTATTATGATACATTCATAAGCATACATTTGTGGTCAACAGCCACTTGGTATAACTCATCCTGTTGAACCAATTTAATTGTGAAATGAGACTTGCCCTCTTAAATTTGAGATTAGTAGATTGATAATGTCTTTAGAATAAAATTGAAGGACATGTAGCTGAATTGGTGCTTGGAAGAATCAAACTCCTAGTGGGCTAACCCCACATCTCTTTAATTTTTCTTAAAGCTTGTCAGCTACTTCTTTTGAAAATAGTGTGGGTGTGTATATATATGATCTTGCTAGTCAAGCAACTCTCATTATTGTATTTTGAAGATTCAGTGTTAAATCTAAAGTATGTGGGGGGGGATGTTTGTTGTTTGTTTTGTTTTTTTTATTTTTTATTTTATTTTATTTTATTTTATTTTTTTAGAAAGATTGTCTAATGTAGAACCAGACAGGGAGGCTGGAGAAGGCAGGTATGGAAAGATCATGTAATGCCTTCATCCTTTTTGATTTTTGAAGTATTTAGCAGACTTTTTCCCTGACTGTAGTTTCCAGCAGTGCCCATTCATGAGTTTTATTAGCTATAAGAGCCACAGTCACAGGAGTAAGGCAAGTCTTCTACAATATGGGTAATATATTACAGGAGGCTCTGCATAAGAATAATGCAAAAGGTTTGAGTGGTTCAGTGACGAGGAGAAAAAGGCAATCCAAATGGATTCTTCCACTGACAGGTTTTAGGGGTCACTTCTAAAGATTTCACCCTAACAAATTGGTTGCACTTAGAAGCCTAGTAAGGCTTAGAGCTGTGCTACTAGACTGCATCTGTCTTGGTACAATGGTTTATTTTAAAGCATTTAAATTGTGCCTGTCAAGTAAATTACATACCTAAGAAAAACAACTGACAAGCGCATTGGAGGGAATATGATCTGAACTACTTTGAAGTGCTCTGTGTTGTACATGAGAAACTTTGTAATGAAAAACATCTAGGAAAATGAAAACTGCTCTAGTATCTTCAGTTCCCCAAACCTTGGGATTCTCAGGAAGGTGTTTTCATCCTCTGGACAGCTCCGAGACAGATGTTCTTCAGCTTGGTCAGGAGTTAACCGCTCCTGTGGCCCCCTCCTAAGTTTGAGGCCTAAGGCTTCTTTCTCCTTCCCACCCTCAGCACATTTTTTTTTATGTTTGTAAGATATTCTGTGCTAAGAAGTAAGCATTACTTTGAGCTAGACAATTTATAATGTTGCCACTGTCAAGATCTTGGGTTCTCCTTGCTAAATGCAGTTCTCTCACTTGATATTTTGAAAGCAGCATATCTACTTGTATTATATTTTGTTTTCTCTAATGTCTCATTTGGGGGTTATTCCCAAAACTTTTTGTATTTTTTTTTTTCACTCTCCATTCTTAGCTAAGTTCTAAGAACTGTGCATCAGAGATCAGATGGGGAAAAGTGTATTTATATTTGTCTCCTATCAGGTTGGTAGCATTTAACAAAACAAGGAATTATTTCTTTAAGTTGGAAAATCGTGGTATTACTTTCAGGAGCCAATATCTTGATTCAGAGGAACATTAATTAAGATAAATAGACTGTCCTTCCTCATCATTTTAATTGAATGAAAAGATGGTGACTGATTTTTCTCCTTTCCCTTGCTGCTTCATATAATGAAAAAAGTAATACACTTAATGAAAGGCAAAATGAATGGGAAAGTACTTACACCTGTGTTTGTGATAGCATTAAAAGCTTAATGAAGGTGGAAGCCTCATTATTGATAAAATTCAACTGATTTGTATTTAATAAAATGCTTTTGTTCTGTAGCATAATTGTATTTTTAATCACTTTTTGATGACATCAGGCTTATTGAGTGCTATCTATACTTACTGCTCTCAAGAAATGGCTAATGAAGAAGACAGTATGACCTTTTTATTCAAGGCTAAATTCTATTCATTTAATAGGAATTCTTCCCTGACTAGATTTACCTGTATTTAATCTAAGATCCAAGTGCATTTGATTCATTCTGCTAGGAACATAAAATAGGAATTGCACCTTGTTGGAGTTATTAACACAGCACCTTGCTGTGTTATCTGACACAGCATTATCTGTATTATAAAGAATAACTAAAAGTCGGTTTCTTCTAACTGTAATTAAAGACTCTCACGTCTCTAACACTGTTCATAAGTAGTATGGGGGCTGTTCAGTACTGCATGAGCTTGTAGTATTAATTTGACCCAGATAAATAGTATTTAAGGGATACTTATTTCCCTAGCAATTTTTTGATTTTTTTTAAAATGTGTGTATTGCTCTGTTGCAGCTGCTGCTCTGTAACCCAGTTGACATTATAAGCTGAGAGAACTAACCTACATTGTCTTTTTAATATAGATGAAAGAACTTTTAAAAAGATTACTTTTTAAATGCTGTCAGCAATCAGGAATACACCAAAACTAAAACAAGACAGAGAATGTAAAACTTGAGCATTTTTAAAAGGGTTTTCGTAGTCATTCTTTTTAATTTCTAAAAATGAAATTCATGTAGGATAGAAGTTTTAAGAGACCATCGCACCCATTTTTAAGTGAGGTGTATAAAAAGCTGACTCTTGACTTCTTGTCAGAATCTGTTCTTAAGGGCTGTTCCAGGTCTTCCAAACCAGGTATTTTTGACATAGACAATAAAAGCCATAGTGAGCACGTGAGGATGCACGAGTAGGAATTTGTGCTTCCACAGTGCAACTTGCTTACACAGTGTATGGCATATAAATTCAAATGCAATGATTTTGGAGGATATTTACCCCTTGGATGAAAAGAATCAGTAGAATAGAAACACTAAAACAGTAGTGAAGAAGTTTAATTTTCTTTATAGCTATCTTCAGTGTCCTTTGTTATCCTCAGGCATATGCAAAACAGAAAATCCGATGGGAAAACTTTTACGGTTTGTCTTCAGGAAGAGTTGTTATGAATTGTTCATAAGTGCTCATTAGCTTGAGCTCTTGAACTCCATTAAAATGCTTCCTTTACATTTCGTGAAAAAACAAAGAAGACCTCAGAATGAAAGGAAACAACATAGCATGAATTTGAAGACGTTAATATCTACTGAGCCCAAAGTTTCAATTCCAGTAGCAGATACATAACATCTGGACTTTCCCCATGCTTGTGTCGCCTTTAAGGAACTGTTGGAAAATTCATTTTTTACCTCTAAAGCCTGTAATCATACAGTTCTAAAATCACATTTTACCAATGATGTGTTTAAAGGATATATATCTAATCTGACCCAATACTTGAAAGCCAGCTTGCCTAGACATCTCCACCTTACTGCCTTGATTGCTATTCACTGCCATGATTGCTGATAAATATTGCCAGCCTGGTGGATGGACTACTTTGTTATTAGTATACTTTTATGAAATATCATACTTTAAGCATTGTGCATTGTAATGCAGTTACAACAAATGTATAGCTGAGAAGGTGGGAAAGCCAAAATATTCGGATTGTGGAGGTACTGAGACAGTTTGTGTTTGGCTCAGTAAAATCTACTAAAAAACAATCTCTTCATTATGGCCGTTCTGTAAATTGCCTTGCCAAACTCCTGGTGGATTTAATGTCACAGTTACAAAGAGTACAGAAAAGGATGTTTGTTAAATGACACTAAATAGAGTGTCAGAGCATTTTTTCCTCCTCTTTTTGTAGTAATTGAGGTACAACTGATGAATCCATTTACATGATATTGTGCTTTCCTTTCTTGTAATTAATCATCTCACTTCTAAAAATTATTAAATAATACACCAAAACTGCTTTCTTTAAGTCTTCCTATAGGTAGAGCGTGTTTGACCCTATATCAACCTGTTGATATCATCTGACTCTTCTAGCGAGGGGAAAAAAACATGCAAAAATGTTTCTTTTTCCAGCATTTCATTCCCTTTTAATTCCCTAGCTGAATGTCCTGGGAATTTGCATCTTTCCCTTCCGAGACATTGAGAATATAGATGAGAAATGTAGAGAAATAAATGTTAATGCACCAGAACCCTGCATAACAGACGAGTGGAAGGTAGGGGAGTGTGACATGGTTTTAAAAATGGATTTAGAAAACATAATTTTGAGCAAGTACCATGATTGCTGTGAAGTTTGCTGATGCATTAATTCACTTTTGCCAGTGGGAATGAAAGAGGCTAATAGACTTGATACTTTGTACTTGAAAATTCTCCTATAAAACTTAAGGCACGGAAAGAGTCAAAACAAAGCCCATATGCATTATTTTTTACTTGATCACTGTCTTTTTTTTCTTCTTTATTTATTTATTTATTTATTTTTTCTCCCCCATGACTGCTAGTAGGGAGGCTCATATATTTATTGTGCCAATCTACTTTCACAAGGTGAGATTTTTTTTTTTCCTGCTGTTCAATGGATCAGAGCCATTCCCAGTATCTGGACAATCTTACTCTGGTTCTCTCCATTTAGAAATGTGATTAAAATCCAAACTACTCTGAAATTATTGATTGATGTGATGGTCCATGAGTGAGTTCAGTTGCCTGCAAAGCTAATGAGGTGGCTGCTGCCCAGGTCCTGCAGTTATAGAAGCTTAGGAATGCTGAGGAATCGCTCATTTTCACCTGCCCAACACGGCTGGTTTCAAGCAAGCTTTCACTTGCTACTTTGCAATGGCGTCTGGGCGAGGAGAATGTTATTTCTTACTTTGTCCTAAGCTGTACTAACAGCTTTGCATGTGTGCCTGCAAACTAAATGTAGTTTAAATTCTCTAATATTAAAATTTCAGAAGTAAATTAGTCTTATGTTTGATGAAATGCGAAGACTCGCTAAAGGGCTTCGGTACTATGTGGCTAGCAGAAGCAGAGCCAGGGCTCTCCTGTCTGCCTGGGGCTGTGGATTTGGGACACCAGGTAACCAGATACTTCAGTTTTTCTGGGCTTCTGAGCAAAACCAGAAAATAAGGTTTCACTCCAATGCTTGAGTTGTTTATTAATGATCTTTAGAACTTGAACTTAGCCTTTTGCAACTCGGTCTATTCTCAGCTGCCAATCAAGCCCTGGGAGAGGAGTTATATTGAGATGGCCAAAACTCAGTATTATTCAAGCAAGTTTTTAAAACAAAACAAACAAACAAAAAAAAAAACTTCACCTCACATTCTTAATTTAGCCTGTTATGGATATTTAAAGCTCAACTTGTACTGCTTTCAGTTCTTATCAATTACTAGAAACTCTTTTCAGTGGCTATATAAAACATTTATTGTCTTCTTTGTCCAGTGTGAAAGGGCCTAGCTACAAAAATCTACTAATATTTAAAAAAAAAAAAAAGTGCTGTGGGACAGAGCATAAACCTGAAATAAGTTACACAAAGACTACTCAGTTGTGATAGAGTTTGTACTACTCAGTTGTGATAGAGTTTTTGCAGACTTACAGCCTGAAGTTGGAAAGCTCCAAATCAGATTCGTGCTCTAAGATGCTTAGTTGTGAAAGATGCAGCATTATTCCATAGTCTAAAAAGCAGTTTTTGTCCTCCTTTTCCCTATGGATATTCTCTTCAATGAATATACTAAGGCAAAAAGGAATGTAAGTACAGGCAATCTCTAACCCAGACTTTCCACTCATAAAATCCAGCATGCTGCCGCAATTTCATTAGATAATAACAGGTGTCGAGGCTGATCTTGTTGCCTCAGGTATTTTCCTCCTAAGGACAGGTTTATTTGATTTATTTTTAAAATTAAATTATGCCAGGTAAGTGTATGTTTCTCAATTCAATCTATTTACTATTGCATTTCTGTTCTAGTAGATTTTCAGCTTTTCTGTCCAAATCATTTTCTGCAGATGTAATAAACTGTTAAACACTGTCTGAAGAGTAAAAATCCACCCAGGACCCGTGTTCCTATTCCACCACTAGCTGTTTTATTGCGAGCCTTTCTTGCTTCCTGTAGAGAGAGGAAGAGCCTGGGAACTTTTTAATATAGCTAAGAGGAGATAGAAGAAAAAAGGGTAACACATAGGAAGAAGAGAGAAATGGAAGAAAGCAGAGATATAAAAAATAAGTAAAGTGAGCAAAGCAGGCAGAACAGAAGGTGGAGGTTGTGGTTTTTTTTTTTTTTTTTTTTTTGTTGGTTTTGGGGGTTGTTTTTTAAAGTCCGTTTCCTCTGCCTGTTTGTTTATGGTGCATATACTACAATAGGATTTTAGAGTATTTAAAGTCTTGTCCAGGAGGCTTCTGAGCAGTCTGGAATCTTCTGGGGACTGATAATGCTCTGGGAACTACACCGTGCTCTAGGAAGCTACCCTAGGATGGAAATACCTTGAGCTTTCATCCTTACCTGTTAACGTTCCCCAGGATTTATTGTTGAGAACACAGAGCTCCTGTTGCCTCCATGAAAATTATGAGTCTGATGACAGCAATCAAAGAGTGGCTGTCCATGCTGGAACAAATGACAGGCCCCGTGTCATACGCTGTGTCTGCCAGCAGGCATAGAGCAATGTCCATACAAGTGAACTAAGCGCAGGCATGTCGTATTTTCTTTCAATAGCTTCTCAACCCAGAATTTTCAACTTGAGGGATTTCCCATGGACATTTTGTATTTGTGAATTTGACAATCTTTGTCAATTTCTCATCCAAATTTTTGATTAATGTGCCTTTGTACCTTAGCAGACATGTAATAGCCACAGTATTCTCTGGCATGAAGTCTTATTAGTTTGTTCACTTTTGTTTATTTGAAACTTCTAATCTCCTCTTTTCACTTGGAGACTCCTAGTTTATGCCCTGGAAAAAAATAGTGAGCGAGTGGCTCCTGTCCAGTTGGTGCTCTGTGTCAGTCAGGGAGGTGGTAACCTCTACCCAAGATCTGCTCAGCTGTCTCCAGGCGAAGGAGTCCTAAGTTGCTTACTTATCTCTCCCTATGGCTGTTGTTTCAGTCCCTCTCTGGACCTTTTCTAATGCTGTTCTGTACTTTGGTCAGAAGATTTGAAGTGGGGTGGGCTCCAAGTAGCATCAGTGTCTTCTGAAAGGTCACAGATCTGGTCTCAGTCAATATTACTTCTGCCTCTGCAGACATGTCTGTGGAATTACAGGATTTGCTTATTCTGGCTTAAGTGTACGTAACAGAAGTTAATAAACTTTCTTTTCAAAAATTGATAGTAAATGAAGGAGCAGCTGTCAGGAATTGATGAAAAGGTTTTTGAAGGAACACGGCAGCACAAGCAATGCAGAAGAACGTTTTCTCTGTGAGACTGCCATTCACATTTATTTTCATCCTACAAGAATTACTCACCTAAAAGTAGGTGGGAGCTAAAAATCCTGAGGAACACTTCTTGCTTCTTCTATGACCCCTCTCTAACTGCAGATTCATCTCTGCATCAGATACTGCTTTGACTTGCATAGGGAACACATTAAAATCTCTATTTTTGAATCTTTTTGTGCGATCTTATTCGGCTTACCTTCTTTCTATGTTTTTTGGCCATCTATTTAATGATTTTTTTGGCTTTTCCCTCTACTATGGTTTACTTCTGGCAGCTTAATGTGTGCTGTGCATTTGATTTACTTTTTAACTGATAAGCATGAAGTTTATTCTTCTGATTTTGCTATGATGTACACGGCAAGTTTTCAAAAACAACTGATTTCCTATGGCTGATCCTATGACTGACTTATTCTGAAGGCATTTCTAATATATGTAAACAGTCAAACACTGGCTTTCTCTCTGCAGAGGACTCTTTAAGGCAGAAGAAGGAATAGTGCTAAAATGACACTTTAATACATATTTCAATGCTTTCTCTGAATTTTCATTTTAATGTATAGCTATTTTTTTGATGTTTCCCTGTACTGTAAGTAGATCATTATTGTAATTCTCCAGAACATTATATAATTAATAAAACCCAATTAGCTGCTTTTAATTTTTGAAAATATCCTGAGGCCAAAACAGACATTGAAAATACTACGTAGCTGGCTTTCACTGTTAGTCAAGCTAGAAATCCTTATTGCTTGACCCTTTGTAGGGAAGTGTCGGCTGGCTCTATTTTTTTGGCTTTTTACCTAGATTTTTTGTTTATGAGCAAGTGCTGGTATAGGGGGTGTGCATGCCAGTATAGGTGTGACGTGTATGTGTCTGTGTGATTCCTTATATAATTTTTATCTGAATACAGAGAAATAACAGCTCAGTAAAATTGCATTTCAGACTTGGAAGGGAAGTTAAGAGAGAGCTTAATCACTACCCAATCTGCTCCAATGGAACTGGAAGTACTGCTAAACCCGCTCCTGGTGTGCAGCTGTTAAGCCACAGCAGAGCTGATGTGTGAAGCCCTCAAGCTGGTGCTGTCCGTGCCTGAGCTGCAGAGTCTGTCTCGGTGTTCTGGGACTCCTGATTTCAGTCCTGGCTGAAAAGAGATAAGATGAAGGAAGGAACTGTGTCACTGTAAAAATAAAATGTATGATATTTCAGGTCAGGTTCAAAATAATTTTTCCTTTATTTGTCACAATTCTTTTTTCTTCCTTATTCATCTTGTGTTGTTCTTCTCTCTGTTCATTTTTTTTTTTTTTTTTTTTAAAAAAAAGCCCTGTCAATGGAGTGTCTGAGGACTCTTGCTATGCTTACTTTAAAATGATGCAATAAAACTGAAAAGTAGGGGTGTTTCCTTGTAAAGTGTATGCATTTCTTCTTGAAAAACACTTCAGGTGACATGCCCTTGAATCACATGCCTTTTTTCCTAAATATCTGACAGAAATAAGCTGTTCTCCAAGAGGACAGGATGATTTTCATTTGTTTTTCTTAAAGAAGTGAATGTGCAGGTGGTTGCCCTGAGGGCTCTAATCTTTGTGGTTAACTAGTAGAGAGGGAGAGAGAGGCAGGCAGCTGTGACCCCACAGCTCAAAGGAAATAGTTCTTTAATGTGAAATATGTATTCCTCTAGATGCTTTTTCCACTGGATCTTGAAAGTTAGAAGTGAAGTGGCAGGTAGGGTCTGAACTAAGTACACGGTTAAGGATAAATGAAAATCCTGCTACAAGACTGCAGGGAAGAAATGAGCACAAGGGAAGGGCAGGGCAGGGCTGAGGTCCTCCTGCTCCTTAGCAAAAACAGAGGCTGCATCTGTGGAAAGAAAAGGCAGCCGTCGGGCCTGCCTGCTGGCAGCAGAGCCTTGAGTCCTTGCTGTTGACCCGAACTACAAGTTCTTGGGGTAAATTGGAGAGGGAAAGGAAGGAGGATGCTGCGAGGCTATTGCAGGTGTGTCTGCTGGGACGTGGTCAGCTGAGCAGAGGGATTTTGTTCAGGTGGCAACAAGTGTGAAAGGCTCCGGACTTGGTGGTGCCCTGTCAGGCTGCTGAAACGGGCTCATCTGGTCCCTCTGCAACGCATTCCCTCCTCATTAGCTCCTTGCCTGGCTATGCTAAGTTGGCAGACGGGACGCGTCCCGTGTCCTAAAGGATTATTGAGCTGTCCATACGTGACGGAAGCCATGAGTAGGGGTGCCGTTAGCAAGCAGTGCGTACACCTGCTGTGGGCTCTCCTGCGCTGAACAAACAAGGTGGAAGCGAAGGCAGTGGAGTGAGGAGAGGTGCTTGCCATGGGGAGGGGAAAGGGCCTGCTGCTAATTATTGGGGGTCATGAAAACCCCTTGATCTTTTCTGTGACTCGGCACTAAGACTCTGCCCTGTTCCCTTACCACGTTGGTGATGTGACGTTGCAGTGCTCTGATTTTCACTATTACTGCAGTGGCAATGGTTGCAAAACCTACTTCCAACTTTCTACATTATCCTCTCGCCACTATTTTGTTATCTGATAAATATTTTTTCATGTAATGTTTAGAATTCTTTGTCTCCATGTGGTGTAATTTTTTAATCTGTTTTTTTTTCCTTCTGAAAAGTAAAACTGGAAAAATATTTTCCGTGGTTTCAAATGGAATACAAAAGGTTATTACATTGCTCAATATTTTGAATCTAAACAGAAAAAGAGTTTTAAAAAAAAAGTCTTTCCAATTTGGTGCTATAAGTATTACGGAAAAAGTGTTTCCATCTTGTTTTAGGCAGAAAAATAAAAGAAAAAAGTCACTTTTATGTGTCACTTGGAGGAATGCAACTCTCTGGAAAATTAAGACAAAAATATTAATGTAAGCGAATAGTAGAAAATTTCTTTCTGTTCCCAAACAACTATGTTCCAGCTTAGGTAGATCAAAAAGATTTTTGTGAGAAGTAAATTAGAAGTTTTTCTGAGGATGGCAGTGCTGTACACAGAAAACACCTTTATTCTGGTGAAAGCAATACAGGGTGTATTTTATGTTAAGTAACCTCATATTTTTATGCCTATGGAGTAAAAAAAACTAGTAGGTAGTTAGTTGCTGCCCTTTCTAAAAGGAGAAATGAAAATGAGAAGGGATTTCAGTTGGGTCCTGCTGTACCACGAAGGGTCAGCAAAACTGTCTCGTCTAAATCTCTGCGCTCACTGTGTCATTTGAGTTATTTAGCGCGTGAAAAGGAGCAGTATGAAAGTGCCTGTATGTTACTGTTACTAGTTAGCACCTGTATTGTGTTTTTATTTGGAGTTAGGATAAAAGCAGAGAATTGCAAAATGTGCTTTTTGAGTACCTTAGCCTTACTCCAGCAGCAGGGCTTTCCTCGCGTTCCCTCTGCTCCGGGACAAGAGGGGAAGCGCTGCCGCAGACCTGCAGCTGGTGGCGGGAACAGCGGCAGCGCGGGCGGCCGCTGCCTCTGAGGGATCCTGTGCAGCCGCGCGCACCTCCCGGGGCAGCGAGGGGAACACGGGAATGCACAGCACAGAGATTCATGGAAAATGCACGTCTGCCACGTTAGCCTCTGCGCCTGGGCGCCTCCTGCGACGGCTGCCCACTTCCCAGTTTGCGCGGGGTGCTCACTAAGGGCCTGGGATGAGGCGAGCGTGTCAGAGCAAGGTAGAGCGTTGCTGGAGCTCGTGGGGGTGTTGGTAGATGGCGACCTCCCCCAGCAGCATTCCTGCGCGTGTCCACGGCCAGCCGCAGCCGTGGGCTGCTGTGGAGAGGCTTGTCCGAGCGGGTGCCCTCGGCTCTTTCTCGTGTGGTCCCTCTGGGCCTGCAGTAATTCCTCCACAGAGGAAGGCTGGAGCACCACAGAGTGACCAACAGGAAACCACGAGGCTGGCGTGGAGAGGTGTCCTGAGCGGCAGCCAAAATGATCGTGAATTGTGAGGTGGACAGCAAGAGTGCGAAATGCATCTGTTCCTGCGTGACTCCACTACGAAGGTGGAGGAGAACAAAGGAGTAAAACTATGATTTTCTTAAGGCACTTCTATGCGTATTGCTTTGTCTCCAGATTAGGTTGCTGCCAACTCCTGTGCGTGCGCTTGTTTTCCCCTCTTGGTGTAAAATGTGCAGTGGACTTCTTTGGCCAGGAAGAGGGGGCAGTTGGTGGGCTTTTTTCTTGCACTCCTTGCAGGTGTGGTATGGGAAATGGACTTTGCCCGGTGTTAGTATCACTGGAGCTGAAGAAAATTCTGTGTTTGCACTTCAGTGTTTTCTGCATTTTTTTTTCTTTTTAGCTAACTATTCAAATAATTTTAAAAATCTGTATTTCTTAAATAAAATGTTATTGAGATCAAATAAATTAAAAAGAGCCATGATGGTAGTAAAAGTGTGTTCTATATATGTCTTTTTTCATAGCTAGGACCTTCAGCTTTATAGAGATCTGACTTGAATCTTGAAGATACAAAAGACATCTGTTTGCAAAATTTATATTTGGATAGAATAATATGCCTCTAGTCAAACAAAGAGAGAGATTATCATCAAATTCTGCTAATCTCATGAAAATTCTGTATTATTCAACTCACAACTATGACTTACAACCATTTGACTAAATGAAAGCAGAATTAAGTTTTGTTCTGACAAATTTGTACAGACTTTTTTTTAAACATTTGAGTTATTTCAGTCTTTTCTGTGAAGAAACTTGATAAAATCCAGAGGGATGAGAGCTACGAATAAGTGCATTAACTTTGAAACTGAAGAGCAATTCAACAAAAGTATTGTACAATGCAGTAGATAAATAGATACAATAATTATAGAATATTTAAATGTGCAGGCCTACCTGTTCTCTCAGTGCGTACTGTCAGAAGTTAATGCTGTTGGCAGTGAATGTTGAGTGGAATAGGTAACATAATTGCTGAAGTCATAGCTACTTTGACTTGTATGAAAAAAATAGGTCCTTTCCACCCTTAATGTTTCTGTGACATATAGATAAAAATCTAAGATACTTCTCCCAGGAATTAATAGATACAAGTTTCTTAGCTGCTAGTCTAAACATTGCTGGGCTTGTTTGTCCATGAGAGCTTATTCCTGTATGCTGTAAGTTTCTATTTTTTAGTTTCTCCCGATCTTTGCAGAAAAAGTCAAAGCTGTTTCTTAGACTTTAGGAATTCCTGTGAAAAGATGTTTTGCCTAGGAAAATGCAGATAAGATGCAGCACTAAGGCAAAGGTAGTACTGTCGCTTGCTCCGCAACGAAGTCGGGACGGCCCAGGATGCATGCTATCTGTAAGCTTTTTCTGATCGAGTAGGCA
>JAWLRI010001006.1:250476-372557 GCA_034781795.1 Crypturellus tataupa
ACCAGCTGAAGGCTATTTCACCAATTCTCAGTCCCCACACAGCTGAAGGCTGTCTCACCAATTCTCAGTCCCCACATAGTACTAAACAAAATTTGAGATTTTTGCCTAAATCTAGAAAGAAGAATCTGGTACTTATTTAGAGCAATAACTACTTGAGGTAAGGTTTGGGAGGAGATGAAGAGAGCAAGGATGCCTTTGGAAGTCTGTGTGCTGTTCTCAGGAGACTTCCCCACTCTTGGTCACTCCATTCATCAATGTCAAGCTAATGACTAGTGGTGCTTATTGCTAATAGTTATTGATCAGTGGAACTGACAATAACTGAACATGATTACATGGCTCCAAGCAAATGAAAGTACCATTTTCCTCTCCTTCCATCTTGTCTTCCTTTAAATCCGGAACTTGCCACTCCTGGTTTAGCTCAAGATAGCAACTTTAAACTAAACATAATTGCGTAAACTGAACTGATGTATGCCTAGAAAATTCCCAGTTGTGTAAGTTCTAGTAACAGGACAATATGATTTCACCATAAAATCATAGAACGGAAAAGAAACTATTCCAGGGAATTCCTTCCAAACTGTGTTTTTTTTTTTTTTTTTTTAAATGCATTGCAACCAACTGTACTGTACAGGCAATGCTTTACTTTTGTGTTATGCTTTCACACTAAAAGTCAGAAGAAAACAGCCCATAAAGGCATGATGCCAGTTTATGGTTTGGTAGGCAATCCTTCCCCTTCCTGTGACGTGGGTAGAAAACAAGATGTGTGACTCAAGTGGCAAAACTGTTTTCCAATATATGTGTATTGCTGTGCATTGTGTGTATAGTAGAGTGGTATGTGAGAGCAAGGTTTTGTGTTTTTTTCCTTGGGGATTTGGCCTAGCCTGGACTTAAGCTGGTAACAAGAAAGTGAGTTTGTGGGCTGGCTTCAGGTAGCGCATCTCTCATGTTGTTGCTGACTGCTATTCTCAATGCTTATTTCAGTCTATTCAGGCCAAGCAGCCACTTTGTGGATGTTTCAGTCCCTCTTCTGCAAAGGCTCTGAATTAGTTAGCAACCTATCTGTGTACAAGTCAGTTAAGTTGTTCCTTCCAAAGTACATTCCCTTGTCCTTGTTTAAAGCAAATGCTTCACCTGTCACTCTGCTGATAAGTTATACAAAACTAACCCCTAAAGGAGTGTTGATCAGCTAATTTTAAGAGTGCCACAGCCTCGTTTTCCTCAGAAACAGGAAAGTGTAGCTGTGCTATTTAACATATTCCAGGCTTGTTCTCAGAGTTTTGCTGATGCTCTAACAGGATTCCACCTTCTCGCACCTTCCAGTCTTTCTATTGCGAAGAATTTGTTGTGAACTTGCAACAAGTACAGAACTGCCCTTATGTCTTGCCTTTTCTGATGTTTATTTTGGTAACGCTCTTGCTGTGAGGGCAGTCCCTTTCCCCCTGCAATCTGCTGCCAGTGACACCAGTAATCGTATTCCGGCTGCCTCTCAAAGACTTCCGAGGTCACAAGGGCTTTTCATGTGAGATGCAAGGCCAGGCTGTACTTCTGAAATCTAACATTTCCCTCCTGAATTTACAAATTATTGTTTTGGACTGAGATGATAACTCCTTTTTCTTGTTAATTGATTTATCTGATGAGTCTGTTGGCTACCTATTGGGTGGGAGTTTGAAATTACAACACGTAAAAGTAGTCCCCTGCTTATAGGCAACTAATACACTTTGGTGTGAGCTAAGTGTGTAAGCTCTCATTACAGTTGCTAGAAATTTTGGCCCAGAGTACCTTGCGCACACACACACAGTTGTCTAGCTGTATGCAGTGACCTGACTTTCAACTCCTACTGCTTCAGGATGACGTGAGTTTTCTGTAGGTCGTGTGTTCTACTTTCCAGCTACATGCAGATGTCTCAGCTACGTGTGGTATTTCTACTGCTACTAGACAACTATATCTAGGCAACTGAATATCTTGTGGGTGCATTCCCTGGAGCTGAGAGCGCAAAATAATTCACCTCAAAACAAGCATCTTGCGATTGGGCAAATGAAAATCCTTGTCAGCTCCAGTGACTCTCTTGACCAGATAGAGAGGTTAGACATCAGTCAGGAGCAAGAAAACCTGCATGTAAACACCTAGATCTTTTCATCTTCATATGGAAGAGGAGATGGAGCCCAATTCAGCTGCCTAAAGAAAGGCATCAAATGTCATTGGAAAGCCCTGGGGGCATCTGAAAGACACCTGTGAGGTTGGGAGATGAGACACAGTAGCTACTAGAGAACTATACCCACCTGAAGCAGCAGAAGCATCCTGACCTCCATGTCTTCTTCTCCACACTCAATCTTTAGCTTGCCTTCTCTGTAAGGGACACTCCCCAACCAATCATGAGGTAGTTTGGTTTGGTTTTTGGTTTGGGTTTTTGTTAAACATATATTGCCTGATTTCTGTGATAAGCCAGTTTCAACAAGGTAGAAACAGATTGGTATGCTAATTTACAGGAAGGAAAATGCAGATCACTTATTCAATTCAAGATGAATAACAACAGTACTGCAATTTAAATCATTTTCAAAGTGTCCTTTTTCATTGTGTCAAGTATCAGTGTGGTGCTGGTTGGCTGTTTTGTTTGTTTTCTGGACAAATTCAGCAGCCTTCCCTGGACATGAGGGCTGCGTAAATCTCCATGACATCCTGCGCAGGTTTTTGTTCAGGTCTTCAACCAGAAGCCAGAAAGGTCTAGTAAGTTATTACTGGTATGAACGTCCTTAATTTTCCACATCTGCGTCCTACTTTCCCCCGAATTTCTCATTCTGTCTCCCTTATACACCATATTTCATCCATCTTTTATTAATTTCTTAATTATGGATATGGTAAAAAACCATTTTAACTTCAATGGACTGCTTTTCTTGTACTTTGTTATACTTTACTCTCCCTTTGTAATTGAAAAATAAATATTTTAGTTAGAGTTTTGCAAGGACTTGGAAGTCCTATTCCCTTGTCAGCCACTTACCAGGAAGGGATATGTGCTTGGGTTTGTGTCTTGCCGTTGAACACTGTTGCTTTCTTTTTAATGTCCCACTATACAGGATCTCCCAGGATACAAGTCACACACCATCACCAAAACAGAATGGGGCAGGCTGTCCCTAGAGCCAGAGAGGATTGAACGTAGAATAGAATGTACTATGAATCAGTGGAAAATAAATAGCAGTCAAATACGTGTCATTCCCTGTTGCTTGATTATTTTTCTGAAAAAAAAACTTATTTAAGAAAAAAGACACAAACCACTTCTAAACTTGGATATGGTTGTCACGTCCCCACTGAGAATAAGTAATATAATTAATTAATGAGGACAAAGTTCTAGGAAATTCTCCTACGAGTTCTTTAAGAGGGTTGAGCATAGGTTTCAGCTCATGCTTCTCTGTACAGTAAACATTCTCAGACAATAACTACAACAAACTGATGTTTGCAAAATACAGCATTTTGTGCTTTTGGCTCCTATTTCTTGCTTTGCCTTGCACCTGCTATCATTTGGCCAAAGTCAAATGCCATTAACATCTCTGATGGTTCTCTTGCTTATGAATAACATGGAGGCAATGAAATTCCCCATCTCACAGACTTCATCTTCGTTTTGATATTTTGAGATCCTTGTGCAGTGTTACATAGGAGTATGAACACCAGCGTGGTTGGATTCCTAAGCAAGAGAATATTGAGCTGAAAGGTGAGGTTGCACTCCTCCCTGATGATCAAAGTAAGTTTTTTATTTTTTTTTTTATTTTTTTATTTTTTTTTTTCCTCCATACTGTGATCAGCTTTACGTTCTCCTTACGGCAACATGGATTCAGTGTGTAAGACAGGCAGCCAGAACATGGCGCAGGGCCTTTCGGATGGGCTTGCAATAACAATACCTCTGGCAGACGGAGAAGTGGAGCTCTGTCAACCCAAATAGAAACAGAATCAGGTGAAATGGAAACGAACATATGTGACTTGACAGGACTAAAAATGCTAAAGGTTACTCAGTCACTATGGCATCAACTTTTGTTTTCATCATCAGTTGTTTTGTTAAAGAGAAATGTTTGGCATGGTCCTTGTTTTTGATAAGGACTGGTGCTTCCATAAATGTTATAGATCGTGAGAGGAGAACACCCTGGCTCTATGTGAGAGGAGAGGCTCATAGAAATAATTATGCCTTTTAGGCTTTCAAAGTAATGCCAAGAATGACTTCTGAGTACATTTCATTTGGTACCATAGTATCACTGAACTGATGAAAGTCTTGATAGTAAGAGAATAATAAGACTGAACAATCAAGTCTGTGCTCTGGGCATATTTCTCCTATTGCCCTTGGTAAGTCTAGGATCTCAATCAGGATAAACACCCTTGAACTTCTGACAATTCCCAGATCCCAGGAGAGCCTCAGACCAGAGATACGTTTGACCTTGAAACGATCTTACCTGATGCTAATAATAAAATTCAAATGTCGACAGAAAAGTTCTCCAGGGATTTTTCATCTTTTTTTTTTGTTTGTTTTATTCTTCTTTTCAAAGACCTTCTGGAGATACCTTCAAAACCAGTTATCTGACATTTTCTTCCATGCTTTGAAAATACTGATTTTCACAGAGAAGTTTGTGGTGAGAGAAGGTTTAAGTCACCTGCTGTCACTCTGAATGAGTGCTCAGACTGAGGTGCACCTATGCAGCTGCCACGTCCCGAACTGTGATACCCCAGAGTCCCTCTACACTTGCTGAATTACTGCTAATGCTGCTGGGTATGAACAGCATTGGTGCGACACTAGCTGGTGGTAAATAACCACATTCCTGCAGGGTCCACAGGTGAGTGGTTTGCTTGCAGGGATCCATGGAGTTCATGTTCCTGGATTCCTTTGATCTTCAGGGATCCTACCAGTTTCTGTGAACAAACCAGTACGTTTTTCTGAAGCTCTTACTTCCCATAGGATCTTAAACTTGACCATTTCATGGTCAGTGCTCCCAAAGCTGCTGTGGACTACAAAATCTTCAGCGAGCTTCTCCTTTATCTTGAACAGCAGATCTAGCAGAGTGCCTCTCCTAGTTGGATCTGTGACACGGATCCACCCTGGTCCGCTCCAGGCGGCTCCCTTTCCTGGTATATAATTTATGAACCAAACTGTTAAATAGTGCTCTATGATTTGGCAAAGTTTAGGTCACATGTACATTTTTAGTGGTTAAAGGGTCTTATAGACTCTCAACTCTCCATGCAAATAAGTGCCTTTTCCTAGGTCCATCAAAAATACGGTGTTAGAGCATCAGCCATGCTTATAAACCTGCTACTGTTGCTCTTGCTTGCATGACATGCTTTCGTTGAAAAGGTCCTCTGTAGGAGGCCTTGTGTCTTTGATACTTAATGTGAGATAGAAATCTGTAAAGATACTACCAAATACCCCAAAAGACATATATAATTCATGTAACTTCCAAAAATTCAGATGGCCATGTTGTGTTACCTGCGGACATGAACTTATAAATATCTTTGTGAGCACTCCCAATCACACATTTTTTTCAGTTCCAAATACTGCTGAACACTCCTAGAGAGGTGAAACTCCACAGACTTAATACTATTTGAAATACTTCAGCAATTTCAATGGAGAATTTTCTCGATGTATCAAAATAGCCTACGGACTTTAAAGGCAAAATCTACCTGCAGATTCTAACAGTTTCCAAGTGAGCAAGAGGTTTGCACTATGTCCTGAGACAGTAAGTGAAAGGGCAGTCCCTGAGTCAGATCCAAAGTTGGATCCTCAGTGTTAAAAAGTGTCTGTACTTGTGTCAGTGATAGGCATGCTCGTAGAAAGATATAGAGTGAAGGATAATTTAATTACTGATGTTAGTTACTTTAAAGAGGTAATGTGGCCTCTTGTGTGAGGCAAAGAAGCCATTCTTATTGCTATGTATCTATTTGATTTACGACAGTTATTTTCTACAATAGTATTTGACATGTGTGCATGGGTTAATATAGGCATCTAATGTAGGAGATGACTTTTGAATCTTTGCTTTATTCCTTACTGCCTGGTGTGTATGATAAACTGCACTCTGCATACTGTCTGCCAGTATGCTGTAGGCACGTGATGTGTTTAATGCCTTGCTACCCAGCTTCTCGTCACTTTAAAGTGAACAGTTCTTAGCTCAGATTGGCGCTCTGTGCTCCTTTATGAGCTAAAATCAGAGGTGATCAAATAATTGAAGAGCTAAATAATGAAAAAAAAAAAATTTGGTCTCTGGGAAGTAAAAAAAATACACCAGTGAGCTTGCTGCTCTACCAGCTGATAACCTACTGGATAAAATAAATGGGGAAAAAAGGTGCTTTAAGTTATTCTCCACCTCAAAAATGTCTGTGTAAAAGGAAAATTAGATGAGAAACTAGGAGATCATGGAGGAATTAAGGTAACAGAAAAGCTATATGACAAAATTACATTTTATAGGAATTTTTTAAAGCTAGTGAGAAATCACTGTGAGGGAACTGATCTTCTCACATTGAGTGATGTGGAAGAAGACATTTATAGGTTTTGATTACTGGAAAAATATGCAAAACGGTGGATAAAAGTGCCCAAGTCACAGCTGAAGACTATTATGCTCTCCCTTAATCTCAGCAATTTACTTGATTCAGCATATCAGGGAGTTAGAATTCGGCCCATGTCAGACCCAACATTAACAAAGGAATATGGTCTGTCAAGGTTTCCACAGGTAATGTAAAGCTGAGAAAGCCAAACATGTGAAAGGAATTTGAAATTATTGATAACTTTTTAAAAAAAATATATCTCCTTCAGATATTTTGCAAATTTGCATGTGATGGACAATATCCTCTGCTAAGCTTTTCTTTTCATTTTCAAAAAACCCACAAATGCCTGAGTTAGGTATATCTTAAGAAGGGTAGTTTGGTACCTTTAAGCAAATAAACACGCGGAAGGACTGAGAGGATCTCAGGTTGCTGCATGAGTTGGGAGAAGGAGAGAGATATCACTCCTGCAGTAAGTGTACTTTCTAATATATTAAAATGTGCTGCTTGGTTAAACAATGAAAACAAATTTTAATTCTTATGTACTGGTCAAATACAGTTCCTGGAATATGAAACATACCTTTCCATTATAACCATTTATACAGACCATAAAATGGGAGAGTGTCAGTATAAAGAACATAACTTTGACTACTAAGCTGCCTGCAAAGTTACTCTTGTACGTGTGTTCACACTCTCTCTTTCTCTCTCTATATATATCCATATACACAGCAAGTCCACTGTTACAAATATCTTCAGAAAGAATAATTGTCAAGCAAAGTGGTACCAGTGGGTAGCACAGCTCATTGACTATGATGCCATCCAAGCCTTGGGAGGCATTGTGCACGATCTTGAGGACTGTCATATTAAATAGGCCTCTTAAATACTTTCCTCCTCCCAACTCTCTGCTCTGTAACAGTCTCTTTATAAAATGGGTTTTGTTATAGTGAACATTATAGACACTGCATAAAAACAGAATGCATTTTATTATTAGAAGATAAAAGACAATGGCTCAGAATTCTGTTCAATGAGCTTTACCAAGTCAGGTAAAGTAGTGGGAACTGAAGTAGGAATACATGGATATATCAGCTCAGTATTTGAGAGCATGAAAAAATAATCTGATTTGACTCAATGTTAGTCTGAATAATTATATTAAATAACCACTATCAAACATATTGTAGAGAGCAGTAAGACATTTAATCAAAAAAAGGTACTTTAAATATAATGTTAATTTCCCATAGATAAAATAGTTCAGGGTTCAAGAACCCTGATCCACATTCATTGGATGATCCATTTTCACAGAATTGCATGTAATTTGATGTTCATGTACTAAGAAAAGAATTAGACCCCATTTCTTACTCGAGGGAGAAAAGGTTCATTTCTTCTTTCGCCTTCAAGACCTCCTCCCTTGCAAACTCATTCACTCATGGATCATAAAGATCCATTTTTCTCTTGCTAGTTTCTTTAGTGTGTGCATAGATACTTGTTTACAGGCCAAGTTTTGCATTTATAGTGTAAATTCATTTTGTTGTAAAGGCAAAACATGGCATTTTGGAAAACTGTTTAGTTTGTAACTCTTTCAGAAGTCAATAAGTATAGATTTTGAGTTTAAAGCTTAAAGAATTATTTAAATACTCCATCTGAAAGCATGCTCCTTAGGGAAGTGTTCAGAGAGGTAAGTAAGGACAGATGCTCAAGCCAGAACAGGAATAAGAATGTGAGTATAAAAGACTGGTTTCTGGAATGAAGGATACAGCATACTCACCCAGAGCCAAGGGAACTTCTTTTACTGGAACCGAGGTATGAAATGCTGAAGATGGTACAAATGATAGCTGACTTTTCCTAAAGGTCATGATGCCATGGGATATGCTAGTCATGATGCAAACATTCTAGGCTTTATATTTACATATATATGTATGCATCCTGTGGTTAATGAAGATAAAAAGTGTAACATAAAACACCATGAGCAAGAGGACAGTATGTGTCAGTAGTTTCATTCTGTCAATGGTCAAAGTCAGGAAAACGTGTATGAGTCAGGATCCTGTTCAGAAAAAGCTGTTTTTAATAACAATTGCTTGATTTTAGTGCTTACAAGAATAAGTGCCACCAATGGTATATTTTTTTGGCCTGGAAATTGCTGTAAGTTCTCAGCTCCTGTTGTTCATAGGACAATAGGAATATGCGTAGGCAGGGAAAATAACTCCTTCTCATTTCACGTATCCCTTTAAATGTTTTTCCTTATTTTTCTGTGCAGCTGTCTTTTACAGTGCTAATCTTTATAATCTTTCATATACTTTTCTTGGTGTTTTAAGTATCATCAAAACCTGAGGTATGGCCAAGATGGCCAAACAAATGTTTTTGAGATCTAATTTCAGAAAGGCTGCAGCTGTTGTGCTCTCTTTTAGTCTTTTTTTTTCTTCCACTTTCCTTTCCTCCTCTGACCATATTTGCTTTTCAGATTCCATATTTTATTACCCTGTGTTGTGCATTCCATATCCTTTGGGCACACTTTTATCTCATTATACACATTTCTGTTTCTCTCTGCTGTTTCTTCTCTGCTATTTTATTACACTCAATTGCACTCAACCTGTTGAATTTTTTTTCCCTTAATCCTGATATTCTGAAAGAAAATATCTTCATTTTCACCCTTTTGATTCCCTTTAGATGTAATTTTATACTGAATTAGAATAAAATTATAGTGCAAAGCAGATTTGGTTACTTTACTCATTCCATAAATTTTATTTCAAATATTATCCATAATTAAAAATCTAGTACAGTAAGAAAAGGACAGAAAACAAGAACATAAAAAGGATGACATGACAAATGCCCTGAATCACTCAAGCAGATCTAGAAGTGAGGGAGGATGAAATTAAGAAGTCCTTGGCAGAGCTAAATGTATGCTTAAGAGTCTGGAAAATACAGTACAGCTGGAGAGTAGTAATATAAGAATAACACAAAGAATACTGAACGCTGCACAGATAAATAATATTAACATGTAGGTGATGACTTGAAAAGACAACACAGAGATTGATGATATGAGAATTATGAAGAACAGAGAAATAAACAGGCTGGGATTGAATGATCACAAATATAAAGAAAAATGTCAGTTGGTGCTGTTTGCTGTCACTGGTAGTCTCTGCTTCCTTCAGCTTTGCTCCCCAAAATTCTCATGTCTTCTGTGTAGATTTATCTGTCCAAAGATGACCAAATGGAAATTAAAACTTCTGGAGAGTAAAAGTATTTGAAACTGAAAGGAACTTTCCCTTCTATGTATTAGCCACAGGTGGAGAAAATGCCCTCTTCACACGCCCCATAAACATAATAATGTTCAAATGCGACATATCTCTGGCCCATTTTGCTTGACTATAGTCACATAATCTTTTGTGGTATGATGGACTTTATGGGGTGGGTTGGTTTGCTTTTGCACTCAGTAATATTACTAATTACACTTACATTGCCTATCCTGTTTCCTTGTGTTGTTTTTCCTTGTGTTGTATAGAAACTGACCAAAAATAAGATTTAGTAGTACACAGGCTGACTAAGTCTTCATGCAAATGGAGCTATTTGGGTTGGTAGAATTTCCACATGAAGAAATCACTGCTGTTTTCTTGAAGCATCAGAAAAATTATGAAAGGAAATTTAACTTAAAAAAGAAAGGCTTAATTTTTCCACTTGAGTCTACTATGAAGATTTTTCCCTGTTAATAGAAGAAATGAGTTATGATAAAAATTATATTGCTTTGGAAAAAAATACCTTGGTTTTGATTCTATTTAGAATAGTCCTTCATATTAAAGTTATTCATCTTGTATATACTGCTCTGTGCTCATACATCTTTAGATTTCATCTTGCTACTTTCCTACTTTCATTCAGATTCCTTCTAAGAAAACTGCCATTTAGATGTATCTAAAATAGTGCTATCCCTTCATACTAAATTAAGAAATATCCTAACCTGCCTTTTTATGGGCTGACTATACCTCTCAGTTTTTTTGAGCATTACTGGCACAGATGTGAATAAGAGTGAGCGAGTGATAGTTGGTTTTGCATTTCTGTTAGGAATCTGCCAGTATCTTTTATTTGGAGTCCTGTTTTCTCCTATCACCTTGGGTCTGAAACCCAGTCTGTTTATAGGGATCTTTGGGACAGGGTGTTAAATAGGTTTACAATTATTCAGCTATATCAGGTTTAGTAAAAGAAACTGTATTTACTCTATTTTCCTGTACATTAAAGAGGTGTCAGGCCTTTCTTATTTACAACTGTTATCAACTCTTATTATAACATGCAGCTACATCCTGATTTTTATAGAAGCATTGTACTTAAACAATTAGATTTTAAATCTATTCTGCAAGAATTTTCATATTGGTTGGTTTCAAATAAATCTGTCTTTTTTCCATCTATCTTTTTATCTATCTTTTTTCCCCCTATCTTTTATATATCACTAAAAAATGAAAATTTAAAGTTATATAAAGAGACAATTTACAATATTCTGAATACAAAACACTTAGTATTTCATATAATGAAAAACTTTCAGAAAGTCTTAGCTAGCTGTACGCTGTTTCTATTTGTACTTAGAAGAGTATCTATGAAGTCTGGAGTCAGAAAAGGGTATAGCTGGAGTATCTTGCACTCCCCAAATCCCCTGCTGGCAATTAATTTTTAAGGAGCTACTCCAGACACTAAGTGCCTCTTGCTGGACTCCACAGCAATAGAACTGAAGCCTGAGGTAAAGGTAGAGCTTGGGAGGACGTGAGGGGGAAGCATGTTTCAGGAATAGGGGGTTGCTTTTCTTTTTTTGCCACAACTATTACTTTCAGCTATTCATGTTATATGTTGTTGTCTTCACAAGGACAAGAATCAGAATTCTGGTTCTAAGTCTTTTTTCAAATTATTCATTTTCAGCAAAACTTGGTGCTTAATCAAAGTGGCTGAACAGCCAGAGGGTCCTCAGAAATAGGAGCTGCCTTTTATTACACCTGGTTAACATTTGTGTGATATAGATTAGGTTCAGAGAGGAGTGGTAAAGGTTGCCTTGATCTTCCATGTGATGCCAAAGAACATTGTATGAAATAGGAAGGGCTTCATTCCCATCTGTCCTAGAAAAACAAAAAGATTTTTTTTTTTTTCAAGCACTGAAGATATGTCTCGAGCCACGAATAAGATAGATGGTGGTTTTGGTGACTTTGGGCTTTTTTAGCACTGCAGTGCTGTATTCTCTAAATGCATGAAAGAGGTCAAATTATTCTCAGATTAATTTATTGAGTCATTTGAGAAATGTGGTGATTGCTCAGACACCATACCCTAGCAAACTATGATTTGAATATCCTGCTGAGGAAGTTCATTTAAGTCAAAAGGAAAATTAGATGATCTGTTTTCATGAACTTAAAAGCAGGAAACCAAGTCTTTAATGAAGCTGGATTTAGTTAAGATGTAATGGCACTATCATAGAAAATTTAGAAAAAGAACTTTGAAAATGTGTCCCGTCTAAATGCAACCTAACAGACTTGTGTATATGGACTTGGCTTGGATTGTCAGATGCCAACATCTTAAAACCTAGCTAAACTTCAAGCATGCACATGGTTAGGTGAATCCCATGTGTTCATTTACTGCTAAATGACTTTTTCCAGCTACTGATTTTAAAAGACTGATGAATTTAAGGACATTTAGGAACCTGGGCATGGAATGAGTATCATGCAAGAAACAGAAGGATAGAACTGGAATTGATATGCTGTTAGAGTGAGGAATTAGACTGGAGTGGTGTACTTGTATATCATAGTAAACATAGCATTGGTTTGTTATCTTTTCCTTACCCTCTTTTCCGGAATCAAAATGCTCTTAAATGAATAACATGATAAAATTGTTGATTTTCTAAAGTAACTAATTATTCATAGATCATTCCTCTTGTCAAGTTTTTGGTAATTAAGTAGAAGCAATGATCTAGGAAAACACGCTGTGATTTTTTTTTTTCTTTTTTTCTCCTAATTTCTGTTATAATTTGCCCAATTAGAAAGTACCTGTAGTCAGGGAGGAGATAGAGAGGAAAAAAAAGAAAAAGTGAAAGCATTTGATATATTGCCTTAGAACAGTAGTAATGCTTAATTCCTTGATGGATTTGCCATGTGCAGCACTATAGAAAGGCATTTCAGATTATATTTTCCATACATGTAAAAATTTAATTTAAGAAGGGACTAAGGGATTTTCTTAGCACAGAAAATATTTATGGTCATCAGCAATAAAACACAAACTAATTTAGTATTCCCTTGATTTTTGTACTTGTTTATTGCTACATTTGCTACAAGTAATTATTTGAAGATTTTTTTTTTTTTTCTTATAATACTACTCCTTATTTGTCAATTTTTCCTTTCTGAAGCTGGACTATTTGTTTTGTTTGGTATTCTTTTTTTGGACGTTGCACTGTGTTTTTTGGATGACTGACCTATGTAGAGCAAATGGGTTTCATGTTTTGCCACTTGACATAAAATGACCTAACAGCAGGAGCAGAAGGAAAAGGGCAATGGAGAATCTCAGTAATAAGCTGTTGTTCTATGTATCAAATACTATCTAAAGTACAGCCCTGTGTGAATAATGTATTATGTTAAATGATACATAATTCATTTCACAATTATACAATGCCATTGTTTACCCTGTCGCTGTCCCTGGGATGTCCCTAGGAACATTTAGAAAGTTTTTGGGTAGTTTTCATATATAAGCTCCATAAAACAATAAGATGTAAAAATGTCAGCTTAGGGCATGCTCACATGAACACCAGTATGGCATTTTGCCTGTGGCCCTGGTTTATCTGATGATATGTAGAAGAGAACCCAGCCCAATACATTTAATTTACCTCAAATTGACCATCTCCCCCCAAATGAAAGATGTGACCTTTTGATCTTGGCCTTTCCCAAGGTGTGTCAAAAATCCATTATTTTCTCATACACTTTCAAAACTCGTAAGGTGTGAGCAGTTGTGAATCTCAAGCTTCTCTATTTGAAGATAGCAAAATATGCTGAGGGCCCTCTGATTAGAAACTGGGCTGGCTTTGAGTGAAAGCGATGTAAGCACATGCATGCTCTAAGGATCATTTCTGCGGGGATAAAAGAGAATCTGGGGGTCCATGGGAAGTATAAGATTGTGTTGTTTCATGTCTGACTTTTCTCTGAAACGTAAACCTCGAGGGTAGATAGGCTTCCAACACAAATTGAAAGCTGTAGCCCAGGAGTGCAAGAAACTGGAACCAACCAGAGTTTTTCTTTTCTTATAAGGAAACGGGGGTGTCTCTGGCCAGAGCCTGAGCAGATGATATGTGGGAGAGGAGCTGTCCTCTGAGCAGAGGAAAAGTGGCACAGAGAAAAAGAGTATCAGATGCTTCAGTGATTACTTTCAAAAGTCATTTTGCTGAACTGAATTGCTTCTGTCACAATCCTGCTCTCCAGTATACGTTCATGGAGCTGTGTATAAGAGAAAGCGTTTGAAGTTAGTAATTTCTTACGTAGCTTTAGCAACTTAGGAGGTCACCAGCAGATCTCATTTCTCTCTAATCTCATCATGAAAAAATGAGGAAACAAAGTATTTGAGGAAGGGGCAGTAGGGATAGGATTTCATCTTTGAGCAAGGAGGTGTAGTTAGTGTTTGCCATGTATTTTGGGAAAAGGGAAGAAGATTGGGCTTTTTCTCCTGGACCCTCTCAGAACTGCTGAGCACAGAGCAGCTCCACTTCACCTCTTGATTCTGTAGCATCATTTTGTTGCCAGAGCAAAACTGTTGTTCTAGCCCAGATCTGTGGCCTCAAGAAGCATGGTTCTGGTGAGCTGTAACAGAGTAAGGATTGTGTCTCATGCAAACCGACTTATTAAAAGATCTAGCTACATTTGGTAGTGATCTAAACTGTATTTACTGTGCTATATTAAATTAATATAGTAGTTTCAGTCACACTTCAGAAAACAAATCACCATAAACAGTGCTACCTTGTTTAGAGAGCTGGATTGGATGGAGCCAAATGGAGAAATAATTTCCACATGATCCTGTCCGAATAGAAGCTGAGGGTGGAACATCGGGCCCAACGACTGTCACTGCTGTAGAATGAGATAGAAAATCCAGAGGACTTGATATAGCAAAGGCTGTTTTTTGCTGATTTATTTTTAACTATTTAAATGAATATATATATAAGCTGGTTTTATGTATGTTTTAGAAACGTGTTTGCAGTGGGAAGCATTGAGGGAAGCCATTCTTGAGCTTCACTTCTAGTGACCATCACGGTTTTACATTTTGTTGTTCAGAGCTTTTGCATTTTTCACCCTCAGTTGATAGTATCAGTGCTGACAAATAAAAGGAAAAGCTGTTCAGACACTGAATTCTTCTGACTAAACTTTTTTTTCTCTTTTTTTTTCAGTGGGATCTGTGTGTTTCTGTGCACATTTATGTGCTTTTTGAAGGGAAGGAAAAACTTTTAATATTCTTACCCAGCTTTGCAAAAACAAGGGGTTTTTTTAAGGTTAAGACATTCAGCTACTGATCTGCTACCTAAGGAGACAAGGTGAATTTAGGTTAATCACTAATTGAAGTTAAATAACACTTGTGAGGAGACCAAAGAGCAACAGCAGTCTAAGGATCAGTTTAACAAAGATATACACAGTAATATTTCTGCTACTGGTTGTTTCGTTCCTAAAATGTAATCAAGTACAGTCACCTTGATTTTTCTTTCAGTACATATCCAGTTAAAAGCAATAAAGAAGTTATTTTCTCCAAGGAAGTTGTAGGTTATTGAATCAGACTGACCTTAATAAAAGCCCAAGGAATAGTTCACTTACTGGTAATGAAAATGAAAGCTCTACTTAGGAGTTGTGGCAGCTGTCAGCCGGCCTGTGCTGTAACACGCGTGTGATATATAGTGACCCAGGTGTATGCAGAGTGCCCGGGAGGTTTTAGGCAAGAAACGGAAACTCCAGAAGGGTATTAAAGTGTATTTACTTCATTGTCAGGCAAAAGCAGGGAATAAGAAAGTGCAGCTCCAGCCGTAAGAAACAGATAAGCTACAAAACATACCTAGAACTATTTCTAATCTTGGCTTATAATGAGATGCAATCAGAGCACCAAAGTTGAAAGCCTAAGTGACACTGAGATTCTGTTTTGGCCTCTATTTTTCTTCTGGCCACCCCTTTTCCTCAAAACTAAGGAATGATGAGGCAAAACGGGAGCTGCTTTGTGCACACCAAATAGTTGGGCAATCTGCTGGATTTCCATCGCATATCTATTATATTTACAGACCAGAGATGGGCCAGATAGGGCTCATTACCCTCTGGCATCTGGTCTTGTTATTAGCAGGTCAGTGACTGCAGCCCTTTCTGGATGGTGTCAACCAGTAATTTAGGTTGGGAAGGAAGCTCCAGCGCTCATCCCGCCCCGGGGCTGTGTCCTAGTGGGCAGCCCCGGGCAGCGTCGCTGCAAACGCTGCCTCCAACAACGGCCAGTCCGACGACGGCCGCGCTGCGAAACGCCTCGCGAAGCCGGGCTCGGGGCAGAGCCTGGGGCTGCCGTGTGCTCGCTTCCCCTGGCTGCTGCCCTGCTGCCGGGCTCCTCCCCGCCGCAGGGCTCCCTTCCCACGCAGCAGGGCCTGGGGCTTTAGGACGTGCCCCTCAGGTGGGAGACGAGGCGAGGCTCCCGTGCAGCAGTACCGTGTAACTGCTCTGTGGTAAAATCATCGGGAAAGGTTGTTTTGAGCATCGCTTCAGAGGCACCTGCCACCACTGGTGTGATGCGACGTTATTAAATGTTTCTGACAAGGAACCGTGCGGCTTTCAGAGGCGTTGTGCTGAGGACATCCTCCGTCCCCTTACCAATTACCTGCTCAAGCCGCCGCAATCTCACCTCCTCTAGCGAGCGTCACAGCCCAGGGCTTGTCCGCTCTGCGGTCCTGGGGATTTTCCCTGGACGCACCGGTCCCGCGTGGAGAGCGAGGCCATGGATGGGGGGAAGGAAGGTGCAAGATCTGTGAGGGGCAGCAGTATCGTCGCGTGCCGGTTCTGGTTCTCGTTCGGTATCAGAGCAGCAGCGTTTTCCTGCTTGGGGGGCCGCCAGGAACCTGGGCAGGGGCCCTCATCCATTCAGATTAGCTCCCTGGGCTGGGACACTAATCACCAGAGCTAGATGAAGAGTAAACGGTACACACAGCAGCAGCTGCTGCTGCAGTGATTTAAAGTGCAGCTGGCTGTGTATTTTGTGCAAGTCAAGCAGGGTGCCTAATGGATACCCTCTGCCTTAGGATTCTGATGAGCTTTTCTTTGCATTGTGGTTTTAGATGCATAGGTGGAGGTAACATTTACCTAAAATGTTACATTAACGTTTTAGTTGGAATTAGGAGTGCACACTGAAATGATCCTCCTGCTTCTCCCCATTACCAGTCTCCAGCCTGTGCTCGCAGTGCACCAGCTCTGTGCTAGGCTTTCAGATAAACTAGATGGAGGACACCTGGCAGGGATGTGCCCAGTGTGCACCAGCTGCAAACAGTAATTCCGGTCGCAGTCCCAGGCTAGAGGTGCCTGGGACAAACATGCCGGGAAAGCAGGGAGTGGGGAGGCCGCACTGGCTCCCGCAGCCCTCGGGCTCTGCAGAACGGCCGCTGCTGCTGAGGCGTTTCACGGCGTCAGCTTGGCCCGAGAGGCTCACGCGCTGCGAAAGGGCGGAAAGAGCGTTATTGAGTAAAGTCATGGTGACGCTGGCCTGTGGGCTGTGTCGGAACTTCTGATGCTTGGGCTGTCTCCCTTCAGCAGTTTGATAGCAGATACCGGAAGAGAACCAGTGTGAGGTCCCGGCCCTGGTTGAAGAAGAGATTCCATTTAGCTGAGGATTCATGCTCCATGGGCTTTCTTCCTGCTCAGAGTATAGCTATACCTATCTTAACTGTATAAAGAAATCCTTTTGGCGTCCTATTAAACCCTTGCATTTAGCAATAAAATTCACATATTGAAATTTGGTTTTTTAATTATATAATATATAAAACAATATTTAATTTTATCTTTTTTTTTTTTTTTTTTTTTCCCCCTTGGGTGTTCCCTCACTCTTCTCTTATGGTAATAACTGCTATTGACTGACATCTTTTCTGTGGTTTATTATTTCTCATATCTCTATGTGGTCACCTCTTATTCATCTTCTCTTGAAACTAAATAATTGTCATCTTTTTCATATGAAAATTTGTCCACACTCTAATCAGACTCCTTGACCTTTTTGAAACTCTTCTACTTTTGCTTCTACTGCACAGAGGTCGGGTGACCAAGCTGAGCAGAATTTTTCAGAGAGTTTCAATTTCTTTAACTTATACTATGGCTTTTTAATGTGTTCTGTATTAGTCTCATCTTTTACACAACCTGACACCTTTGTTTTCTGACTGTTGTGCACTGAAGTGACTTTTCAGGCGCTAACTACAGTAATACTGTATTTAACTTGTTGGCAGTTTTGAAGCTGACAAGGTGTACATCTATTATTTGTCAAAATCCTTCTTAGTTGAGACTGACTTAAGTAACTGTGTCGTGAAAATATTATTTCATTTTGTCCTAGTTTTCTTTGGTCACTCTAAATATGTGGTATGTAAAATATTTGACATAGCTATATAGATACACTTGCTATATGCAGAAAATTGAATTTTAACCTCATGATATTTTTGTGAATTTGAGTATCATCATGATTGTTTAGGAATGGAAGCAAATAGAGAAGTGACAGGCAGAAGATAATTTGGTCAACAAAGCATGAATTTCTTCATGTCTAAGTCTGTTTCCGAAAGGCTTTGTTAACTTTTTGCTCTTTTGCTGAGTGTCCTACTTGCTACACTCAAGATATTTCTCTTCACTTGTGTATGAAAAGTATTACTTTTTTAGTAGAAACAAAGGTATACAAGCCACTATACATACACCTTAAAAAAAATAATAAAAAATTGTCAGCTGAAGAGCATGTCATAAGCAAGGAAATAACCCAAAGAACTAAGATATGTGAAAAATATGTGGCAGATAGATGCTTCGCCCTCTCTCAGTCTGCTCCTCTCCTCTCCCCTTCCCTTTCATTATACACCTAGCAATGCCTATAGGGCTTGGCAGTTTCGCATCTTGTTCTCTTGTTTTTGTGCATCACCCTAGTCAGCTCTCTGTCACATAGACTGCTTTTTTTTCCTAGATATATTTTTTTAGTTATGCAATGCCTACCTCTTTTCAAATGCTACTATTGTATTTGTATGGCAGGTACTGTTTCAAATACAGGGTTAGTGATTCTTCCTGCCTGAAATCTTGCTTGCTCTAAAGACATAAGAGCCAGGATGTGAAGTATCTTGTTACTCAGTTGGCCAGCTTGTTGGTGCCTTCAGAACTCACCACATGCATGGTATTAACGAGTTCAGCAGCCGTGGGCTCAAGCTAGCTAGGTTCCTCATATTTCAGAAAACAGCCTTAGCATAGTTTAGAATACAACATTTATATTGAGCACTGTGTCCTTCCATAGTGAGATGATCAATTGTGACTGGTATTGGACAGTTTCTAAATTCTTTGTTGCATGTCAGCCATCAGTTCTATCTCTGAAGAATATAATGGTAATTTATTGTTAGATACTGAGCTTGCAGTAAAAAGAACCAAACTACATGCAAATACATAATGTTTGAATACTCACTGAAAAGACTGAGATGCGTTAAGATGGAACAATTAATATGATAGACTTTTGTGTTGCATGCAGCTATCCATCTAGCATGCAATTCACTGGTGAAATGTTACAGTGAAATGAATGAAAATCAGTTAATCATTTTTCATGGGGGAATACACACTAGTCCACCTTTGGAGAAAATGAGACAAGACTAAGAGGAAAAGAAAGTTTAGATGAGCAGGCCGGGGAGAAACTCTGGCCATGATGAATGGGCCTTAAGAAGTCGTTCTGAAGGATTGGCATATTTCTTCTACAGTACTTAAGCTAGTTTAAAAAAAAAAAGCCCTTAGTGATTTAGACATTCGAGCATCAAAAGAGCAGCAACATCATCTACATCAAGAAAACCACCAAAATTTGTGAAGTACATTTTCTTCTCTGTGGTTTTAATATTCTTCATTGATATTCTGAGAAACATATTAGAAAGCATTGATATTTCTTTAGAAAAAAATAGGTATGAAAAATATAGAGCTTTACAAGAAGAATAGTAGTGCTGAAAAGTATAATTTGGTGTGTGACAAAATAATAGGGACCTGGCATTCTAAAAATTCCACCACAGCACAAATGCTAATCAGTATAGATTGCTATTCAAATTGGGGGGAAGGGGGGCAGTTGTACCTTCAAAAATACATTTTTAGAATTTTCTTCTCATTTTTCATGAGAGAAAAGTAGGTCTTTCAAGTTGAAATCAATGTCATGTATTCTACCTCAGGCAAAATTCTGATTCCACTGCATACAAGCACAAATACAGAATAGTTATTAGAGAAATGTAAAAAGTCAGAATTTGGCCTAATTCTTTTAAGGTGACCAGTTTTAAAAACAAAAACATAGTCATAGTGAGCCCTGGTGTTTTTATTGCAGTATTCATTGCAAGTAAAGTAAAAGAACAGATCATAGACACTGTACTGATGCCAAATTAAACCCTCCTGACTGTTTCTTACTTGTCATTTTAATAGGAAGTTGTGTGCAAAGAAGAGCAGGGAGAGCATACACAGAGGAGAAATGACTTTCTACTTCTCCCAACAGTTCTTCCTTTATGTATTTCTTCCTTCATTAGGTGGGAATTGTCTTAGAGCTCTTACATTGAAGAGTCACATCATTAATGAAATAATTGCATTTTTCTGCCCTACTGAATAGTTTCCACTTTGTATTCATGTTTGCTTATTCGGCCCTAATACTCTGCCTGTTTGCAGGCCAGGCCTTTTTCTGGCCTGGGGAAAATGTTCATTTCTCTGTTAGCCTTCATGAGTCCCAAAGTGCAAAACTAATGGCCTTATGAAATTATGTTAGGTGTCTACTCAGTTGGTGCTGGCTGCCTCCTTGCATATAGACCTCTTGATAAAAACAGTAGCGTTCTTCTTCTTAGGTGGAATGTGTGAGAAAAAAATAAAAAAGTTGAAAGAAATCTGAGAAAAAATATTAGAGTAAACAAGAGAGTGTGCTCCTGCACACACTCTTGGGGGAAAGAATTCTTCAGGAATTCTTCATCTAAACTGTACATTAAATACTCAAAACCAAATTTGCTCTGGCAGAGATACATCAGACTTCTCCTCTTGGTATAGCTGATGAACTAACAGAAAAAAAATGGGTCAGATTTTAGTAGTTTTTCTTGCTTGTTCCCTTTCAGATAATTCTCAGGTCTTCCATGGAGGCCTGTACTGCGACAGCAGAAAGGGCTGAGCATGTTACTGCCTGCAGATAGTAGTCATTAAGCTAAGTGTAGGTAAAGAAACTTCCAGGACTGAGGAGCTGCAGAAATCTGGATGGAGGAAGAGGGAATTAACCACATTCTGAGTATTTGAACCCCTCAACTATAGGACAAGAATGAGAAGGATTGGCAGCATTCCCCCGCCAGGCTTTGAAAGAAATGCACATTTTTGAGAAATGGATTAACTTAATCAAGAGAAATCAATCTTTGGTTCTGGTGATTTTTAACCATAAAATGTTATGCCCTTGAGGGCAAAAAAAGGTTGCTCTTTTATTTATATGCAGACAACTGTTGGAAAATAGAACATACTCAGATTTTATGTAAATACATAATGATATGAACTTCTATTGAGCTGCCTGATTTTCTCTGAACATTTTTCATTTGTATAATCAACTGGTCAAAATCATGAAAAATTGATATTCACTAACTTTGCAGTTGGTAATGTGGGCTGGAAGAATTAATTTCCTTTAGAAAATTATCACTGTAAAGTTTTCTTGTCTTGTCTTGCTATTTTGAATCCTTTCAAAACCAAAGCAATGCAGAGCAGTGCAGAGAGAAGAATTTTCTGCTGATTTAGCCAAGATACAGAAAGTAGTAAAAAAAGTCATGATGCATGTAAACCTGAGAAAAGATTTAAAAAAAAATGTTCAGTATCTGTGCTGTGTCTATATAAATCATATTGCTGTCAGTCAAATACTTGGTTTAAATACAGATCTTTCAAAGACCACAAAATCACTGTGTAACTTAATCTGACTTTATGCTGACATTTTATATCTCCTTTTTTTTCTTGACTGATTCATGCGATGCAGAACTTCTTGACAGATGCGTTTGATCAAAATCAGGGGGGGACCAAAACTCCATTGCCCTTGATGTTCAATTGCAGAAGATAACCATCGCTGCTATAATAAATATATATCTATTTTCCATTTAGATTTTCTTGTTTTCAGCATCCAGCATTGTTTCTGTTGCTTACTGCACATTTTTTTTTAAGAGTTCTTGATTCTTCATTAATTTTCTTCTCTGTGAGAATTTATGAATAATGTAACCAAAGTCATCTCAGTCATCTTCCTGAGAGTTAAACAAGCTCATTTAATACTACAGAAAACATTTTGTAGGTAGCTTTTGCATGCTCAAGTTTTTCATATCCTCGTCCACAAATGTTGGTGGTAATTTTATAGTGCCGGTTAGTACTCATCCCAGCCCTGCAGCCTGCAGCTACGCTATCATCTCCATACTGCAGCTCACTGCTTAGTCGTTTTCCCAGATCGCTTCACTAAGTGCTCATTTAGAACCCTCATCTAGTAGCATTTCACTAATGCTCTGTTTTGAAAATAGTGTGAGGTTGCATTTCTCTAGGTGGGTGCAGAGAGCAATTGCTGCGCCTTTGTGAGCTCCCTGGTCTAGAGGCTCCACAGTTCTGAACACCACTTTCATATTTTCATCCTTGTATGTGCATTTTTTGTGCATCATTCATTTTCTTCTTGGGAGGCCTAGCATCAAAAACATATTTCTGTCAGTGTGCTGCAGACTAGATGAAGAGTATCAACGCGGAGCTTTTTTTTCTCCTATCTGAGAGTTGTTCAAGGTCATGTGGAGTCCAGAAATCACTCCATGCCTGAGCTGCTGTAGCCTCCTTTTCCCATAGCATGCATAGTAGCAGAAAGATAGGCAACACTAAACCCAAAGTAGCAACACATTTCTAGGCTCCACTTCTCTAGAAATCTATCTGTGCAGTCCATCTATGATAAGAAACTCTTATCTCACCAGACTTTTAGCTTTTAAATTCCTTGAACATTGTACATTGTCATGAGTGTGTCAGCTAAGCAGATGTGTATCAGCCTTAAGAGTGAAAAATAAAAAAATCTGAAAGTATAATGTGGCAATAGTTTGGTTATAAAGAATTCAACTGTTTAGTGCTGCTCGGCAGCATTTTGCCCAGTACCCTTTGGAGAGGCATCTGTTTCTCAGAGCTTGAGGGGACAGCTCAATTACATCTCAATATGATGTCAAAATGCTTAGACTTTCTTAAAATAACATTGACAGAAGAATACTCAATTATTCAGAGCATAACTGTGGATACTACCTGTTTTATATCAAACCACAGTAAGAGTATGGAAATTGGAAAGAAAGATACGCTGTCACAGCTGCTTTTCCATATTGTACCCCACTCCAAGCATGTTAATATAGAGATACTGCTAGAATTGGGAGAACAACACATTTTAAAGGTTACTTCCTTATATTCAGAAACTGTGCCAAACGGCAACAATATCGCAATAGCAGATTTGAGGAAAAGCTCAAGTTGAGCTTGGACTAGGATACCTGAGATAAAGTTTTTGGAAGACAGATAGAACTGCCAGTGTGCTCTCGTTTTATGTAGCAACGCCTAATTTAATTATACAAGTACCTCTTGTGTTAAGGTAGGACTACAGAATAACACATGCACGAGGTCAGCCTTGGCAGCCCAGCTGTTGAGACAACTTTGGTATTTTCACTTTCGATGTCTCTTCTAGTTCACTGCTGTCACGTGGCTGTCGGTTTCAGAGAATTTGATTTGATTCCTTTGGAGGTTAGCTGGAACAGCTGGGGAGACGGGAGCTCGCAGAGTGCTGCCGTTGCAGGATGGGCAGCACCTGTACAGGTAGCAGACGTTGTCAGCAGGGCAGCTGCAGACGGGGTTGTGGGTCCCTGCTCCGGCAGAGCTCAGTGCTCTTGCTCGGCCACTCCTGCTGCAGCTGCTTTATGTGGGGATGAAACGTCGGTGGTAAAGGGCTGTGGTAAGGAGGCCGAGTTCTGCAACTATGGGATATGGCAGGACAGTGCAGTATGGTTATAGAAGTCAAAACTAATTGTACAAATAAAGCTATATTGAATCTAGCAGTTGTCTTCAGTCTGTCATAGCGATTACCTCCTGAATGTCAATTTGTTTTTTAAAAATGTATAAACTCTTAGATTGGAAAAGAACTTTAAGACTTTCTGAACAGTATTATCTATAGCTGTGTTTTTGCTGAAATTTATTTATGCTTTTCATTTTTTAAAAAAAGCAAAATGCATTCAGTAATTACAATCCTGAAGTCCATTCTTAAACTTTATTCAGATAAACCAAATGACTTTCAAAAAGTCAGATAAAGAAATGAGTTTGTATTGCCTCAGGGCTATAGACTTTGGCTCACAATTTTGAAGAGTGAGAAAGAATCCAAAATTAGAAACACTAGCTTTAGCCAGCTGATCATGCTAATAATAACCTTTGGTGTAAGAAAGTATAGGCCTGTTCTTGTTTAGAAATAATAAAAAAAATTGTTAGGGGGAAAATATATTTTTAACTAACTGGAATTATTTCTAATCTTTTATTTTTATTTCCCCTTCGAACTCTTGTGCTCTGCTTTAAAATAATACACATACATAGCTTCATTGAGTTATATTTCCATTATGTCAGTTTAATACCAGAGATTTGATCTCAAGAACAACTAGAATACAATTTAGTTGGAGAATATGCTTCCTTCCTTGATCCATGGTGTTTACTTTTTACATGAGTTTTTGCCTAGAGGAGTTGAGTTGCATGTAGATGTCAAATGCCCTTTCGAGCCACTGTCAAGAGAAATAAATACTTTCAGAGTGGGTGTCTTGAGGAAGAAAATGTTCAGGTATTAAGCAAGTTGGCAACATGCAATTTAATAGACTAAAATCTGTGACTTACCCCCTCCCTGGGAAATCATAAGAGTTAACAAGCTGGAAACTTAGTTTCTTTTTGCTTCAAGTGATGTTGGAGCTTCTGCGATCTTGGGGATAATGCAGGATGTGGACACAGTGATCCTTATATTTAGTCCTCAGCAGGAAACACTTTATTGGAAGCTCTTATCCAAAATCTAGTCCTGGGGTTTCTAAAGTTAGGATATTTGAAGCACTGATAAAGGCTGATGAGGTTAGGGTAAGATGAGAACCTAAGAGGGATCTGGGTTACTAGAAGATCAGAGATTGCAGACAACTTGTCACGGATTATAATTTACAAAGAAGTTTTCCCTTTCATTTCACCTCAGTGAAGCATTAAGCATAAAGCAAAGCTCAGGAGGGCTTTTTTCACATGAACTTCTGGATAAGTGAGCAACTTTAGTCTTTAAAATGTACCTCCTGGCAAGCGCTGAGAGAGTCGTTTTTCATGCACATTAGTGAATTGCATATATAGTGAGTACAAAGAACTAAACTGATGGCCATATCTCCAGCATTTGTGAATAACTCTGGGTCTTTCTATGGAGATCTATTAGTCTAATGAAAAATGACTTTGATTCTGTTTTTCCTGTATGTTATCCTACATCAAGCTGTGTAGTGCTCTGGCAATCTTTTTGCAGGGGGTCAGCCTAAATCTCTAATGATGGGAGCCCTGAATTGGGGTCTCTTATCAGCGTTAGATTGCTGAATTTTCAGTGATATGTGTAGTTTATTTGTTTGCAAATTGTTGTCATGTAAACTAATTTAAGATTAAAAATAAATGCCTTTACCACTAATCTACAAGGGCCAAATTTTGTCATCTTTACTAAATCATCTTGCATATTTATTATAATGATGAATAATTGATATGAGTAGCAGTACATGGTTTGTGGAATCTGGCCTTTAACAAAGTCTGGAACACAAATGTGTTCCCTAAATGTTTTATGGAAAAATCTGAACACATCATGGCTCTCAAAATACCACTTAGCAAAAATAAATACGTATTTCAGTAAATATAGAGGAAATTACAATACATTTTCGGCTTTCTGGATTCCCATCTGTATTTTTCACATCAAACTGGAAAATCCATTCAAATTCTTAATTCCCTTGGAGCACATAAAGCTGCTTTATAGTTCCAGGTGCTGGCTTCCAGCATCCAGGCCCTTTACCATACACAAGCACCTGCATTTAAAACCTGAGCCTGCTGATGGTGAATGATGCTGACTGCGGCATAGCTGGGTGTGTTGGTTACTTGTGCCCTTGAAGCTGATGCTTGGGGCCTGCAGGATGCACTGGGTCCCTCCCCCTCCAGTGCTGGAGGTGCTCAGGTGTAATTCTTAGTTCACTTCGTCTCTTATACAGCTTTGGCAGAAAGTCAGAATGGAAAATGTCCTACATAGTCTTTCTGTCCTCTCTTGTCTACACCAGAAATCATGAGGAAAAGATGAAGTGAGCTTCAGAAGCAGGCACTTGTAGGTAGAAATCATTCAACAAAGCGCTCCTTGAATAAGCTGGCACCAATTTGTGCACTTTAAAGGGGGAGGGGAGGGAGAAGCTCTTCTGTAGGTTCTGAGGATCACTCCACTCATCTGATTGTTCTGTCTGTGGTAAATAACTGATAGCTCTACCAGCTATCTAGCTTTAGATCAATGATCTTTTGCTGGCCAGCAGTGATATTTCTTTACCAGAGCTTCAGGGCTGCAGTGGTGAGGTTGCCTGCAGTAACAGGGTTTGGAACTTAGTTACAGCTCCCAGTGTGTGCTGGTATTTCAAAGCAGGATTTGCTCAAAACACCTTCCCTTGTACGCTGCTTTGAAACATGATACACAGTCCTCCCTGGCACATCCATGCATCCTGCAGCAGTATTTAGCCTAAAATCCATTAATCTCCTCCTTACAAAATTAAGGCGACAGAAATCCAGCAGGAAAGAAAAGGGATGGGTTCAGTAATGGTTGGCTGCTGCAGGCTCCCTTCTTGCTCGGTAAGCGTGAAGCTGGAGGCATTTCCCAGCGCCGCCCTGTGCTCCCGGCAGCTCTGCACGAGCGAGCTGCTCCCCCTGTCACGAGTGCCCAGGGGCAGGTGACTGGCGCTGCTCAGGCCCGGAACGAGCCCTCCCTGTCCTCGTGGGCACGAGGATTTGTGTGGGGTGATCTCCCACGGTTTGGATGCGGCAGCAGTTACTGGTGACACAAAATGATGCATTTACAGTTTTGTATGATTTATTGTTTGCAACTTGTCTGTGAGCAGTTTTTTATGGGTGCCCATTATTTAAAATCGGAGAGACGCATCCTATTGTGTATCTTATTTTTTTTTTCCTGATTGGTGGAAGATAATATTTTAAAAATACAAATGATATTACAAATACAAACGTATATACATTTGAAATTCTCTTTTTATTGTCACAGTTTCTGGCACAGCTCCATCAGTATGGGGCACAGCAAAGGTATACTCTGTGCCACTACAGCCTCACATGTGCTTGGCCACAGCTCAAGGATGAGGGAGAAGTTGGAGAAACCCCCGTTGAGAATATTCTTGGAAGGATATTATTACCTGCAGTTCTCTTTGTAGCTTTCTCTGGGTGAATGACATTTGTAGGGATAGATTTCCCTTTCCATTTTGCTCTAACATCCTATCTATGTTAATAACATTTCAAAAAAAGCTGACTGGAGATACTCTATTAAAAATACTAATGAAGAGTTGTATACTCAAACAGGAATGTTTTCCTTAAAGAAATAAGTAGATGTTAAGTCTAGTATATTAAGCTGGAAACAACCCAGCTGTAGATTGACTGCTTAAAATAATTGCAATCTGGTAGAATATTTTAATTAAGTTTTTCAGAGGAGTTTTAGGCTAGGCGGAATCTTTTGAACCTTATCTCCCTCCCATTTGATCATTTCCCAGACAACAGTTGGATTTTTCCTAGATGAAATCACCACAATTGGAGGAGTTGTATGCTGTATTATGCTCTGCCCAACTAGCACTGCCCCCCATCCTAAAACTCCATGCAAGTTATTGGTGGGAGTGCTGATGGATTCAAAGGCAAAACATTTCTTTAAAATACATGGATGCAGCTCTTCTCTTGGACTTGATGTTCCATCTCGTTGCTGTACTGACCCCCCTCTCCACGCACTACTTGCTCTTCCCTTGAGCGCTGCATTCACAAACAGAAGATCATTTCTCCCTCTGGTGAAAATCAAACTGACAGTTCGATCCTCGTTGCATCTCCTGAAGTTACCAAGTTTATGCAAGTGTGTTGCACAGAGGTGAGCGGAGCCATTCCTGGCTTGCGCAGGGTTGCTTAGGTCAGGGCGCGTGGTCCTGGTCGCGGAGAAGCGGTAGGTCCCTGTGCGCTGTTGGTGCCTTCCAGGGCAACCCACTTAATTTTCCCATGCTTCATGTTCAGATTTTTAAGATGCTTTGTCAGCCTTCTTGTCTATGGTGGGTCGAGCTGGAGATGCCCATCACAGGCTAGTACTAAACTTTTTGCTGGTCTTCCTCCTTTGAAGGGAGGTGGTTTGGGGTCTTGTGATATTGCAGTGATGTTTCCATTATTTTTCCCTATTCCAAAGGGATATGATGAGTGATCTTATATGTAAGCAAAACATTTTCCAAACAAATAGTACTTCAGATAACATATGTAAAATTTAGCTACCATCAATACTACAGTGAGCAGAACTTAAGAACATTGACCGTTGCTAATTGTGTCACAGAGGTTACCCAAAAGATGAGATGTTGTCCCGGGCAGAATATTCCTTTGAGAATGATCCGAATGACTTTGTTATTCTGGCTTTGAAGGAAGCAGCCATCCTCCGACCTATTTTTTTCTTAAGGGAGGGAAAATCAATGAAGGTTGTGTAATTAATCTGTGAACTATGTCTGCAGCACAGGACATCTTTCTTGTGTTAAATTTTACCTTAATGTAAAGTGTGAGTGTGCAAGATCATTTGCCATCTAACTGCACTGAGTTTTCCAGAGCAATGCACTCTGTATCATCAGACACAATATTCTTTGTCATTTTCCAGAGGATATGCATGCTCAGGAGCAAGACTGAACCTGGTGACTCCAAGAACATTTGATCTGGAATTATTTTCAGATTGCTGGGGGAGGCTGGCGTGGTCTCCCACACAGGAGCGGAGCAGAATTCTAGGCCTTTCGGTACAGCGGGGGGAACTGACACCTTGTGCAGATCTGGTTGTGGCTAAGGCCTTTTGTTTTTGCTTATTCCTTGCAGTACGCAGCAGAGATTTCAGACAGAAACTTCTGCTTTCAAAATTAGCAACTGTCTCCCACAGCACGTGCATGCTATCTTACAACAGTGGCCCTTTCCTTTGTCAATCACGCTGTGGCTTGAACAAAGAAAATATTTGGATTGTTTTGATATTTGTTCAGGAGGGCATTTTATTCACCTTTGGAAAACATGTAAATTATTAAAGACAGCTCTGAAGCACTACAAGTGAATGGGACTTCTAATCCTTGTTTGAAAATATAAATTATTCATTGTAGGATTTAATTTAAAAGTTAGCTATGTGGTCCCTATGGTTGTTTACATTGCGTTCCAGTGAAATTGGAAACACAAATGAATTCCACTAGGTTTTGTCAGAGACCTTCCAACTCGGTATATCTGAAGGTTGCCTTTCTGTTTCTTTAAATATAGAATCTCTTTGTTTTCGCTTCTTTGCTTACGATAAAATAGAGGTAAGAAGAAGAAGCTTCTAAATGCCTTTAGCATTAGCACTCTGCTAAACACTCTGAACCAGAGTTGGGAGTAACCACTGTAGGGCCATGAGACCGATAACATGGC
Organism: Crypturellus tataupa; assembly: GCA_034781795.1. Lineage (NCBI taxonomy): Eukaryota > Metazoa > Chordata > Aves > Tinamiformes > Tinamidae > Crypturellus > Crypturellus tataupa. The sequence continues at coordinate 279,855 of JAWLRI010001006.1, forward strand.
CTTGTGTATAAACTATGTATAGCTTAGGGCAGGGCTGTTCAAATGCATCTCCCTCCTGAGATTTTGCAGTTCTACACTTCAGAAACAGCCAATGTGGAAAGCAAAGAACAGACTCCTTGTATATGTAAAGTGTGCAGGAGTATGAACCCGAGAGAGGCTGTGTTCAGGTAGGGCAACAGCTGAATGAATGTAGTGGGGAGTGACCAAAATGTGATAGTTTTGTGTGTAAATCTAGACAGAATTGACGAGAGCAACAGTTATTCCATATTTAACTTGTTTCAGCTGAGATCAGAAGTAGGGCACACTGCAGGCTGCGTGTGTTTCCACACAGTTTTCAGTGCTGTTGTGCCAGACCTAAAACTCACCCTTGGTGTTTCTGTCACAGTTTCAGTACATATTGCTTCTGTAGTATGATATTACGATCTAGTTTTGCTATAAATGCTTGCTTTCAAATTTGTTGTTTCCTTATAACATGCAGCCAGTTATATATCTCTGTGGCATTTAAAATTATATCAAGAAGTTTACCTTTTCTCCTTTTTAAGAAGAAGCACTTCAGAAGAAAGTTTTTTTTCAAAATCTGAGGCAAAACAATCAAAATCTGCTGTTGAGGCATTAGAGGAGGGAACACTGTGCAACTGTTACACGTCAGAGAATCTAAATGCTAAAAGAAACTGGGGAATTTCTGTTTTAATGCTTTAGCCGAAGTTGTGCATTTCTTGTCTCCTTTTATTAATAAATGTGTCATTCAATTTTATTTCTCTAAAAAACACTTTCACTGTGTGTAGTCTTTCCTTCTACAATCTTACAATTTGTAGCATTGTAGAACTGATAGAGAATGTCACTTGCTTCCTCGTAGGATTTTTCTTAATTCCAGTGAAGTGTGCTTATGTAGCTTTGCATGGGGAAAAAAAAGGAAGGAAAAGCAGATTTTAGTGTCATTAAAAAATAGGTGTTGAAAGGAGGTGATGGAGCACTGTGAAACACATGTTCCTCTGCTCAGTCTCTGAAAACATCAATACACAGCGTTAATCAACAGAGCCTTAATGTCAGAATAGGAAGTGGGCATGTGGTGATGATGATGATTAGAGCTGAGCCCTTGGGAGGTGAGTGCTTGGGGTGCTCTCAGGGCAGCCAGTTACTCATAGCTCAACAACTGGCAGCGCCAAAGGCTTCCTCGCCAAAGGCTTGTGGTGGGCACAGGCGGACCCTGCTTTACGGACAGCAGCGTCTCTGTTTGCATGAGATTGTCTTTCCTCTCCGTCCAACTGTTTTTGAACCCCGCTCTTTCGAATTTTTAGTGGCTGTAATGCACTGGATTTGAGGCTGCAAATACCGACAGTGAGTGTTAGGTACTTAGCTCAAGCATGTGTGGAGTCGTGTGAGAAACTTGGGTTTCTTACAGCCGCCGCTGGCTTGCATGGCAGCACACCCGTGTGTCAGAGAAACATCATTTATGTGTGTGTCCTTCTGACTGACTGCGAACACGGCAGCTGTGGTGCTGCTGCTGATTCTGCACTTCCCTCCACAAATACCTTCAACTTCCCTGCTTCGCTGGCAGGAACATTTTGGGCACAACTGCACAAACTGCTGAAAGGCTTTTGGCAACACCTTTTAGCGAAAACTTCTGTTTTATCAAAATAAATTGTTGCAGTTTAATTGCAATAAATTTTTATTTCTGTTTTTTCAAAGGTCCCATCAAGAGGTCTTTTGAGGCGCTTGCTGGATTCTTCAAAGAAAGTGAGGGAAATACACACTGGGAAACAGATTTTTTGAGGTAAATATGGGCAAATAGTGTGTGTGGGGGAAAAAATATATACATATATATATGCACACGCACGTGTGTGGGTATGTGTATAGGGAATATAATTCCCTTCAGCTGTGGGGGAAAAAAAAGCCAATTTTGAATATCTCATGGCTGCTGCATGACGAATTATCACTCTGTAACCACATGGTTCAATATATTGGGCTATGGGGTTATACTTACTACACTACATGCTGCCTGCAAGGCATATTTTGAATTGCTGATGCTTTGTCAGAATGATGTTTGTATACATGCTTTGCAGAACTAATACACATGGGAAAGACCTTATGTAATTCTTTTGTCTCCTCTCTTAATAGCAAAATTTCCAAATAAGAATAAAAGACTTACAGGGCATGATGAAAGTTCATTCTTCTTTGATTAATGTACACCTAATATGCACTACTGATGTCCTTTTTTTTTTCTCAATATATTTGATAGGGTTTCTCTCCATTTTCTGGGTTCTTTCAGTGATGCTATATTTATGGGTACAGGTTACATTGATATCTTTTCTCTGAGTCTTTCCATCTGTAGTGAGAAACCCTACAATAATGAAGAGATGGCAGGTGTTGACTTTGTGAAACAGGAACCCTTAAGTATAAAATGGAAACAAAGGATTAATCAGATCCTGAAAGCTGGTGTAAAAGTGAATTTTAAGTTACCTTACACCTAGCTAGAGGGTACTTATAGTTAACATGCTGCTCCAGAGAAAGAGTACATGTTTGTTAGGAACAGACAAAATAACAGTGAACAAGGAGGATGAATGACTTGATTCACAATACAAGCAAGAAGATACAGTTAGGAGGCAAAAACATAGACAAGGGTCTATTTCTGGTGATTCCAAAATATAAGGAAAAATAAAAATTAGACTTCTGGAATACTTCTAAAAGCAGTTAATATTTTTTTATAGTGGATAGACATCACATCATTGTAATTACACTTTGATTTCGTAGTTAGTCTCACAAACATCCTCAATATCTGGGAACTACAAGTGTAACTTGCTCATATTGTGTGTGATTCTGAGACACTTAAATAAATCATGGTTCCAAATGGAAGAAATTTTCAAAAGTGCCCGTGTTCTATTTTGCACAGCAAAATAAGCATTTGGGGACGTAAATGTAATTGATAAAGTCAGGCAACTTCTGCTCCATGGAGAATTCGTATCCTGCCTCAGGCGTGAGGTAGGTATCTAGCTCTGGCGGGTTGTTACACCCAGCGTGGCACAACAGGGAAAGATCAGGCTGCATCCCGAAAGTGCGGTAGGCATTTTAATGCAGTTCCGAGCCCAAGTGTACATTCCTTCTGCTAACTATAATATCGATGCATCTTCATAATTTCATTGCTCGTGCCTTGCATAGCAGTATCCATCAGTAACCTGAGACACTGACTGTGCTGTTTGGGGAGCATGGAACAGGCTCACTGGTCACAATGTGGGAATTTGTGTGTAATATTATGAATAGCAGATCATGACTTTATGGTCTATGATACTGCATTTGCAGATGTGAAGGTGTAAGCGCATCTACAGATTTTAAAGCTAATTATGATTTTCCCTAGGTAAGGTAAATTGTTATATGCTTTATCCTTAAATAGTATATGAGACTTACACCAAAGAAGCTATTCACACCCACACTTAGTGTGGGTATTCCTTATGTATTGCTTGGGATTTAACATATATGACATACGGTGTGACATATGCCACTGTGACGTGATCTAGAAGGATGCAATGTTGCATGCTTGATTCATGTATCAGGAAAACAAATTCAGAAATATCAATTAAAATGTATAAGTCGTCATCTTAAATTAAACAAGCCTCATTTCCTTCTATATCCCCTGTAGTGTACATACCAGAAAGGAAAATATATTGTTTCTGTAGTTTAGGAAGCATAGAGAAGACACCAATATAAGATAGAAAATCTTATCTTAAAGCAGTGACAAGTTTGGTTGAGCCAAAAACTGAGATGAACTGCCATTTGAAGAGTCCTGGTGGAATGCACAATCTCATAATTAGATTAGTTTCCTACGTCCAGATCTAGAAAGTTTGAGTAGCATGGTTTGTAGTAGATACTGCTTAGATTCTGTGAAATAAAGGCTATTTTTCAAATGTCTTCATCTAAAAATAAATGTTATTGCTCTATTGATGTGTTAACTTCTGTTAATAGTATTGATTACTTCAAAGTTATATTCTAGAATTTTTTGACAAAGCAATTTTGATTAAAAAATACAAAATTATTGAAACATTCTTTTTTCTCTAACATGCTGACAGGTTTTTTTTGGAAAATGAACCTTTTGCTTTTTCAGTCTAAAAACTGGAATATTTCACATTGATTTGAAATATAAGATTTCTTAACTCCACAAGTTAAATAGAATTGCAATTCATTACCATTTTTAGTGTGATTTCCTTCCCCTACCCCCTCACTCCCTGATGCAAATGAGAAAAGTCCATAATGGTTAGTCTTCCCAGTCTTCATTCTTACTGACTAAAAGGTCTAGTTGAAGCCCTGCACAATTATTAATTCTTTAACTCTTTGATCCTCAAATGTTCTAAATCTAGTTAGTGAAGCAACTGTATGAAGATTAGGTTCAGTAAAGTGTATTATCTATTTCCCCAAAATGTGTCTTTTGGATTATAAAAATTATATTGGCCCTTGCTAATACAGCATCTCATCTTCTTTTGAATTATTGTGTAACTTTCTTATAATAGCATATTTGAGTATGGCTACTTAGCAATCAAATGAATAAACTTCTACCAGTAGTCTACACTACCAGTAGTCTGGTAGTATCTTCCAGCCTCCTTTACCAGTAGGTTTTTAATCAGCTGGCTTGTTTAGACAAATCACAGGTGCTAGTTGGGTGCTGGTATGGTTGGGGACCCCTTCCAGTCCCAAGCAGTTTTGATCCAGTCACCTACTCTTAGAGGAGAAATTGTATTAGTAGCTGCAAGTTTCTTGCATTTATAAGATAGTTGCCATGCTGCAGGAATTTATTTTATTAACTTAATGTTCCTAGGTTATTTGAATGTTGGTTATTGCTGGAGACTTTCAAATTCATTTTGTTTTCATCAAAAAAGTATATTTCTATCAGTCTTATCTTATTATTGGAAATCAGCTGTATTAAGCATTTATCCCTTAAGGACTTGTCCTGATGATTGCACTTGGTTGAATCATAAGCTAAATCCATCGTGGCACAGATGGAAAGAAATGATACCGTAAAATGGCAGATGTGCCACTCTAGCAGCAGAAAGAGGAAAATGGGAGCTTCACAGCAAACTTGCACTCTTGATAAGTGTATTAAAAGCTTATTTCTAACCTTGTGTGACTGGATGTGAAAGAGGAATGTCAAGCCTGAAGAAAATCAGGGTTGTAGAATGACCATTTTGCAGGATGTTTCTAGGACTGGCAGAATTTATGACAGGTTTGAGAGGAAACTAATGGTTTTCCTATTTTCAGTTGAAGCTATAAATCCTTCTATATTAAGGTGAGCTGGAAAAATTCTGAAAGGAAACTGGTATAAATAAGGTATTGTTGACATTGGTCTGTACAGTATTCTGTTTAAAGCAGACTTAACAGTCTGTTCTGTGTCTCTGTGCACTTCTACCATGGCAAACTCCACCTCTCACAAGTCTTCCCTCCCTGCTCCCTAACAGAACTTTCAGGGCCCTTAAATGTTGTTGTAATGCTCTCAATTCCTGCTCGTGTCCCGCGAGTACTGTCAAGGTAAATGGCAGTGAATGCTGTGGCCAGTTTCAAAATATGTATATACTAAGTATGTATTTTATGACTGGCTAACCCAAAGTTCAGTGGAATAAATAACACTGAGTTTATATTACACCCTGGCCTTCTGGGGAACACAAAATTAGGCCTCTTGTAATATATGATCAAATATATAAACCATTTCTGATTTTTAAAGACTCCCCTTCCTGCCCAAACTAACTGAAACTGGCCAAAAATGTGGATTTTCTTTACTTCTAACTTCTGATTATGGTGGGATTTTCTGCTCTTGTTTATGTTTGCATATGCATGCATGAATAGATATGTTCATGGGCAGACATTCATTAAAGGATTAGGCCACTCTTGTTTTCTGTTCGGCAAAGAGGTTGCAGAAGTCCTTAGGAATTGCCAGGGCCCCAAGATCTTTCTACTACTCCTCTAATCCAGCAGTTCTGTTTCAGCTCAAGCCAGAAATGTTCTGCCAGTCTCAAAGAGTGGAGTTGCATCCCTTAGAGTGGGTCCTATATTGCTGCTTACCAGTCTCTCCCATGTAAAGCAGAGGCATTCTTGCTAAAGAATTGCTTTACATTAGCAAAACACTGCAGAGCCCTGGAGAAGGGAGAGAAATTTAATTCATTTATCCAGATTATTATCTCAAATGTTACTATGAAGGATAATGCACTAGCCAGTAATTTAATGGGTGCAAAATTAGCTGCAGGGTAAAGTAAATCTTGATGAATATGTCTGATAAACTTTTATTTTTAGGTAAGTGATTTGTATTGTCCTTGACTATTACTGCATCATGGTCTCTCTGTTTCACGTGAAAATTGCTTAGCTTTAACCTCTTTGGTTTCTTCATCAGGCCCTACCCAGGCAACAGACCCCACGTAAGGGTTCAGGAGCACTGCTGAGATGTATCTCACTATGGACTAACATCTAGTCTATAACACCTCCAGCAGCGAAACAAGCTAAAATGTGACTGTCTTTCAAAATTTATGGAAGCTGCGTAACATTTTACATAACTTGATAACTCTTTCAATTACCATTTCGCAGTGCATTAGTGGCATTTGCCTACTATAGAATTAAACTCACCTCACATAACTGAACACCACTGTGTGCCTTTCCCACGATAAGTCCATGTTCTGCCAACTTTCTAACGTCCTAGGAAGCTGCATTATGTCTGCAGCCTCATTCCCCCAATCTAGTATGGCGAGATAAAATTAAACTACGTGGCTGATTTCTGGTAATGACTTTTTAAGCTTGAATAAGACAGATGATTTTAACTTACTACCTTTAGTTAAATTCTGAATGAGGATTTTCAGTTGACACAATAATCACAATGACACAATAAATTCATAATAAAATGCTGGGTATATGTGTTTTAATACATAAAACAAATGCGCATGCCAAATAAGGCAGTTTGATTAACTCCACAATGAACACCAGGAAAATGTCTGTGCAGCTTCCTTGGTGCAGTTAATGCAGAAGACTTTTTGTCCTGATAGAATTTATTTTTGTTGTTGTTGACATGGCTTTCATGCTATAATCCATGATTCTGTGAATTTGGGGTTTGCCTTATAATAAAGTAAAACAAGTAACAAAATATGACCTCTTTTCACCATAATTTGACATAATTTCTTCCAGTTAGCAGCCATGTAATATCAGTATTAGGGGTTTTTATGTATATGAAAAAATACCTCCCCACCCATTATGCATGACCAAGGGAAAAAAAGCCATGACCATAAGTACAATATAGACATTTATCCTGATGTATGTAGTCCTCTGCATCTTCCTTTTTGTTCTTGAAATGAAAGGCCCAGGAAATATCCTGTGTTAATTTTCCAGTCCTAAAAAATAATCATTCATATAAAGCAATCATTCATCTCTCCCTTCCAGTCCTGAATTAATGTTGGTTGCTCTTTTCTTTCTGAAGCTATCGAACAGCAGCTGCTGCAGTGGGAGCTAGCACTTTCACTGCAGTGTCTGGAAGCCAAAATGGAAGCAAAAAATTGAAGAAGTGATGTGGCTGATTTAGAACAAACCTTTGCTGCTCTCAAATTAATGCTCTGCTGGCTTTGTATTTGCAGCAGTGTCTGTACTAGAAGTAAAGGGAAATAGTAGTGACTACTGCTGCAGCTGATGCTCATATGGTCATTACTGAGGTGGACTTCAGTTGTCTGTTAGCTACTTTCTGCAAGCGACCAGGAACTTTTAAATGCAATTCTAGACCTGTGCATCACTCAGAGACACCTTTGGAAAGAAAAGAGGGTGTCTCAGTGTTGATGTATGTGATTAGGCTTTGCCTCCCGTTGTAGCCTCAGGTCAGGAATATACTGCAAACCCTGGAGAAAATGGGGAGCTCTGGTTTCTGCGACTGGCAAGGTCAGAGAAGGCCACAGGGCAGCATTTAGGACGAGCTCCTGCTTGTTCCTGCATACGTCGTGCCACAGCTTGGTTTTGGTCTGTCTTTGGCTGTACCCCATTCAGCTTTGGCACTGTTTGGTGTCTGCATTTGGAGGAATGTCTGTGGTCCCCAGCCCTGCCTTTGGAAACTCTGCCTGGGGCCCAGGCTTTCCTTTCCTGGCCAGGTGCTGCATGCTTCGTCCAGGGTAATTGGGCATCTACCAGTAGGTGCTTGGTCTGCATTTCTTATTCTGCATTTCCATCACCCTCTGAGCCTTATCAGCCTACCAGTTATTGCAGTGCTTAGAACAAATGCTCCTCCTTATTTCCCAAATTTGAGGAGATAGAGCTACTTAAAGGATCAGCCAGAGAATATATTGTACATATGCTGCAGCTGTCACTGAACTGACATCAACCTCCATTAATGTAACCAAGAAGGGCTCTTCTCCATGGCATTAGATTGGGAGCTCACTGCATAGAGGGCAGGTATATTTATAGCACAGTATAAACTGGTTTCTGGAATGAAGAAGAAAAAGTCATGTACTAACTAGAAAGGAAAATAATATTTTTCCCTTGCCTATTTAATACATAGCTGATGTTCTGAAAATGTGTGTGAAGAAAGTAATTATTTGTCTTCATTCTGAAAAAGGGGCTATCAGCTGATTATCTAAAAACACTTTTCACACTACAGAGCCTAAGGTCAAAGATGAGCCATCTATAGATCCAAAATGGAGCATATGAGAGAATTTTATAAGAAACGAATATGACCTTCCTTCCTACTTAATTCGGTATAGGGAACACTCTAGAACATGGACTGACTGCAGTGTAGAAGAAATTCAGCAAAGTGTTTGTTTTGTCAAAACAGTTTTAGGATGGGCCACATTCTCATCTTTGTCTTGAAGGTTTTAGCTCATTTAAATTTGATAATGTATATTTGGGAAATGTATTTTTGGTTTCGAGGGAAATAAAGACTTGTATATTACTGAGGACAAAAGTGGCTTTGCGATGCCTTGTGATTTGTCTTTGAATGTTTTGAGCAACATATAAAAGACTGTAGCTACATTTGCTCTAAGTAAGAGTTGCTTTGTTCTATTTCTTTCCCTTTTTAACAGGGCTAAGTTTTAGCTATAGATTCATTCCTGATGGATGTTCCCTCTGTGAACCGTACAACTCTGTTAAGGACCTTAGTTTTAAGTGCCATTATATCTGACAGACAGTAGCTTGATTAAGATGAACTTTAATTAAGATAAATGATGGCTGCTGAGTCAGACGTTTGGCATGGTGAGAGTTGCATCTGCAGACTAATGCTGGAAGTAACAAAAATTTGTCATTTTCAGAGTGAAAGCACAAACTAGATTTGTGCAGGATTGTTGTCTACCTGTTTTGAAGAGTGTACACCTGTTAGAGAGCAATGGTGAGCAGTTTTATTATACCAATTTTTCTCTATAATGGAGTTATGCTGTCTTCCCAGTGTCATGTAAGGATGCAAGTCAGCAAAACCTATTCCAGGAATAATAATATTTAATCAAAATTAGCCTTAATTGCTACTGATGCAAATAGTCTTCACTTCTTAATTCATAAAACAGTTCAGGGGTGGTGCTTTTTGATTTCTTTGGGAAGATAATTAATTCAGAAATCAAAATAAATTGTTCACTAGAGAAGTCTGCTAAATGTATACATTACTTAGGTCTGACATTTCATCTTTATTACCAGAACACAGCACATCAGCTTTAGCAACAATCCATAAAAATACTGCTTTGTCTGTATATTCAGAGATAGGTTTGAATTTTGTGCAATGAGAAACTCAGATTTTGGAAAATAACCAGTTCCTTAACCTAAGGTTTAGAGAAATCAAGCAGAAGATGATGTATAAACCCAAATGTGCCATAGCAGTGTTGTGCATATATGAAATCCAAATCTTTACCCCAGGTGTAATCCTTAGAGCTGTCAGTATCATGGAGAAGGTCTCTCCCTTTTTGTAGTGCCTGCATTGTTCACTTTCATTCCTTCTTCGCACCAGCTTAATCCATCAGACTTCTTCAAGGATGTGTATGTGAAGAATATAACTTCAAATGAGTAATGGAAAATAAGATTTAATACTGTAATAGAGGAAATAACATGATGATGCCACTTGCCTAGCTTCTCTACACTTTCATGGGAATGGTGTTCAGGTTTTGCCTGATGCCATGAATTTGTGCTTATCCATATAAACATCAATGTTTTCATTGGAATACAGCGACAGTGCTTTTCTCCTACTGCTGGCTTACAGTGCCATTCTTGCTAAGGAGGTTCATTCCTCCCCTTGTAATTAATTATCTTGCATTCTAAAACATAGCAGCTAAACAGTTGTCTTGATGAGAATTGTACGCAGGCTTCTGAGGCTCCCATTCTTCAGCTTCAAATTTATTGTTAATAAACCAGAGATCTCAGTAAACATCCTGTAAACCCACAGCATGATCCAAATTAATCCCAGGTCAGGTTTGTTATCTGTCGACAGATAGATTATCTGTTCAGAGGTAGGTTATGACAGCTCTGAACTTGTATATGCTTGCTTCATTAGTCAGAAAACCAAAGCGAACTACAAAGGCTTTGAAAACCACCTCAGAAAGGCCTTTTTCCTACTACTGTAAGTACATGATTCCCTTTTTCCCTGTGTTAGCTTAATTTGGATCATTCAGTGACACATGAGGTTTTCACAAATCCAAAAGCTTGTTATTGTACTCATAGTATTAAATTTTAATGGAAGTTTATGCCTCAGATGAGTACTCACATAAAGAATTTATTAGGAGTGAGGAAATAACACACTTCTACTCTTACTTTGGATTTGATTTGAGAATGGCATATTTCCCTCAACTTCTGTTAATGTGTATTGAAAGGACAGCAAACTCCTAAGTTTTAAAATTTATCTTATATATAACCTTGGCTAGATAAGATTTTCAAAGGATATTTTTATACCACAGGTTTGAGTTAATGGAACAATTACTGATGATGTTGGCTAACTCATGTAGAACCTCAATAGTTTTTGAAGCATTTTGCAGAAAAATATAGTCAAACATAAATTTATAATATAATAAAAAAAATCAGTTCACCGTTGATTTTGAAAGAATATTATACGCTGACGGTTTAAACAAAAAGCAGAACAAAGCTAGAATTTTATTAAGCTGCATATTTTATGAAATTGCACAACTGTATAATTCATGATTGACTTTCATTATTTACCACTTACTAGTAGTTATTATTTTGCTAAAAGTAATTTTGGTATCCAGAGAGAAGGGTGAGGGAAAGAAACCATGTAACTTGAAAAATACGAAACATTGCAGTTTTGAAGTACTAGCAGAAAAGTGGAAGGCATTTAGGAAGGTTGAATTTAGAAAGAATGTAATTTTGACCTCTTTTTTCTTAGAAAATATAAATGTTATTTTCCCAGACTACTTTATTCATTTGCAATATTTGTTAAATATTTACAGTGTGTGATTCAGTAGCAAAATGAGATGGTGCTGGAAAAGGCTGACAAAACTAAATAACCTCTCTATTTATAAATATTTACTTGACTCAGTTTGGGATAAATGACAAAGCACATAGTTTTAGAAATTTGTAAGCATTTAGAAGTAATGTAGGCATTATTTTTCTCTAGTTTAAATGAAAGGTAGGAAGACTAGTTATAGTTTATGTAGTGTAAGCAGGTAGAACAGTAGTAGAGGGACCTGTCATTTTGTGCGTGATTTCCAGGCCTCCTGCTTGCATCTATTTTATAAACAACAGAATTGAATTTATTCTAAAGGCAGAACATTTTGTGAAGGTGTGTGGGGCTCTGTGAGTCAGAGAATCAGACAGATCTCAGAGGAAAGATACTCTGTGCTTTCAAAAATATGTGAAAACCTCTCTCTGCTTCTTGACCTCTAGTAAATACCTGCAACCTTCATCTTTCTTGCAAGGGTTTTCTAATCTTTAGTACAGAGCAGCATTTGATATTTGATTGTAGCCTTAAGCACAAGTGCCACTGTTTCAGTGAGGTAAAGTTTAATCTCTTCCTAGTAAAGAATCTATTCCTGGAAGAGATGTGGTTTAGAAAGGAGGTTCAGAGCAGCTGCATTTTCCAGTTCTACTGTGGCCTCAAAAATGGCTTTTTTTCCCTCCCAGATTCTCTACCCCCTCATTCATGCATTTTAAGTTATATGACTGCTTTCATGTTTTCTCTTATTCCAGATAGAAAAGTCTCAAAGTATATACGGGATTTTCATTTATATGGGATTTCTGTACACCTGGTGGCCAGATTATGGCCACGTATAATAGTCACATGCAGTAAAATGTATTATTTTAAAAAGCATCAGATGAGCTACCTGCGCTTGTATGCAAATCTTGAACTCATGAAGTCTGATAGATGGGAGTAGTGTTGGGTTTACTGCACACGCAGACCAACCATCCAGCACATGCAAATCATTGTGTATCCTTAACCAGTAGGGACAGTGGGCACACATTTTTCAGACAGAAATTTCACTGGAGCTAATCTTCATAGTTCCTCCTTAGTGTTGTTATATGTATTTTTCTTCATACAATAATCAGCCAAACACAGGTTACTGCCACCTTAGTATCTTAGACAAATATAATACAATGTTATATTGGTATGCCTCTAATTGATCCCAAATTATGTAACTATTTATTTCATGCTAAAGGTATAAATTCAAGGCAGAAGAAAATTGCAGTCTTGATTCCTTTACGCTTCTGTAGATCTTGCTGAAACCAGTCATGATTTCTAATGCTATAAATGTAGAGATGAACTGGTTCAATGAAACAGTATTTAAATAAAAGTGATGATTGTATTTTGACACACAAAATTCCTGGTATGTAATCCATCCAAAACTTCCTGAGTGAGTACTGAATGAAGGTTGGCATTCCCATATGGTTGTGTCCTCGGAGAGCAGTGCTAAGGGACCTTTTCATAAGGAATATTCAGGGGGCTGGCACACAGCAGGCTCACCAAGACTGCTTTTAGCGTTGTATCACGCCAATGCCATTTCAGAGGGGAATGAGGAGATGGGCAAAGGCTATTGCTCTTTCTTCTTTACTTTTTGTTCCCTTTTAGGTGACTCTCTTAGTGGAGGACAGGGAAACACTGAGCACTTGGGGCTTCCCTAGATTCCTAGGATGACACATCTGGTATCACACCAGATCCTTTAAATCTGGACACATCCTTTAAATGCCTTAGTTACCTGAAACATCCAAATGGGGCTGGAATACGGATCCCCCATGACTGTCCGGAGAGGGCAGTGAGAAAACCGTCCCGATTCCCCATCTCGGATGACATGAGCTCCCTGTGCAGGCATCTGGCCTGAGCCCTGGGCTAATGACAGCTCACACAGGCACCCGCTGATCCCCGAAGTTCTGCTGAAATTTCCTGCTCTGTCACAGAACACCACATATATATTTTACACAGAATCAGGCTGCACAATGCTGACATCCTTTCTTTTTCTTTTTTTTTTTTTCCCCATGTAACCTAGTGTCTGTTAGTTGAGGCATATGAACCAAAGGAAGTATTTACTGAAAATGACTTCATACTTAAATATTTCATCTTGGGAACAAAATAATGAAAAATAATTGTATAGACTTCAAGTGTTCTCATGAGATAATGAAAATGTACTGTTCTTACTAAGCAGAACAAAGGATTATACATATATTGCTGAAAACAACCTGATTTACTGGCTCGGTTTTAGAAAAAGAAAAGAAATATAGCAGTATAAAATGTTTTAGGGGTTGAAGCAACAGCTGCACATCTCTCGTTTTCCAAAACCAGAGCTTATTTCTAGTCATATTTATTCATTGTTTTCATATCCCAGCTGATTAATGCTTTCCTCCCATTCTTGTTGGTAATGGAGGACATGCTGTGCAGAGGGTTGGATGGAGATTGTTACTTGGATGAACAAGATGTCTTTTTCTTCACATGGCTGTGTATTTGCATACAGAAGCAGTGTTACAAGGAGTGTCATATTAAGGATGCTGATAAGGAGAACATGACCGAGGTTTTGCAGTTTCCAGGGTCAAGCAAAATGATTCTAGAGCTCCTTGCTTGCCTATGCAAAAAGCGCTAAATTACAAAGCCAAGACGTGACACAGATGTAAGCAAGAAGTATCAGGATTTTGCAGAAAGAAAACACTTTGTGTAAAGTGAAAGATTTTTAGAATATTTTTTACTACTTTTAGATGGGTGACAAGAAAAAAAAAAAAAGCCTGAAAAAAATAATATTCTTCATGAATCCCACTAATCTAGGTGATTTAAAGGAAAAGAGAAAGGGAAAAAAGGAAGACAATGGAAAGACTCTAGCAAAATTGAAAAATATTGGAGCAAATTTTTCAAGTACTTCTAGACCTTCTGTTTTTATATGTATTTTTATTTATATTCCTTTAAATTGCCAATCTGTTTTATCTCCTCTGGCAAAGTTCTAGACATTTGGCTTTCCTGTTTGCTCCTGTTTCATGGACGTGCAGCTTGACAACCCAGTTGTTCTGCGCTGGCAGTGATGACTTCTCAGCACATCCATTTGCACACACACAAAAATGTATGCTGCGTATGCATAAACTTTTCCCAAGACATCTGGGTGCAACTACCTGGGTTTATAGGTGATGGCAAGAAGAGTCTGAGGCGTGTAACATGCAGCATGCATGCAGCCTTAGATTAGCGCGCCCGTCTATTTGGGTAGCATGAGAGGTGTGCAGCCCTGCACCCACGTAGCCTTCCGCATGGTTTGGGTCAGTTGCTTTAAGAATTTAAGAATGCTTTAAGAAAATGTGTGCCCCCATTCCTACTGAGAAAAAGCGAGTTCAGGAGCAGTCAGGCTATTCTGATTCACAGTCAAGAAAAATCTCCAGTAGTCTGTGCCCTTGTCATTTTAATCTCTCACTTCTAATATTTGCATTGTCCAGTTTTTCTGGCTGGCTGACTGGTGCTGTGAGTTTGTCACTGTTGTGACAGGCATTCATGTCTAAAATTCATGTTTTGTACTATTTCTGGCCTTGTTCTAAGCTTATGCTCGGAGTAATTTTCCCTGTCTACTCCAAATTTATCTGATTGTCTCAGCAAGGCTAATAGAAGTGCAGCTGACATCTGTGGGTGCTTTGCAATTGCCTCTCAGAACCAATCAGCTAAAATCAGCTCATAAAACCATCCGTCACTGTCAGCGCCCAGATTCAGAAGGGATGTTGTGGGTCATGGGTTTGTTTAAGCGAGTGAGGAAAGGATGGGAAGAAATAAGTCAAGAAAGCATATTGGGATCTGTGCCTGTGTGTGTGTGTGGGGGGGAAATTTGTTATTTAAACCTGGTAAAACTGTGAAGTCGTTGCATTAACAAATGTAAAAATGGAAATTATTTGTCATTCCAAGTATCCACAGTGTTGTGGGGATTTTTGCTTGAATAGAGGGAGGTGTGATGGGGGAGGTGACAAATCAATTACTTTCAGGATAGGAACAGTGTTTTTTTGGGAGCGTTAGTCAGACCCTTAGCCAGAAGAAAATTAGTAGAAAGAAACACCAATTAATGCACTAAATACGGATAGCACTACTATAGCTAAGACCAGTAAAATTAACCAGAATTGACTGTATTGTTTCAGAGCAGGATGTTTCTAATACATTTATCAATCAGGGAACATTTATACATTTGATCTTGCGTAGTCTTTGTTTTGCTAGATAGTTCTGCTTAAAGCTGGAGGGAAATAAATACATCCAGAAGCAAAGAACCCAGTGCCTATTTTGTCATATTATCAAGAAGACAGCAACTCAAGTGTGTGTGCATCAGGGTTTGTCTCTTCACATTTCATACCAAGTTTTCATACAGGTTTAAATGAAATCAATCCTTAGGCCCTTCTCCAGTCATATGTGGAATTGTCACAGTCATGGCATTTGCACCTGCACAAAGGTACTTCGGGTCTCCTTTGCAAATATACGATGTGTAGAATGGGAGCAAGTCTAGGCCGGACCTGCACATACAGAATGAACAGCATTTCTTCTTACCGCCACAAAGTCAATTTCGTATGCTTTGGCTGATTCTCTGTAAAACTTCATGCAAGAGGGAAAGTATGCAATCATTCATATGTTACTGTTTGAAATAAACTTGTTTAATTATTCATCGTTTCAGAATTCTGGGTACCTCGACACTTTCAGTTTTTGTTTAATTGCTTCTACAAACACGCATGTGAAAATTCTTAGATAGTATCACCGTAATTCATCTTCTTCATGTTCCTCATGATGAAAGACCTTAGGAAGACCTGTACATACATCTATAAAGGAATGTAATTTATGTTACTACTTTCTCACAGTTATCTGTTGAATTGTTATTTTCAAATTAATATATATAATGGCTTCTGCTAAAATTGTCTGACCTCTATGAGATGTCCTGTGAGCAGTCTGCATTGAAGCATCAGAGGGTTTGGCTATAAATTTCAGTGAACATAGTGGAACCTCTTCCTGGCTGCTGTGGGTGATAAAGCAATGTCAATATCATGTTCTTTAGTAACAGCATAAATGATGTTATAGTGTGATAACCTGGTAAATATTGATTTTTAATTAACTCTTGTAAATTATTTTTTGATAGTGTGTATAGGCAACACCTGAAAATGTAATGCAGTGCAGGTTTTGGTGTGGCATTAACTTTTCATTTTGTCGAAAGGGCAGTTAGGTTTGGGAGAAGGTAGCCATTGACAGCTCGTGCATGCAGCTTTCAAGGTAGAAAGGACATAGGTAAATAATGAAATTGAATGCTTTAACCCTTACAATTCAGTAGTACTTATTTGCATTGTTGCAGTAGTGTCTGTAACTGCATTTACTTTTCTGCTAAATTTAGACTGGCAGCAAGCATTTATGTGAATTACTGAGTCTGACATCTAATTAACACAGTCTTTACAGGTTTAATGAGTAGTGATAAATTTCTATCCTTTCTTTGGCACATTTTAATTAGTTGTAATTATGAGTGGAGTGACCTGAAAAGATTGTTGTCCTGTGGATTCATCATAAATTTGTAAAATTTATATATGTAGAGACAGAATGAATATTTATGGAATTGAAAACCAAAGGTTATTTAAACTGTTTGCATCAGTCATATAATACCCTTCTGTATAACTCAGGTAGCCAAAACACTGGAAATACATATTGGGCTATACAACAGGTGACGCTTTGTAAATTATATTTATTATGACTTTCTTTTTGGTCTGAAGAATAAGTAAACATTGCAATCCACTTCTTTCATTGTTCATGACTGAAATATTGAGAGCTGGTGTTCATCTTTACTGACTTTTGACTTTCAGGAAAATACGTTGTGTCTTTAAAATACTTAATTTTATAATAAATATAATAATAGAGTTTATAATAAATTTCATTGAATTGTTACTTAAGTGAAAGGCAAACAAATGAAAGTGTGCCCTTAATTAAGATGGCAACATGATTGCAAAGTGTTTTCCTTACTAAAGTCGTTTTGAAAAAGAAGAAATGAGTATGACTCTTAGCAGCTTTGACTATTCTTCCTTCACGAGGGGAAAAAGAAAGAGGTGAAGAAGTGTGTATAGGTGATGCAAACTTATGTTACCTGACACAGCATATGAAGTTAACTGAAAGATTGAACAATTAAAGTAAATGCATATTTCATTTTAAAAGCTCTGAAAATGAGAAAATAACATATTATAAAGCTCTCAGTTATGAACTGGGCTTTCTTTGATTTAAAAAAAAGTATGAAATGGAACTCTGCATTACAGAGTAAGGCTTGTTAAGGTAGGGTATGCTGAGACAGGACTGAAAGCATTTTAGGTCCAAACCTGTGATGTGCTACACTGTGGGAGCTGATGGGAGGAGGTCGCTCTTCTCCATGCTCTGGGGCATAATGTCCTTGTCGCAGAGAGGCCGGTCCCCAGGCAGTGCCAGTTTGTCTGTCTTTTTGTCCTTCATCCTAACTCTCCAGGTCTGACAGCTACAGCACCACCATGCAATTGTCTAGGGTTATAAAAGACAGGAGAAAGCATGTAGTTATTTTTAAAAATTGTGAAAAAGGGAATATAAGAAATCCCCGATGTTGCTGCAATGAGAGAAAAGTTAATGGTCATTATTAAAAGTTACTAAATGTTTTATATTCTGAAGTCAGAACAAAATTTTTGAGGGTCTGTTGTTCCGTGATTTGAAGTCAAGTTCCGTGTTCTGTGATCACCAGACAAATCACTGAACAAATTCATAGTTTATGCATTAGTAGGACATTCATGATTCCTTTCGTGTCTTCTGTTATTTTCATTTGGAACAGGCCAGCTTTGAGCTGTTCCTGTTAAAGGTCATATTTTCTTGGGTTTATGAATGAGGGCTGCTCTGGAACTCCTCTGAGTCTCCGGGATGGCAGCCGGTGAATGGTCCCCGGAATGGAGAGGGAAGACTGGAATCTGTTGGGTTCTTGGTGGTTTGAGACTCTTGTGTACCTGTTGTGTATCTGGAACCTTAGTCAATCGAAAGATTAGGGGTGGATCAAAGGAAGGTGAAATATATGAGAACAGAACTTGAAAAAGAACAACCTGAGTAAATAAAGGACTAGGAGTATGAAACAATATATGGATTGGGAAGCATTTTTTTTTTTTAAAGCCTGTTCTTCTCAGAAGACAACTTAAAGGTAATACTAAAATAAAATCAACCATCCACTGCCAAGCTAAGGAGTTTCTATCTTACTGTATTATTTTAACAAACTTCCTTTTGATTTATTTGTTTCACAATGTTAACTAAGCTTATTGTCTGCCTTCATTTTTGCTGCCTTTTTCTCTGTTCCTTTTACGAAAGATAATTTGTTCTCATTTACATGTGTTCTCATAATGATTGATGGTATTGCCTTATTTAATCATTTTTGATGGTTAGTTCAGTCACTCTATGCAAGGGAGCATTTGTTAATACAGACAGTAATTGCGAGTGCAAACAAATTGTTTATTTGATGAAAATGTTGCACTAGGTTACATGTGTAACTGCAAGTTTGTTTCCTGGAGAAAATTTACTAATGCTTTATAAGGCTAATTTTTAACAGGAGGATAAAATAGACCTTCTGTATGTTTCCTTGGAAGTCTAGACCTTAAATGATCAGGAATGTATTTTCCCTTGGGAGGGAGGGAGTTATGGTTTGTGCATTCTTAGAAAATAAACTGAAACTAACATTTTCATCCAAAATGCACAAGTAAAATTTCAGAATATCTTACTCTGAAGACAATTTATGAATATCCATGTACTGCTTTGCCAGTGTCCCCTAGAAGTCATGAGAAGTGTGAGCCCGTATTTCACCAGTTTGTATTTTTATAGTCTTATTAATATTTTTTTTTAATAGGATCTGGTCCATGCTACCACTTAACATAATATCATACAAAGGTCTGTTTGGTCCTCTGCTAAATTTACTCAGCTACAACTTAAAAATAGTTGAAAAACTGTATTCAGGTGAAATTGAGGAACTTTTCATTGTGAAATTCAACATTTGTTTTATTGATCTAAATTTGCTTTCATTAATTTAAAGTCAGATTTTCATTTTCAACACCACCATTCTATAACTTGAGTAATTCCTGGAGAATGAGCAAAACCAAATCTTTTTTGATGTAGCATTTTGCAAGTGAGCTATGAAGGCATAAAAGCGATGATGTTCAGCAAATAAACATGAGATGTGAACACTGTTCCTGGGACTGAGCATTAGCGTCTACTCGGTAACACTCTTGAATATAAGGGAATCAGCATGCAGCGCATGAAGATACTGGGCTGGCTTTACTTTGTTGCTGCTAAATTCATCAGGAAGAAAAAAGATGAAATAATATGTGATGAGAATTAAAAGGAAAGCGATCCAGCTTATGAACCTGAGACAGATCCTGGAATAATTATCTTCCCTAAGTACTGCCGCTCACATCTTTTCCATTACAGTTGCTACTGTACTGTCATCAAGGATAAAAAATAGTTGAGTCCTAAATCTTTTCCACTTTATGTATGATGAGAATAATGAAAACTCCATGGGCTCCATTTGGGGACATAACTTGACCTTTCTTGTAAAGTCTGTCAAAACTACTCTGTAAATGGGGAAGGAACAATGACAGAAGATACACATCACTGTCCCTGCTAAATCTGCGGAGACTACTTAGGAGGATAACGATGAGCTACATTAACTGTGACAGGCGTCGCGGCCAAACACCACTGCTGCCTTTCGGGGCAGTCTTCAGCACATTCCTAGTGTGATGTGCGGTGGGAAGGGCCTGGCCATGCCGCGTGGGACTTTTTGCCATATATTTACCATGGAAGTAGATATTTTTCCACGCATGTTAATGTGCAAAGGCAAGATGTGACTCAAGTGTTATAGGGATGGATTTTTTTTTTTTCATAGAGTTTCAGTAACTGATTTTTGTGGTGGGTTTGGTTATCTTTTTTTTTTTTTTTTTTTTTTTTTAAATAAAGCCTCTGGTCAGACCCAGCCAGACCACTGAAGCGAGTGAAAAGGTGAGAGGATGGCAATATATTTTGAATTTGAAAAGGAGCACCGTGAATGTACCATTACTGCATATTTATTGCTTATTAAAAAGCTGCATTGAATCTTATTCTGAAAAGTATTTATCCAATTTGACTGACTTAATCTAAATTTCATTGGCAACAGATGAGACTGAAGGTAGCAGAGGATATAGGTGCTTCAGTTATTCTTAAGGTCTGTTTTAGGCATATGAGTCCAAACTTGTTATTCAGAAATCTCAAGCTAGTAGCTGCCTGGGCTCAGGAGAATTTTTAAGTGTTCAGCTGCCTTGCTGTTTAACTATCTCTCTCTGGCCCTGTCGAAAATAGTTGCAGCTTTAACTCAGGCTCTAAAAGAATCCAGCAACCAGATGAATCTCCCGAATTCCCTGCAGGCCCAGCTATGACACCTTACACACATACACAGGGTCTTGCTCCCCACAAAATGGCGCTTTGGCCATCTTCTTTCTTTCAGAGGATGCTCCGCATGGGATGTTTTGTGCACCTTTCTGTTGTGTACACCATTTCCCCGAAACAAGGAGCCCGAAACAGTCTGGAAGAGAATCAGACTTGAGTGCACAGGCTGATACGTAAGTGCGTCGTGCTTTTCTCTCTTCTTGTTACTGAATTAGTCGAATAAGACTTAGTCTGTACCAGCAGATCATAAGCTGGCCTAAGGAGAAGTTAAATCTTTTGAGTTTGTCTGTTTTTCATCTATCATAGCAATCAAGAAGTGGAAGTTTGCCAGCTTATGTACAACGTGGTTTAGTTTTCTGTATTAATGCATAGAATTAAAAAGGTTCTTACTCAAAAAATGGAAATTATGGTTAACAGGTCTTTTCAGAGAAGCGTTACAAAAGAAATATTAGTTCTTAAGTTTTTCATAAAGCGTATTCTAAATGGAACAAGCAAAATGTTAGTTGTTCAATATGTTAAATGAGCATTGTTCCACGATGCAGAAGAACAACTGGCTCAGTGGAATGCTAATCCACTGCTGAATTTTATTGATTAAAAATAATATTACTGGTCTGTGTAGAACTCCAAAGAGAATCTATTGATTGCTTCTTATTTGAAGGATTATTTCTATTTTGATAAATCAATTCTTACTCTTGTGGCTCTGACTCTGGATGAAGCCGTGCTTGTATAACTAAGTTCGAGAGTATGCAATTAGTATATAACTTTATTCTTTTCTATTACAGTAAATGAAGGGAAAAAACTTTAAATACAGCTTAACAGAATATTTTATATACTGTGGTAGACATTTTTTACAACAGCAGATACGAAGATTTTCCTTCTCTCTTCCTTCTTCCTCCAAAGGAACAAAAACTGGGAGAGCTAGGTTTTGGTCTAGAAAATGCGCATCAAGTCATTGATTGTTTTAATCAATATTTTTGTGTCTTCTTTTGTATCATATGTACGGCAAAGCTACTGAGAATAATTTAAAAAGCTACCAGGAACCATAGAATGAAGACTAAATTAATATGTATTTCTATACCTTTTTATAATATTTTTATATACTATAATATGATTTATAATTATTTCACTGCCATTCTCAGCAATCACATACATAGCTAGTCCCAGATTTAACCAGCTTCCTTTTGAAGTTCTTTATGATCCTACCATGGCTGGCGGGATGGAGCAGGAAGGGCTCCAAGATGGTCAGGTTTTGTAGAAACTATTTTTGTTTAGGCAGCAAAGTTGCTCTTCAGCTTCTGCTTCCAAGTGGCTTCGCTGCGTAGCTTTGGACAGCACGCGTTATGGCTACTGTCAAACAGACAAAGGATGGCTGCTCGTCACAGGGCTGCACGTAAAGAGAAAAAAAATCAAGAGTAAGAAAGAAAGTGACTCCTGTCTCCCTAAATTGAAATAGGAGGAATAGAATTCTCTTGGTGTTGGTTATCAGAATATACTGGGCAGCTGTGTAGATAACAGCAGTGGAATATAATAATAGCAATTAATAACTGCATGTATTACCGTTCAGAAAACTTTGTCATTAAGGCATTGGAGAAACAACCATTTCAGCAATCCTTTTGCTTTAGAAAGTGCAGGAAAGTAAAAGGTGACTTATTCAAAGAGAAGGTACGAACAGATATTCTGCTGAACTAGTTATGAGGAGGGAATGCATATGCATTATTTGGCAGTGCCACAGAAAAGCTTTGCTCACACTTGAGCAGTGCGGAAAGATGAGCAGCAAACCCAGAGCACAAGGCACAAAGTCATCTGTGTGCAGGACCTGAACGTGGCTGATGCTCATTTCTTTAGCAGTCTGAGCAGCCTTCTGCTTTCTGCTGTGGCAAGCACTACTAAAAATGAGTGCAGTGAAAGGAAGAGTGATGATATCCTAATGCATAAAGACCCTCTCACAGGCACCTGCGATATGTCAGGACGCTGCAGCAGGAGAACCGCGTTCAGCAGAGGCAGGAGGAAACGCTGGGAGACAGGGGAATGTGCTAGAGAATTTGGGGGGATTTTCATGTATGATTGGGGGCCTAGCGGTGGCAGAGACAGAAGTTGGAGGGATGTGGTGGGACCTCGGGATCTGATGGATTTTTGTGCTTTAGAATCCTGTGGAGAAAGTGGTAGCGACTGTCACTACCACTGCAGCTGTAGGCATTAGGAGGATTACCTGAATCCTGCCCATGCCTTGGGTCGGTAATCCCTGCGGTCAAGGAAGACAGACGTTCTGTTTTGTTTCTGTTTTTTGAATTTGTTGTAATCGCTACTATTAAATTTTAATAAGGTGTGATTTGGACTTTTCTATCAGAGTGCATTTGATCCGAGGACATAGCCTGTACAGTAAAATTGAAGATATCATTTTAAAATCATATCTACCATAATGCAGAGTCATAAAATCTTTGAAGTGTCAAACTGATGCCATATACTGTACAAGAAGTAATAAAACATGCCTGCAGCGCAGTAAGTGAAGTCTGAGCCCTTTAAACAGGTGATTTAAAAGAACACTTTAGTGAACTTTGCAGATGATGAGGACTAAGGATCTTTCAGATTATTTTCTCATACATAACTTTTTCAGACTTCCCAGATTGGACCTGCCAAACAAAAATAAAATAAAATGATTAATGACAAGGTGTATCTTTCTAGCATGTACCTTTCTGGTCTAAATAATAAAAATAAAAAAGATTAAAAACAGTCACGAATGCATAGGGGAAAGGAATCTTCATTTATGTATAAGTACAAAATGAAAAAAAAATGTGTTTAAAAAAATATATGCTGAGATATGACATGCTATGGAGTGTTGTTCAATGAATAAATGAAATCTTGTCATTTTTTCCCCGCAAATCAGCATTTCTTAAACAACGAGTTGTGGGTGGAGGATAAGACATGCTGAACGTTGTCAGAGAAAATGGCAATTACAGCTACGTATATTAAATTGTGCTTGATTGGAAGTCTCTTCACTTATGAGGTGGAAAAAGCAGCTCTACACACGCAAACCTGAGGTCTTACCAGTTTTGCAATATTTTCCACCATTTGTATTGTGTAGTTACAGGCTTTTCTCTTTGCAGAAATTGGATAGACCACATAGAGTATGACCTAGTAATGAACGAGCTGTCAGACCACACACCCACATGGGCGATCTTCCCACACATTTTTCTGAGCTATTTATTTTAATTTGAATTCCTGTTCTAATTATTTGCATGCCAACACTGCTAGCTATTTCTTGCTGTTTGCAGTTTCACCTGAATTTTGGTTATATGGGCAGGGTAAACACCAAGAAGTTATTTTCCCAGGTACTGTACAGATAAATGGATATTTGAGAACTGAAGGAGCCAAAAACTCTGGGTCATGCTCAGTTTTAACTCAATTAGAAAGAATATTTTCTAGCTTCTATTATCTGGTTTGTCTTTTGTCAATGCAGAATTTATCCCTTGTGTATACTTAAATTTTGTGCCTATATTCCCTTCATCTTTCTCAAGTATTTTGATGACTTCTGCAGGATAGTTTTTAGGTCTAACAAATTTTACTAGCTAAAAGCTTCTAAGATACTGCAGGTCATCCTTTTTATTTTATCCCATGTATCATTTTCCTCTCCAAATATAAGGTGCAGATAAATTTTGCTCTTATGTTTTATAATATATTTTATTCCTTACAGAAAGCACCTCTTGATGTTCTACAACAATTATTTTATATATTTGACCTGCTCCCAATTATGTCTAGCAAGAAGGAATTGAAGAGAAAAAGCATATTCCTAGTGCAGTTTCTCCAGTGTCACATGGTGCAGGAATAATGTGCTTGTTTGATAACTTCGTAGATCTTTCTAAACGTCTTTGTTTCTGTCATCTACACACATGAGTGTGTTTTTCTCTTGTTTTTTTGTTCATCTTTTTTTCCTATGGAATGTTTACTGGTATCGATAGTGCAGAAAATCATTGGTTACAGTTTAATTCCTGCAAATATGGCAGTAGAGAAGAGTTAATAAGTTCCTGCTCGAACCAGGCCCAGCTGCAGGGTAACGGTAGTGCAGACTGATGGGATGTGGAGGTCACTTCCGAAATGCAGTGATAGGTCCTGTCTTGTTGACACATGTCAGCATCGCAGATGGCAGCGACATGTATTTATGGATCAGCCCCTTTGTGCCAATCTCACTGTATAAAACAGGAATTCGTGGAATTAGAAATTGAATCATCCTGTTATGATTACAGCTTCTGCTCAGATGCTGTCAAAATGTTTATTCCAAAAACAATTGTATTGCGGCAGTTGTTGCTGCTGTTTTGAAAAAAACAACGGGAGAAACGAAAAAGAACAAAGAGACTGAGATGTATACACTGCAGAGCGGTTCAGTGTACTTACATGAACCCAGGAAATGCTTTCGCTTGCTGACATTTACTTCATAGTTTTATAGCACAGCCTCTAAAGGCTTTCACGGTATTTGATTTCAGGTGCTGTCCATCTCAGACCTTTTAGTGTAAACTGTGGAGGAGGATTCAGTTCATGTGGGAAGGGACGGCTGTGTGTCTCTATCCCAACCTTCTGCTGAAAGCAGGACCACACTGCTCAGGGCTTATCCAGTCAGTCTTCAAGGATATAGACTACATCTACCTTTTTGGTCACCTTGTTCCACTGCTTCACTGTCTTTGTGGTTAAATTTTTGCCTTATGTCAAACTTCTCTTGTTGCAATTTATACCTATTGATGTCATCTCTTTCTGGTACTGGAGGATCAAAATTGTATGGATTTTCTGCATGTAGTCTAACAAGCACTACACATTTTTTATAATTCTTTTCTATTTTCAATGTATTGTTAAAGAAACTCTCAGTGCTTTGGGCCTCAGACTAGCTTTAGGACACTGCATTTCTTTCTTAACCTTAGTAGTGTTCAGTTTTTTCCTGGGGAGAAAAATCTTCTAATTGCTCCCATAAGACAGCAATGGGAGCCTTTGGAGGAAAAGGGCAAGGAGCACCCTTTTGATTAAATTTGCTGCATTTGGCAACAGCATATTGTCCATGGGATTCTCCTCCTTTGCAGCAGCTCTTTTCTGTGAGGAGGTCACCCTGAATCATCTGAAATAATTGCTGCCCTCATTATTGATTATGGTGCAGCTGTACTTGAGGGAACTCAAACGTTAATTTATGGGGCAAAACATCATGCTCACGGAGTCTCAGAGCATAACAGAAATCTTCATCTACAGATGATCGGCCATACTAGCAGAATGGTTAATGTTATTGCTGAGGAAGCAGAACAACATTTTTCAGGGTGGTTTAACCTGAACTGCCGTGGGAAGGGAATCTAGGTTTTGGGGTGTCCCATAATACTTTTGCATTTTCTCCCCTTTCTACATTCCCTGCCCCCAGTAGCAGCAGTTCCCTTCTCCATACGCGTGATTGCACGGAGACATTGGGTGAGATTCGTGGAGGAATGCTGATTTCTATCAAACATGATTATTTTAAAATGTGCAGCTCTTTTGTGATGAACAGCCAGGACTGAATGAACTTCATTCAACCCGAAGGAAGTATCTCTGTACAGGCAACTCATACCAAACAGATGTTGGGCCTCGCAGGGATCTTTTCATCCTAAAATATAAATCACAGCAGCTTCAGGGCCGTTTGGAATTGTGCTAGCTGCTAACCTTGCCCATGGACAAAACATATGGGCTGTCTGAGTTGACTCTGCAAAGTGAAGTTTTTCTTTTCTATCTTAAAAATATTTGAAAAAGTAAGATTATAAAATAGGCTCTCCCAGGAATTTTACCACTCTGTGTCTGTACTACTTTCACACTACCGTGCTGTTTCTTAGTGTAGACACAGTCTTTTTGTTCATAAGTTGGTGTATTTGGAAATAACTTTTGCCTGCTGAGGATGCAGGAACCTTCCAGAAATTTCTTCAACAACAAAACAATAAAAGATTTTTCTGTGCTTCATACTGTTAACACAGAGGTAAACATCAATAACATGAAAAAAAATCTAGTCTTTTTAATTAAAATTGTTATTAGCCATTATTGTTGAGCTGTCAAAATATTTTGATTTTCACTAGGGTTTTATTCAGTTACTATTTTAATTACCAAAGATTTTCTTTTTTTCCCAATGACTAACTCCAAACTTTTTGGCCATATTTTGCAATCAATAAGCTGAGATATTTTCAGCCTCTCAGAAGCAGCATAAGTGAATTGTGTGGTAGAGTGGAAGGAGGCCCAGTGCAACTAACAGAATTGCCCATAATTGTTTCTGGTTTTCCCTGGTGACTTAAATGAAAATAAATATTGATTCATTTGTTTTGATTATTGATTCTTCAGGAGAGCTTATTCTTATCTCTGTGGAAAGGGAGAAGTTAAAGGCATCAACTAAAGCTAGTAAAAATAATAAGCTTTGTTTTTACCAGATGGAAATAGTTGGCTTTTCTAACTCTCAGTTTGTCAGTATTTCTAATCAAAGTTTCTGTTGTCTTCTACTATTAACTTCTTAAATGGTCATAAAGCCCAACAGGTTTTTAAACGCATATGTAATACAGTAGAAGGTCAAACAACTTTCTCCTTCCTAAATCAAAAGCCTGTAGTAAAACCCAGTTCTACAAACAGGGGGAAAAGAGCCCCCTAAACAGGGTGCAACACAGTAAAAGCTCACTGAAATGATCCTGAAGCCACATGAGCGGGATATTGTATTTCAGACTCTATTCAGAATAAGAACTACTTGTGCTACCTGCCAATTCAATATCTAAAATAAGAACTACTCATATTCAGTATTCATAAACAGTATGCATTTATGCCATTTCCTTTTATAAGGAAAAGGAAGGAGAAAGTTACTTGTAGTTAAAGTTGCCTACAACCTTAGCTGTATACTACAATTGTTCTCAATAGTCTCAACATTTGGAGATTTTAGACGAGGAAATTTTCTACTAAATGTGCAGCCACATTTGATGGATATCTCTGCACAAAATGATTCATTCTACAAATTCATTTCTCTTGTGTTGGCTGCTTACTAAAGCAGACATACTCTATGTTTATCCTTCTTTGATTGTCTGATTTACTACTACCTGAGCTACAATGGAAATCTAGTACTCTTTTCCCCACCTCATATGACTAGGAAAGGCTCTATAATGGGGGGGGGGGCACATTCCTCAAAGGAACAAAATCATTTAGATTCAGTGATCTCAGTTGGAATGATCTTCAGAAATATAAAGGATCATGTAAGAAGAAGATAAAAATGGAGTGGATATGTATGACTTGATGCTGCTATTTTAATACCAATATCTGATAAGTCTATGTCTGAACTGATTTCTGTGCTTGGTAGGAAAGGCACATCTCACTGATTTCAGCAAAGATTATATGACAAGGGCAGAGTTCAGACCTCATCCAAAAGTCATTTCTGCTGTGAGTATGTGAAAAAAACAGGCATATTTTTGAATTTTTAGCAACCTGCCAATTTTATATATTGGAATTTTCAATAGGGCATATTTGTCAAGCATGTCAAGGTGTAAGAATTTCACTTGGGAAGAACAGAAGTATAATTTATTTTCGGCAGTGTTTTCAAAATATTTAAATGTTATCCCTTCCCATATCCTTCCTCTGAAATTAGTACTCTACAGCTTACTACCTGAGGACTAAAAAACAACGTTTTAATGAGCACCACTATGTAAATTGCTGAATTTGTTTTATTATTCAGAAGAATGAAAGGCACTAGAGGGTTTTGGTGTTCCCAGAATTATATCTGACTGTGGTTTGATGCCAATTCCTGTGTCTGTGACTGTGGCTAAGAAAGCACTAAGCCAATTGCATTCAAAAGAGATTCCAGTTTAAGCCCTGTAAGAGAACTGTCAATTCATTTGCTGTCTAAAGGCAAAATACAGTTTAGCAGGGCTTCCTAAGCTGATGATCTCTGCCATACATCTGTCCTTACAGGTATCCATATTTTTTTTGTGATTCTTTTTATGTTGACATGCTGGAGGGCTCCCAAAAAATCAGACTGGAAGTAATAGTTTACTGTGTTCAACTCCGTGACTTGGGGGGTCTCCTAATGCTTTCAAGACTTGTGTTCCTCATTAATCAGGACATGAGCCCTTGCTATATCCCAGGTTATTCTTTGTTATATACTGTACTCATGAGGTTGGTGTTTCATATATGGGAACAGCTTTAAGATTCTTGCATCTCTTGGAGTCTATTGCCTAAATTCTCTAAATTTTTCTTGGGTTGTGTCAGGCTTGTTCATTCTATTGATTCATTCTATTCCCATAAGTCTGGTAGCTTTCCTAACAACTTGCCAACACATTCCTATTCTCCTGAGTGAGCAGTGTTCCATCGGCTCATCTTGCTGCTTTGCTTCTCCTTGTCTCTCCATCAAGGTCATTTTTTTGCCTTGGATTCTCCTTTTGGCCACTTCTGTGTGATACATTTTCTTTTCTCTCCTCAGAATTACCAGTACATGTGGGATAACTCCTGCAAGACCGCACTGCTGACCCAGTAGGTTGGTGTGGTCTGGCCACGCCGCAAGCTCTAGCAGACCCTGTGTTCACTTCTGTGATACTTAGACTCCATTGTAGATAATGTCCGTTTTTTCTTATTTATTCTCATCCTTTTTCATTTTGATTCCATGCAGCCACTACACAAACATTAGAGGAAGGTGGAAGGAGAGGAAGGTGGGGGATCCAAACAGGAAGTTTCAAGAAATCTTTACCCATTTAAGCTAAGTCTCATATTAATTTATTCCAGTGGAAAGTACTCCTCGAAAAATACTCCTCAAAAAATTCCTTTTGAACATTTTTTCACTGATTTTGCAGAAGTGTTCAAAGAGATATGTGCTACTCATTTTTGTCTTAATCTTTCATGTAGTTACAATTTGTTTTCAGAATTTACTGTTACTATTACGATTAGAAATATGCTTGGTTTAGGTTATGGGAAATGGATGCAAGTAATAGAGGAAAAACCACTGTCCTCCTGCTGTCCACTCTGCAAATAGTGACATAAAAAATGGCAAGGCTGTGTTTTTCCCTCCTCTTTTTATTTTTAATTCTGGGAACATGGTAAGATATCATAACCTTATAAACTATGCATTCGTACAAGACTTCATAGGTGATGCACACAGCCCGCTCATCTTTGGAGTTCGGAGCAAACTTTGAAGGAAAATGGGCAACCAGCCTGTTTACTACATGCTCTGCCAACTGTGTTGCAAATTGATGGGCTGGACACTGCAAGGTAAAATGGTTTTCAGATTTTCGTAGAGGTGTGAACTGTTGCCATAAATACAGGTTTATAGATGGAGCACTTGGCAGTGCTAAGAACATTGAGAATGATAGCGGCCCTCCACAGAAGAAAAGGGTATTGCTGGGTGACCTTCTGGGCATCTTCTGTGGGGATTAGCGCAGATGCTGTCTCTGGATTGATGATACTGGGCACAAGCGCAGTAAGCAAAAAATTTGTGTTTATTACTGGAGGGCAAAGGAGCATCTCGGCATCTTCACTGCAGGTTGCTCTCTTTCTCCAAAATGCTTTTGCTTTTCTCTATCTCCAGTTCTTGAAAGAACTTTGGGAAACAGGGACTCGACTAGCACAGAAGCTGTTACCGCAGAATAAAAAGGGACTGTGAAAGCAGGCCCAGGAGCTGTGATGTTGATAATGAAATCACTTTGAATTTAGGTGTAATTCTTCAGTTCCTTAAGTATACTCAGTTCCACGGATCACTAATAGGGTCTGAGGATTCCCAGCATTTTTTTGCAAAGGGGTTCAACACATTGCAGAATTTTGTCTCTACCTGAACTCATATCAAATATACAGAACATGGAACGATGATAAACAAGTACTAACGAAATCTCTAACACTTAAAGTTGTTTTAAAAGAGGTGCTGTTATGTTAGTTACATTTAAAAAATTTTGCTTTCTTATTCTCTGAACTGGATTGTTAGGACTGATTTTTGGACTTTTCAACAAGTAATAGGTGTGAATTTTAAGGTGCACTGGAAATTCTCAGCCCTAATGTTAGATTATAAATTACACCCTCCCAAATAGTGCAATTTAAAAAGGCAGAAGATAAATCTGTAAATTCGTAAATGCCACTTTTCCTCTCTAGCTGAGATTTCAGGGTAAATTGTGACAGAAATGTTGTAAATACTGAAGCAGCATCTTTTGTCCCACAGTGCTCTGTGTGGAGTAACGGCTCTTCCTTCACCTGCTATGCTCAGTTTTCAAAATATGGGCTCTAGCAACTTTACAAAATTGGAACATTGATTTCTTTTCAGACCTGATTAATAAGTTGGGTAACACCTCTCTTACTTAAGCCAATATTCAATTTTTAAAACTGTGATAATTGAAAGCTAAGTAATTATATTTTAATTCTTGCAACTGAAATTACTAGTGTTAAACAAAGCATAGCATTTTACTGCATAATCTATTGTAAAAGTAAAGATGGATACTGCATAGAATATTTTTCTTTTGCTTTAGAAGATCACTTCTTCTGTAGTAGGCAGCTACAGCATTATGGGATTCACAGTGCAGATTCATCTTTATAACCACTTTCACACCGAATGTGGATATGGAGCACTGAAGACTCTATAACTAGCAGATTCCCCTGGAATTTGTAAAATAATAGAATTTGTTTCTGTTTCAAAGAGAACTACAATAATTTGTCTTAAGTTTTAAATTTCGGAAGTATATGAAGGGACAGAGATGAAAAAGTTCCAACAATTTAAGTCAGTTCTGTTCAACTCAGAGATAAGTGAGGTGACTTAATACATAATACCTGAAGGACAAATTCTTATACGGTTGCCTTCCATTATGATGATCATAAGTCCACAGAATGCAGAAGTATGTCCAAGGGCGGTGGTAACATGTTTTTGTTTGCTTATTTTTGTAAAAAATTGAATGAAATAAGTAGCTACCACTTAACACTTGATGTTTGGAGGTATATATGAAGAAGCAGCTTAGATACAGCTTTTCCCTGAAATCCTAGGTGAAACTGTAGCTGATAGTTGGCACTGAGGTGAAAGTGCTAATGACACATGGTGTAGTAGTCTAATAGTAAGTCCTGACAAATGGCAGTTCTTCCAGTAGAGTTTATTACTATTTGTCGCTCCAGGATTCTGTATTTCTTGGGCTCTTTGGACAGGTTTATATAGTAATTTAAGTTCCAAAAAGAACTCAAAAGATTTAAGAGATTTAAACCTGCATCTGTCATCTTCACATTGTTTCACACAGGGAAATCTCTCCTTTAGCCAGGACTTTACCAGTGCCACTGCACAGAATGAGCCATAGCCCGATGTTGACTCAGTATAAATTGGGCTGGCTCCAGTGTGTCTGTTTTAAATATGCTTGTTTGTAGGTCTTTTCAGGCTGCTTTTGCTGTGAATTTTCTTACTTTCTTCTTGAGTGAGCATGTTTACAAGTTCTTACCTTCGCTGCTAGTGACTTGCCACTTAAAGAGCTGTCAGATGCACTCTCAAGAGCTGATAGCATACACATGGGCATAATGAAGTTACATTCAGTCTGAGCTGTCATGTTCACTGGCAGGATAACTAACTGCTCATAGGGTTGTGAGTCCAAAATGAGAATGTCCTCCTACTCAATAGTACCAGTAGTAAACCAGACAGGTGTTGGAAAGGGCTCTGTAATCCCTGGACTTGCTGGTGGAGGACCGTAAGTGTGTTTTTTGGCTTGGCTGCGTTCCTTGTCTTTCAGCAGGAAAAAAAGAAGTGTGAAGAAAAAATAGACCCTGTTGTCTTTGGAACCTTCTTTTCCCGAAAGGTACAAAGTAGTAGCAAAGGGTGTTGTAAATTACAGCTCCAGTAATCTCAAACTGCTGAGATTGCCCATCTGGCACATTGTTTTGTTCGTGGTGGTGGACAATTAACTACTACACAAAAAATTGAAAAGTCAGATGAAGAAAATGTTACCTAAATACTTTTAAAAGAATCTAGAAAAATGTTTTTCATATGAAAGAGTTTGGTTTCAGCAGTATTCAAAGCAGAAGACATGTAGTGTTACCTAGTTTTAAGTTAAATCACTTAAACAGAATCTATATTCTCATTTTCCTGTTTGGATGGTGAGGGTTATTTCTCAGGTCTTTAATAGAGGAATATAAGCATGTCTTGGGAGAGTTCTTTGTTTTTTAACAGGAAAAAAAAATGTGTGGAATAACCAAGGATTGTCTGCTAGTGAATCCTGTCAAGGTATTATGCTTTTCCTATTGCTGTTGCTATACAAGATTCCGACCTGCATTTCTTCTCTTAAGCGGAGTTAAGTGGTGTTTATACATCAAAACTTCTGGCATCTTTAATTTATTCATAATTTCGTTTGCAGTTCTTTGTGGCTATCAATGACCATATGTGAAAGGAAATCTGAAAAAGGATTTTTTTTTTTTTGATTTTTGTGGTTTTTTTGGTTAACTGGAAATCCCATGTGTGCAACTTACATGTACATGGGTTTAAGAGAGGAGGAAACAGTCTAATTGTTTGAACTTTTATTTATTTGGTGATACATGTGACATACAATGATATCTTTATAAACACCTATACTTAGAATATTATGTTAACTGATTTTTTTACTTGGACTATTCAAAGCTGCTCAGGACACCAAATACTTAATTTACTGCCATATGTTATTTCTGTTAACCCAGCTTGCTACATTTTTTTCAGTAGCAAGAAAAGTAGATTCCTTGTTTCATAGCAGATGTTCTCTGAAATATGATCATCTAAATGTTTTCATTAAGTTTTGTGATTATATCTTATGCCAGGAAGCCACAGAATCTCCTTAAAATAATAATAAAAGTTAGTAGGATTAGATATGTGTTATTAAGTTCCAATAATATTGAAATTAAATTTCTTCTAATAGAGAAAATATAAAATATAATGAGACATATCTCTGTGCGTTTTCCTGTTCTATTTATGTGATTGCATTTGAATGTTTCCAAATTTTATAAAATATACAGTGAATCCAAAAGATGGTCTTTACAATAGCACTTTCATTACTGTTGTAGTAGTCCTTGGTACTATTTATGATAAATTTATGATAAATGAAATTCCTGAATCTTTGTAGTTATTTAGGCTTTCTCATATGAGGTATTTTGTGGTCATGAAGCACAGCCTTCCTTAGATGCAAGAGGCAGTGTGATAGCAGTAATGATGTTTTTACCCTCCAGTACACCAAGGGAGTACACACAGAATGCTCACCTATCAGTGACTGCAATCAAGAAATTGATATTTGCGAATTAACTTCCCCACGGGGATTACATTTGCTTCTGGCCATCTCTGGAGGCGCTGGCTGTCCTGTGAGGCTGTCAGGAGCGCACCTCAGTGTGCTCTGCCTCCCTAACGTGTTACCAACCAGTTGCAGGGACGGTTGTGGACATAGACCAAAGACTGTGAATTTCTCTTCCAGCTCCAGTACCCTAGATAGAAGGGAGTAGAGGGAAGGCGCATTTTATCAGTCCATTCAATTCAGGAAAAGGCCTGTGGAAGGAGAGAAGCCTCCTGGAAGTGGCGGAATGCACACTGTTGTCAGGAACCTTTGGTTGCTTTGATCATGGTTGCTTCCAAGAACAAGAACTGCAGAGGAGTAAGACAGTCTGTCCCTTGAGGAGAATGAACATTTTGGCACATAGGCTTAGTCACTCACTAGTGATAAAATCTTTATAGTAGGATCAAAACAATCTGATAGGAAGTGTTCACAAATAGTGAACAAAAATGACTAGAGAAAGAACCTAATAACTGCTCAGTTTAGAGCTAATTTTATTTAATGTCATAAGAAGGACAAGTAGAATGGTAGTGTGTCAATCCGCAGAATACTTCCGCAGAATTGTCCCTGTCATAATTTGAGAAGTATGGGAAATAAACAGGAAG
Organism: Crypturellus tataupa; assembly: GCA_034781795.1. Taxonomy (NCBI): domain Eukaryota; kingdom Metazoa; phylum Chordata; class Aves; order Tinamiformes; family Tinamidae; genus Crypturellus; species Crypturellus tataupa. The sequence goes on from JAWLRI010001006.1 coordinate 314,507, forward strand.
AGCTGAAGTCTTAATTAATGATCACAACAGTTACTCAATTGACATATGAGAGACTCAGTGGGATAGTTTACATGATTGGAATATTAGTGTCTATAATTTGTTCCAGAAACATCTGCATGAGGAAAAGTGAGAGATTGCATTGCTTTGTATGGCAAGTAGGTCCAAAAAGAGATTTGAATTTTCTGGATAAGGATAAAATGGGGGAAAAAAGCTCTACACCAATTAAGATTCAGATTTGGGGAAGAGACCAGTTTTTTTTTTCTGGAAGAAGGGGAAAAAAAGCAAAATTTTCAAGTGTACAGACAATGGTTGTAAAAAAAAAATTAGAAAAAAAGGCATAATAAAGCTATTCATATGCTTACGCGGCAAAAGTAAGAACTAGAAAAAACATTATATATCTAGATCTAAACATCAGGGAGGAGTGGCTGAGAATGTGAGAGTAGGAAAAAGCCTTGTTGAGAGTGATGATCAGAAGAGAAATTTTTCAATCCTTAGAAAAGAACTACAATATAAAGAAGCAGAGCTAGAGAAAGGAGGCTCAAACAAATCAGAGAATTGGTAGGAAAATGTGATGGGAAGCAGGTCCCAAGTATAAAAGGAGTTCATGGAGTTTTCATGTCTTTAATAGGGGTAAGTTAAAGAAAAGCATGCAATTATCCTAGAGTAGAGGAAGTCTAGAAACTATCAGTCGAAAAGAATTCAGTTAAGTAATGAAATCTTCAATTATCTGAAGCAGGAGAGAACGTACAGAATGCTAAAATATATCAAACTATCAGGAGCATAACAATAACATAAAAACCTAGGCACAAAATCAGAAATGCCAAGGTAGAATATGAGATTCTTCTTGTAAAAGTTTCTGAAGGGAAATTTTAATGGAGTAGTCACCACAAAAACATTTAAATAAGTCAGCTGCAGCAGGAAATTTTCATAAGATTTTCCTGACTATTGATCGGTAAATCATCTTTTTCCTTATTCTTTCTCTTAGTACTAAGAAGAGGGATTTTAATTATGGAATATTTTCAGAATTACTCTAGGGCTTCTCAACCTCAGAATCTCAAGTTATTTCTGAGAATACAAAAATAGAAGATTATTTTAGCTACCAGGAAAGGGATACCTGAGTTCAGAGCTAAAATGTGAATTAAAAGTAATTAAGAAAATTAGTTAATAAATTAAAAGAGAGATTTAAGTAAAAATAAGTTAAATTTTAGTTTTAACATCAAGAAAATAAAACTTCTTGATTATGTAGGCAATGAAGTATTGCATAAGTTGTGTAGGAAAGCTGTAAGTTTGTAATCTGTAAGCTGTAAGTAATATGTTTACCTCCTTAAATTGATACGACTTCGAACATGCTAAACTCACTAGAGCTAGGGAAGACTGGATACCATTGTGCAAAGAGCAGTCAGTGGAAGTTGCTACTTACAGTAAAGGATGCGTCTAGCTCACGAAGTCTGTACTGGTTGGAACCTAGGAGGCTACCAAGAGGAAGTATCATATAGACGTGCCCACTTCCATTATGGATATATATGGCCACTGATAGAGATAGGGTACTGCAATAGGTGGATCGTAGCTGCAATCAAATCTGGATGTTCCTGTGAATCGGGAGTCCAAAACAGAGGATATTCTGCCCACTGTAGTGCCGCACTAGCCTGTCTCCTCTGTTCCATGAAAGCTGGAATGGATCAGGATATCCCTGAGCTGGGAAGCTGTGTTTCACCTGGAAAACAGCTGCTTTCACTGCTGAAAGAAAGAGGAATCTGCCTGTAAAAGGGTTTTAGATGAGAGTCTACTCTGTGAGTAAAACGTGTTAACAGGTTAGACAAACATACTTGTATGAAACTTGCATTCTATTATATAGATGCAGCAGTTTGTTTTTTAATCAGTGACTGTGTGGAGATTCCTGTTTGTACATAGCTGGTTGTTAGCACTTGTACTGGGAGCATTTGGAAAAGATAGTTGTTATTGAGCAAATATCAATTTAATAGCATTGACTCATCCCCATTAACTTGTATTAAATGAGGTCTTACTCATGGGATCTTTCCTTATTTACAGCTTTACTACCCTCAGACTTTTGTTCACTATTTAGTCTTTTTGAGTTACTTCTAAATATGCAATATTTTTACAAATTCCCTTCAATTCCAGGTAACAAATGGAAGAGTAGAGCTTTATTTTCATTAGAGTAATACTATCATTCTTTTCTGTCCTGTTATAACTTGCTACTACTCCAGCATCAACTCAACCTATCAGCCTCAACTCTAATTGCTTCAGGAAGTGTTTTCTTGAACATTGATAAACACTGATTTAGAAGGAATAAAAGGAACCATTTTTACTGTAAGACTGTGCAAAAATATACATGGAGCTTATTCCCTGCTTGATCCGGCAGGTCATCGGAGCTGTGTTTTGAGGTGTTAATGGGAAAAAGTGTCACTAACTCTTTTTCAGGAGAGAAGGAAGGGGGAACTGGCCATTGGTCTAGTCCTTGTAGCCACTTTTATTTGAAGAAGGCAGGCAAGTAAGGAACAGGACATTACAGAAAAGGGATACAGAAAAGCTTATATTTAGTTTACAGATAAGGGGTTAGGACATCTAAAGATGTTATAGCACAACATCTAGCTCTGTTAACACATCTAGTGCTTGCTAGGCAGGCTGAGGATCAGGCAGGGATGTGGCCGGCACAGGCGCAGCTACAGGGCAGCAGCAGCAGGACCAGGAGGGAAGCCTGAGCTTAGAAGCCGTTTTTGGGCAGAGCAGGGCAGGCCCTCACCAGGCCTTCGTGAGGGGGCAGCTCTTTAGCGAGCAGCTCTGCCTTCCCAAGGGGGAACAGCAGGAATGGGCAGCTGCGGCCGTGTCCTCCTGCAGCACTGCCCTCCGACCTGAGAGCACGCCGAGATAGAGCTGTGTGCAAGGCACGAGTCACGGGAGGAATTTTAAAGAACTAGTAATAGGCATAATGAGTTGGTTAGAAAATCTGTAATTGCAGGAAATGCAGGATGGCTGCTGAGGACCTTAATGCTTCAAAATAACCTTGGGAAGTGGCACTAATTTACACAAATTATCATACAGTAATTTATATGAGAAACTCTTCTGTTTGGAATTAACTGGTAGAAACAAGAGTCTGATTCAGGTTTTAGGTACTCTTTTAAATGTTTTTAAACAATACTGGGTTACTTCACCAAAAACAAGAACATTTCTCCTCAAATGTAGAAATGTTTAATTGTACCATTTTGTTTGCTACTATACTATCATGTTTAAATAGTTATTATTCTACTGCAAAATTTGTAGGTCTCATCAGAGCTGGTTTGTTTTGACTTTCTGCGCGACATCTCACTGCAGCCCTTGCTTTTTCTTTTTCGGTTATTTTGTGAGGAGCATCATAACATGCAAATTAGTTTTCCATCTGAAAAACCTGTCACAAAAGAGAATGGACTGTGAGGCCCTTTATTAATTCTGAGAACCTTCAGCATTTGTATTTTTCCTCTTCTTTGCTTTATTTTAGGTATTTTCCCTAAAATGGGTACTGGCAGAATATTTATCTCCTTATTATCTCCTCATCATTTCTTTAACTTCTTGTCTCCTGTTCTTTACTATGTTCCCTGATACTTCCAACCTGCCTGTCTCACAGTCATTTTCTTGCTCTTCCTTGGGGACATTTGGAGTGTGTGGAGGGAGGTAGCCTTATAAAATGATCCCTTCGCATTTGTTTAATCATACTGCAAGACTGATTTCTTATATGAGGTTTACAAATAATCAATGACATAATTATAGGTGATTTGTTACACACACATAGGAAAAAAAACACTTTTTTACACTTTGGGAATGACGCTGCTCTTGTGATACAGGAAATCAGCTTATATTGAAGCTATGCTGGCGCTTTGTGAGTGGGCTATGTATTTATTGTGTCGCTCTCCTCATTATTTTGTATGTACTTATTGTATTCATATGTACTGCAAATAATTTTGATCAGATAACGTAACTTGATACCATGCTGAAATACTATCCTTTATAATAATTTATTCATGAATAATTATGACTGATTTAAGAAGACTCTCGTGTATACAGCTGCTGAGAATGAGAGGGCCCCCATTTACTGAGGCTTTTCCCCCTGCCATAGGGAGAGCTTAGTTACAAGTGGAACCTCTGGGTGATCTTTTGTCACTGACTGATGAGTCAACATGACAGAAAATCACCCATAAATATTTTCGAAACCTTTAAAATAAATTAGGAATGATTACAAAGAGTAAGAGCCACCTCGGTGTTACTGGAAGGGTGGGCTGTGCAACTCTCTTTTCGTATTAATTTCCTGTAATAAGGCTGTGTTATTAGTTGCTTGTAACTTTGCCAAAGGCTAAACATATGCGCTGATGTTTCCCATGTCATGTGCCTGCTCTAAGGTTGAATTATTTTAGAAACATTTAACCCCACATGGTTGACCTATGTATGAGAACAAGTATAGACTGAAAATGTCTTGTAGTGGTAAGGAAACAAATCCTGATGCTCTGCTCATTATTTTATATTTTGCATACAATATTTTATTACTACATCACTTCATGTTCATATATACATTATAATTCTAGCATCCATAATCTGAAGCAAGAATTTCAAACTTGGCAGTGAGAGCAAACACCTTTTGATTCACGAAGAATCTATTCCGACACCCCTAAACTAAAAAGATTTGGAAAAACCTTGTTTTATATGAGCAGCTAAAAGCTTTGAGTTACTCTGTTATTGACTCCTCCTGGTTTTCTTGCAGCTGCCGCTGCAGGCAGGATGGTGCTCGGTTACCCCGGGGGAAGGCAGACAAGAGCCTGGCTGAAGGAGGGCAGAAGTCTGTTCCTCCTGCCCTGATAACTGCAACAGCAGAAAATCATGGACCTCGAATGACTTTTAGGAGTCATTTTAGGGGTCAAAAAGGGGTAGACTGTGGCTTGGGAGCTTGGGGAGAATAAAACTGAATCAGAGGGAAATAAAAAGGGAATAAAAAGGAATAGAGAATGGGAAAATGCAGAAATAAATAGAACTAGCTAGAGAAGGGATGGTAAACCAATGAGTTTGATGGAGGGAGAGGCAATCATAATCTGTAATTTGGATGCTTGGTTTGGAACCTCCATAACGTTTATTACGATATGTGCATGTGGCATTTTCAGTGTTTCTGTTTCAGTCTCTCCTAGATGGTCAGGTAGGTGTATGGGTGGATCTGAGGGTTCTTTGTTTTCTATTTTTCCCTGCCTAAAAAAGATTATATATTTTTTTTCTACAAGATCACAGTATAGCTTGGATAAGAGCTCACTGATACCATTATTTATTAATTCCAGGAGATTTGTGAGATGCTGCTTCTGAGATATGCTGCCATGATATTCATATTTAAGCCCATAAAATATAAACAGTATTTTGAGAATATGAGTATTTAGATGTTTACATTGGAGTGCTAACCCGATGACTTCTTTTAAAGTGACCTGATATTATCATAGTAAGTTAGAGCCTTGTGCTACTGTATTCATTTTATGTTAGCAGATGTTGAGAACTAGGCCTGTATAAAACACTGGAAAATATCTTGTGTTGGAAATGCAGACTGACAGAATCATATCTGCTTGCAAAGTGCAATGTTAGATTCAGCTCGTGCATCTCAAGTGTAAGCTTTTGGGAGGTGGTTAGTAAGTGGGCAGTTAACAGTGAGGTTAAAGCTGAAAAACATTTAACAGTCCAGGTGAGCTGGGCACTCGGGGAAGGGAGTGAAAATTCATGAGTCCCCTGCTGTTTAGCTGACTGGTGGAGGGGGCCCATGCTGACTGAACTGGCATCTCTGAGCTCTTTGCACAGTAGTCAGCATGTTTTTATTCTGCAGACACAAGTCCATTTTGTCAGGCAGAAAAAATCTATGATTGTGATGTTTTCTTCTCTTTCTCTCATCTGACCTAATGCAAATTAAGCCTTTACATATTTTGTTTGATATATCTTTCCTTAGAAGAAAAAATGTCTACTAAAAAGTTCAGGTGAAGCAAGTGACTTCACCTTTTGCTTTTACTGCATTTATGCCTGCATATAATCAGGTCATGTGGCAGAAACATAATAAATATGCATTCTTGCTCGAAACACAATATTCTGCCTTCCATTTAGTCTGCAACACAACTCTCAGGGGATCCTAATGTTTGTCCCAACTGTTTAATTTGGACATTTATTTCCTTAATCAACTAGAGGTATTTCCTGTGCCAGAAAAGAAGGTAGTTGGGACCTGGAAACTAGCAGAGCGGAATACTATATGTGCTTTTAATTGAAAGGGAGCTGAACAGAATCTTTCATTTAGATGAATATTGCTCAAAAACATCTGAAATCATTTGAAGACAATCTTAGTATTCACTACCTTGGGTTCTTGCCTGCATCCTTCGTATGTATGAAAGAAGGTGAAGGGGACTACAAAATCTGCAGCTGGGAGAAGTGAGTAATCATTGCAAATTTTATTTGATGTGGTACTTTCACCTACACAAGTACTGTCACTAACCTTTACCAGGAAAGCACGTAGAACTGCAAATGGAAAATTTTGCCTGCTTCATAGAAAGTTTTTGACAGTCTGTTCCTTCTGAGCCCAAGGCGGGATCATAAGTTGACAGGATATCTTCTTTTGATGTCAGCTGTCACTCAAAACAGCAATGTTCGTGTCTCTCTATATAATCAAGATGAAACTTCCCGAAAAGTGCCTTTGTGGATACTATCATAGGTTAGCCGTGAGTGTTCCCAGAGGTACCATTCCTGAATCTTACATTGTTTTATTCCACTTGACCACAAATGCTTATTAAACCAAAAATTATCTGGTGGATCTTTCATCAATCTTTTTTTTTTTTTTTATTAGAAATTCACAAATGCATTAAATAGTATGTATTATTATGACTGACTATGGGGTAACATCTCTACCTCTCAAGGTCAAAAAGGAAAGTATCTACAGCTACAGTTGTATTCTACTCATTACTTCCCTTGGTTTCAAAGAAGCCAACCCTATTTTTTGATGGCTACATAGAGTTACCTAAGAACATATAAACAAAAATACGTATATAAAATTGTGATACAGGAAGCATTACCATACAAAAAGCATAACCAAAAGGTCACCTACATGCTGCAAGGGCAGCTTCCTGATGTCCCAAGGGCAGCTTGGGAACCTAAACACTGTATGAGTACAGTAAATACAAATGTATTCTCCCGCTGCAAATACAAATGTATTTACTGTACTCATACAGTGTTCAGGTTCCCAAGTTGACATGGGGGAGAGGACACTAGACTAGGTGTCACAGAGATCAGTCCAGTGAGCTGCCACACAGTAAGTTTATATTGTTGTGCTAACCACTTCACGGGAGGAGCAGTGTTAGAACAATATTTGGAGAACTTTCCTAAAAGGCTGTTTATAGACCCAATTTTAGAGATCTGCCATTTTCTAGAAAAATACAATTTTCTTTGAAAAATGTTATAGTGTTGCCATCTACCCAGCCTTGAAATGAAGATATTCTTTTCTTCCCCATCTTTCTGAGTTTTAGTGCTATGGAAGCATAGCTGCATATCAGGAAGATAGAATAAGGAATGATCATAGGGACACTAAATTCTATCCCTGTAGTTACCTAAAGCAGGTGCTTGGCAGACAGGCCAAATATCTTATGTTAGAGAGTGTATCAAAAGTCTACTTTCAAGTTTTACTGACGCTTTAAGTGTGTGTGTGTGTATGTATATATATATGTGTATATATATATATGGTGTGAAATGTTTTAAAAAAAACCTTTTTATTGGTTGTCATAGTAAATACCAAGTATAGAGGTATTCTGTAAGCTGTAAGAAAATTCAAAGAGAGATAGAGAATATCAGCATCCTAAAAAGCCTGACTGTCAGTAAGTTAAGCACCTTGTTAGGCCTTTGTGACGCTTTCCACTTCATCCTCGGCCAAACAAAATCACACTGATACAAAGGGCAAGCCACCCCAGAGAGTTGCTGCTAGTCGCTATACTACTATATTGCTGTACCACTACCACTGTATGTGTTGTAGGGAAACTTGCTTTCTCTAGATGGTGTTCCCAAAAGATCTCTGAAACAAACTTACATGTTATATCCATTTTCAAAATTAATCATAGGAAAGCATTCCCCCCTAAATGTTGATAGTAGTCCTTTCTTTTCCCCTGAATAAAAGCTTTTGTCAGGTAAAGGAGATTTGGTGCTGCACTTTGGTAGAAGGGAAAGGGATAGTACCATATACCGCAAAAAGAATGTATTTCCTGCTGCTTAAAAGTTTGAAAGTCCTTTTTCATAGGAAAAAAAATACATAACTAATAACCCTCTAACTAAAACCTAACCTGGCAAAAATTACTGTGCTTGTCTTTCTTTGCTGTTTCTGTTTGGTTCATCAATACTGATTTGTGTAATGTACTCCTTTTATAAATGTTTTCTTTAAGAAATAGGAATGACATGTTCAATAAAGAACCAGCAAGGGCTATCTACTCACAAACTTTCTTTGCATTACAATTGTTTTATTTTGCATTACAATTTTTGCCTGGTTGAACAATCTATCTCCTTTACAAATACAAATCATGGGGTAAAACGGTGTTACCTGACACATGCTGGAATTCACTAGGTTCATTTAATCCAGAGACATGTGAGAGAAATTCAGCACAAAAATAAAGCCTTGTCAGTGGGATTCTATTAAACCAAAGCGAAGGACAGAAAGAGGTCAAATGATCAAAAACAGGCTGAAGCAAAATGAATGAATGACATGACAGAAATGACTGATTATTACTAACATGTGAGAGAAGAGACCCTAACTTTGTGAAAATATGAAGTGAAAGAATACTAAGGCAAGTAAGATAGTTTATGTCACATCTAATCCATCTAAATCCATCTTTAAAACTTTAAAAACAAATTTGTCTAACAGAGGAGGAAACTCTTGTAATACAAGGGCAATCTTCTTTCTCCCTTCTCCCGCCGCAACAGTTTTTGTCCCCACAGCTCTGCTAGGCTGTTCACTTGCCTTATGCAGGTTAATCCCTTTGTGTGGAGAGCTCTTTGCCTTTGCCTAGACAGGGGAAGCCAAAATGCTATTTCTTTTCGCAGAGAGATGACTGTATTTCAAATTAAAATTCAGAGGGAACAGTTCAGAATGTGGGATCAAGTTTATGCTTCCTTTGGGAGACCTAAATGTGAAAAGTGATTCTTCAAGAATCTGTTAATCTTTCAAACAATTTCAGTTTTCCAAATGTTTTGCTAGAAATATTTTAGACTCAGAGGTGCATTTTGAGATGAGGTAGATGCAGTTCTCTGACACCTTAACATTTATTATTCCTGCCATATGCTTCAAAAGTTTATTAAGCTTTATTACTACCAAGTTAACTGTGGAATAGCATTAATTTTTGGGTCAAGGGCAGAAGAGACACCAGTTATTACTTTAGGGCAAAGCCCTTTAATTGCTATATCAGAAATTCATCTTACTCATTCTTCTTACTGGAAATCAGCCACAACATTTTCTCCCAAACTGATCTTTTGATGTTTCAGTAACAGCGCTAGATATTTCCTTAAATCCTCAGCAAATATTTTAACTCTTTCTTACATATTCCTGTTTTCCTAATACTAAAAACAAAAAAGTAGTTTGAAATATGAAAGGATTATTTTATATTTTTATTTCAAATGGCTTCATTCAACAAGGTAACATCAGCATTTCTTTATATCAAATGAAACCATACAACTAAATACCATCTCTCTGCTCTGGGCATATGGGTTGAAACTTCTTTTGGTACATTATTGGTTACTGTTAAGGTTCTTAAGAGTTTCTAGCAAAATAAACTACATCATCTCAGGAGTAATGTCTCTCGGAAAATGGAAGATAGAAATAAATAACTAATAAAAGTTGAATAATTCTGTTCCCAAGTCTCCTGCTGCTAGATATGGTTATGTATCTAGAATCGGAATTCATGCAGTACATTTCTACTACTTTTACTTGTGCTTAAATCAGTAAAGCTTTTTCTGTTTAGGAGATTACAAAAGTTGGCATTGCAAACTGTGCGTAAGTCTTCTTTTATAGTAAGAATAAGTGCAGTGTGAAGATGAGTAACAGAAAAAATGTAATATGAAAACTCCAGATAAAATAACGATCTTCTGGTATTTAGAATTACTATATAAAGATTAAGCAGTATGTCATGACACTGTGAAAAGAACTGATCCAGATAGATAGAATGATCCTAAATGATTTAGGAATGCTCACATGGAATTTAAATATGTGCCATACCCCAAACCTAGCTTTACAGTTCTTGGCTTACATACGTTTACGTGCGTGAGACCCTTTGTAGGCTGCAAAACCTTGCCAGAGCAGTGATAATAAATACTGGGCTCGAGGCTGCTATGGCAACAATGGTAGCAGTGTATGAGCTGGCTAATTTTAGAGCAGCTCGTGTATGTCTACAAAGATTGCAGTTATAGTATTGCCTATCGGTAAATCATCTTAGGTCACTTCAGGGTCTTAAAATCTTGAATGTCTGAAAGTGTTATTTAGAGGCATGGGATGAGTAACTGGATGCTGCTTTGACCTTTTTTTTTTTTTTTTTTTTCTTTTTTGCTGTATATTTGATATATTGCAATAATCAAATGCTAGGCATCAAAAAGGTTGATCTCTATGACCAATAACACATACCTAAGATAAAACCAGTCTGATTTCTTTCAGTGTTTTTAATGGGTTGAAAATCCAATAGTCTCATTGACAGGAATATTAATGTTTGTAATTCTCCACAGAGAATCAATGGAAAATTCAAAATTCAAAATAATATTCATAGACAATACTTTTGACAGGGTGATGGGAACTGAGCATCGAATTTTTACACCAGTGGGGAGTAGCATAGTGCAGTGATGTGTTGGATTCACAAGTGTACGTCACAGTGAGTTTGTGTGAGTTCTTCTATATTAAAGAGTGATTTAACACAATCTGCATACCAATCTGAGTGACCCTAACGGTTTCAGTGAGCTGTTGGAGCTTCCCATTTTGCAGAGTGCTTAAGAAACTTGCAGATTCAAGCGCCTGAGATAAGTATGCTTATTTTATTTGCCTAATAGTGCTTCCCCTATCAAATTGTGGTTTATCTTAATTTAAATAGTGGCTTTCTTAATTTAAATAGCTGTTAGCCTTTATCTTACTGCTGCAAATAATTACAATTCACTTGCCAACAAATTAGCTAAATATTCTCACTTACAAAGCTTATTAATGTTCCATCCTGGATCAGCTAAGTAGAATTGCTGTTGCATAATCTAGCTGTATACAAAGAGCTGCCTTTTAAGGAGGGCATGCTGTAATATTTTCTAACACTATGCAGGAAATCCTGCACTAATTGACTTCTGCAAACATAAGAAAAATACAACCTGCTTTCTAAAAGGCTTAAATTAAAGCATTATGTAAATACATGCATGCATTTCCACATGAGTTCCAGGGCCTGCAGAAGATGGTCCAGTTCAGCAGCGATGGGTGCTAAACAGCTCAAGTGCCAGTTGTTGATAAACAGCACATTGTTAGAGCTGAGAATGCAATGGTGATATCTCAAGGCCCTGAAAGTTCCTGAAAGCAAAGGCCAGAGAGACAGCAGAAGTGTAAATAGAGCAGTAAGACACCAAAAGGAGCCTTGAAGCAGGAGTTAACTGCTAAAACAAGAACAAAAAGAAGGGACCATCTGCTCTAGGAGCAAAGCCTTGAAGAACCAGCTGTGAACTGGTTTTCACCAGAAACATCAACTAAGTGTAAGAAAAGGAAAAGTAATTCTGATTAGGGGCAATAAAATAATATAACATATAATGAGTATACTGAGCTGTTGAGTGTGCCAGCTTTGTGGAATACCACCTAGCACCCATGTCTGCTGAGAAAGGAAACAAATACCCCAGCTCTGTGTGTATGAGCTTCTAGCACACCAGGTGGCAGACCCTGCTTTAGGGACAACAACTGTGCAACGACTGTCTCCACAGTTACGGCACAAATAAAGAAAGAATTTGTTGAATACTGAAAGTGTAATTGAGTTACTCCTCCTCATAGTAACAACAGTAGTGTTGCTGTATTATACCATGTAACAAACATACAGACAACGTTCCATGTATTGGTGTCATGTTTGTACACATCTGGCTTACTGTTTGTGTGGCTTTTTTTCATTTTCGGCTGCAGCAGCAGAGCACTGTGTTCTATGTCACAGGCTGATGACTGCAAGGGCATGGGAGACATGGTATTAGAGGAGGGCTATGTAATCTACGAAATCAGTTTGTTCACTAGCCAGTGTTTCCTCTTGCATTGAGCTGTAGTACATCGTTTCTCTCCAAATCCTTTTGATTTGTGTGTGTGCGTTTGAAAAATGTAAGTTTTTTTGACTGAGAATATGTATTTGGAATGTCTTCACTCTTGAGTAAAAGTAATCGGAAATAGAAAGGAAGTGATAGTCATACTTTATTTTGCCCAAATACACTATGCCAGCTACGTTATATTTAGGAATTAACAAAAATTATATGATATCAAGGTTCAGATCTTCTCTGATGGTTTGTTAACAGTGAGGTTGAACATTAGCCTTGCAATTCCTAAAATGCTGCTCAGCTCTTCTGAAAGAACTGGTTTCTTCTTGCTTTTACAAACTCACTATGGACAGAGGGCAGCCCTGGCTTTGGCCTGCCAGGCTAGCAATGATGGCCCCTTGCTTTCATCAAGCAGTCCTAGGATGGTCCTAACCTTTTTTTTTTTTCCAGTGATTATTTTTGTAATTAAAATATGTCAGATTAAGATGAATTTTTTTTTAATAATAATAATCTTCCCTGGTTATGCCATTTGATATTTTCACATATAAGTTGTTCAGAAAGAAGGTATTTGTGAAAACAGAGAGAGACAGAAGTCAAGGTGGCCGTGTGGCACAAGGATCCTGTCATTGAGAGGAGTGTACTGAGTGCTGAAACAGTAGGTGCCCTACAGACCATTACATTAGAAGGGGAAATAAATGTATATTTGCCTCAAAATTAGCTTAAAACCTCCTGACATGTCTTTGGAGCTTTCACTTTGGTATTAAAAAAACATCTTAACGTGTGTCAGCAAGATAACACATTAGGCATATTGGAAAAATTCCTGAACCCAGTGGTTCAGAAAGCAAACTGCACAAGCAGGTTGCATGAGCAAGCACTTAGCACAGCAAAATCTCCTAATCATTTAAGGAAAATAGCAGGTTGCACTTTCTGCTAACACACACAGTTATAGGATCTATAGAAACTATTGGGAAAAGAGCTATTTACCTCTTTGGAGGGATAAGCTCGCAATATGAGCTAACAAACTGTTACTGCATATACAGTGGTAAGGTCTGTGTGTGTTCCCACAGAAGTTGATGGGAATTTTGTAAGCAGGTAAGAACAAGCAGCTATTGAATTTGTAAGAACATAAGAAATATAAAGTTGGACTAGTAGGCTACTCAAGATACTCCATCTGTAAACCTGGCTTCTGTTGAGTTTTTTTTTTTTTTCTCTACAGTGAATGCAAGGTCACTTTTCTCTGCGTCATCTCCCTCTTTCAAAATAAGAATAATACCTACTTGCCTTTCATTATTTATGCTGAAGTTTAATTAAAGTTCATAAAGTACTTTCAGAATTTAAGGCTGTAAAAATGTAATTTTGATAAAGCACAGAGAGACCTGTGGTGTGCAGGGAGAGGAAATATCCCACACCAGACAGTTGATGTATTTAGATGAATTGACAAACTTCTACTCATCCTTTGTGATGGACTATTTTCCTGAATTTTAAACAAATTTTAGGAAAATTAACTACATATTTTTCTTAAAGCACAGTTAGCTGTACAACAAAATATGCACACTATGAAGATTTTCACAAGAGACTTATTTCCCACATTGTTTATGCCAAATTATGTCTTTAAATTACCTGTCAGGTTAAACAATTTGAACAAATTACAGTATAGGAAACTATCCATCAATTACAGTAGAAAAGGACAACCCATTTTCCTTAAATACTCTTAACTTAAAAGGATGACTCCTTTACAGAAAGTGTGACTGGCTTCTAACCACTCAAAGGGAAGAGGATATAGGCTTCATATAGTTTTTTCGCTCATACCATTCTTTGTTATAGGAGCCAGTCACATTCTGGGCTTAAAATTTTGGTTCCCAAATGGAAGTGTATCTAGTGCCTGAAATAACTCATGTGGTTGGTGGGGATTTTTTTCCTTGCACTTGCTGCAAATATTGTTGTTTACTGCATGGGTAAGAGTCTCTTCACCTCCTCTCATGCCTTGTGACATGACCTACCACGATTACATAGATGCTTGAAATGAGTTCTCTTGAAGCCACTTATAAAAGTGTCAAGGGACATTGGTGAAAATGAGAATAAGATTAATTTAATATATCTAGGAATATTCAAACAGTTTCACTGCCTGCCAAATGTTTGTGGTCACTTAGATATTAAATGCTGCAGACATAAAACTCAGTGAGGGAGGTAATAACTATTCATAAATGTAGCACATCCATAAATAAAGTGAACTGTGATGGTTCTCAGTACACATCTGCAAAGTTCTAGTATATTTTAAAGCAGAATATCTGATGACAATATGGAAAGACTTCTTAAACATCATTAAGATTTCTTGGAGACAAATCATTTGATTATTTTGATGCTATTGTATAGTATTATGTATATATAATGAAAAAAAAACTCTCCATTTTTTAAAAAGAAGGAAGATTTCAGTCAAGTTTTGCATTTGGTCATTCAGTGTTTTTATTTATAATGAAATTATTTTTTAAAATTGTCTTAGATCTTCCTTTTAAACAAAATCACTGCATTTTAGCTTACCACCTTGCTGTGTTTTGTTCTTATTTTTCTGTGTAACTGTAGTTTAATGTAAATGTAATATAATGTACTGAAATAAAATTGGATAAGTAAAAAACTCTAGTTGAAAGTCAGGGATATTTTTCAGCTGTAAAAATGTTCTTGTTTGGTTATATTCAAAGATGAAGAAATAGCATTGGGAGATAATATAGTTGAAAGAATGTGCAAGTTCATCATATCTGAAATCTTAAATGTACTATCATTAAATTTTAAATTCCAGTCCCCTATCAATAGATTTTCAAATTAAATTTAATACCTTAATTTAATCTTTTAATTGAAATAAAACTTTTTTCATTGGTTTTCTACTTATTCTTTAATTCTTATGGGATTATCATTATTGCAATCAAACTTAATAAAAATAAATACATGCAAATAAAGCAATCAGGTCAATGATAAATAAAGAAAATTCTTTTTATTAAGGTTTTTAGTGCATAGTTACTACTAAACATCAGCCACACTTCTAATTTCCGTATTAGTCTACCTTATTTCCTATTCTTGCACTGGAAAAATACTCATACCTGCAGGAATCTTTTTATTACTATTATTTAACATGAGTACAGGAGTAAAATAAACATTGATTTTGCAAAATCTTCCTTCCTCCTCCACAAGTGATTTTCTTGCTGCTTGGCTTTTCATTTCTGTTGGCCTTTGCAACCTTTGCAACCTTCCTGCTTTAGTGCTTTAAAGAAGTACTAGGTTTTTGAGTGTGTTACTACTTGATACAGTGACTAGCTAGAATCCAAAGCTTAAATTTCTTTAGATTGAAGCTGTTAGGTGAAAATCAACACTTTGCTTGATCCTCAAAACTAAAATGGAAAATAGAGCGGTCCTATGATAGTTTGTCAAATTACTTACTATTATAGAACAAAACTGGCTTCCATATGAAGAGGGACAAAAAAAAGTCTATATATTTTTAAAAAAATACTCTTTCATTAAAGCTTAAAATTTCTGTGAAGTCTCCTTCAAAACTGTTAATTAGTTTCTGACTTCCAGTCAATTAAATATTAGCCTAAAATAGTTCATATTTGGAGTCTCATAGTGTTTTGGCCTTTGTGGTATGAGAGTTAGACCACGCAGAAGGTCAAAAAGCACAAAACAAACATTAGGCAGTCTCTGTGGATTAGGCAATTAATCAGTGCCTTCCAAAAGGAGAAAAATGCTCACCGACAGAGAAGCGTATTTACAATAGCTATGTGGGATAGAGGAAGTTTGATTCTTCTTGGTACAGTAATAATAACAGTATCGTGTAAGTAATTCTCTTCAAGTTGGAAATGCTTTTCAGTATAAATGTTGATATTGTATTTGTGCAAATTGTGCAAAAAACTTATTTTTATACTTTCTGTGTCTGCCATTTTCTTTTAATACAAGGCATGCCATTCATTTTACTCAGTTCACTTCAATTTAACATTGGTGTAATCAAATGTATTGGTTACAGTAGATTAACTGTTATATTTGTGAATGAGACGACATGATGATTATGTGAATAACGGAATGTGTGGTGTTTACTCCATTCACGTGTTATGCTCTTAGATGTTGTCTCTAGCTGATAAGCTCCAGATACAAACTGGTTCGGAAAGTAATGTCAGTCTACTGGAATCTGAATAAAAACTTACAGTATCTGATTGTGGTGAAAGCAGCTTTCTAATGGAAAAACTGCTGGTTTTGATACCCAACCAGGTTGTCTGCTACTAACACATAATATATTCAAAAACTCAAGCAAATTCAAAGCATTTTTTAGAAAGAGTAATAGTGTTTCACTCTCAGGCATTTACCTGACCATGTTACAGTCTCAATAGACAAAGTTCTGACCCACCGGGTATTGTATAAAAGCTCAAGCATAGAAGTTTCCCAAAAGTACTGTGGCATAGTGTTTGCATATAGCAACATATAAATCAGTTTAAAAGTACTAATTCTAACAGTCACCTTGATATTTGGTGTGACTGGGGACTGTTGAGGACAGAGAAATCCATATTCATTCATTGAATTCTGAACTCTAATGTGCAAATCTACTGTGGTATTTCAGACATCTGGATTGAGGGAATGATGTAAAATCACATTACTGTGATTTTTATGACTTAAAATATGAACAAAATCATTGGTCATTCTTTTGATAGTCCTGAGTGCAAGTTCTAATGGAGACACACTGATTTGACTTGTTTTGGTTACTTTCATTCTTGCTATATGTCTGTGTTTGAAAGATGTTAGTATTATCATTCTGTATTATTTTTGTCTACTATAATTACCGCTATTATCATTACCATCTTTTTATTTAAAAAAGTGAATTAGCTGCACAGTACGTTTTACAGATATGATCCTTATCTCTCTTTCATTAGTAGAAGCCAGGAAAAACTAAACTGTAGAGAATATCGTTATTTTGATGAATGGTACCTGGCAGGAAATTCAGCGTGTGAAAGTTTGCCCATTTTTTATCAAATATCACCCTTCTGCATTCATGTTAGAAAGGAGTATTCTCTGCCCTTCGCTCTCTGAATTTCT
Source organism: Crypturellus tataupa (assembly GCA_034781795.1). Classification (NCBI taxonomy): domain Eukaryota; kingdom Metazoa; phylum Chordata; class Aves; order Tinamiformes; family Tinamidae; genus Crypturellus; species Crypturellus tataupa. Next base: position 331,847 of record JAWLRI010001006.1, read on the forward strand.
TGCCTGTAGTGCTGAGTATGTGATCCAGAGCCAACCCAAGGATTTACAAATCACCTGATGCGAACAAAGCCTCACAACCAAATCATACACTTAAAATGCTAAAAGCAAGAGGAAGACTATGAAAATCAAATTATTTAACAATACGCAGTGGTTAAAAGAGCTGGTGCTTTTCTAATCACGACAAGGAAGATGTTAGAGGTAGTGTTTTTACCTTCTACCTCATCTTTTGTTTCTTTGGGGCTTTGGAAGAGTGATTTCACTGAATTTAAACCAAGTGAGTTGTTTCAGGATTTAATGTTACTGGTGAGTGCCTATACATGCAGTGAATGCTTTTCTATACCATCTGCATAGTGTCTGGGCTCATTTATTTATTTATTTAAACCTGTCTTCTGCCTAGTTTATGGCAAAGTTATGATAGCAGCTTAGAAACTGCAGTAACCGAGAAGCAGCTCGCTGAGCAGCAGAGCTGATGAGTTCTGGCCTCCTGCAGCTCCGTGTCCTTTCTCTTTCATCAGCCCTGCAGCAGCGTTAGCCCCTGCCCCCTGCCCAGCACCACTCTCTTTCCTTTATTTCACGTAGCTCTTGCTGCTCTGTGAGCAACATGGGCTCTGGTTCAGTCCAGGCCAAGTTAGTGCTGAGGGCCATCTGGTAGGTTTAGCAGCAAGTCTTGAAGTAATTAATTGAGTGTAATGGGAAATAAATTCACTACCAGAAATTACCGGGATTTGCAAAACTCAAACAACTGTTTGCTGAAAGAGAACCTGGTAAAAAACTGCTAGGTATAAAATACAGTTTCTAGCTCAAAAATAGAGTTTTAGATAGAGCCCATTTAAAAAATTTTTGTCTATGTAACAAAGTCAGGAGACACGCACCTTGAGAACATGGTTCTGCAAACTAAGTTAACACATTTCATGAATGCATGTATTAGAAACTGAATGTGTGTTCAGTGTAGTTACAATTCAGATCTCAGTGTTGTTAGATCACTCTTTAATCTTGCTAAAAGTAATTACTGCATTTTTCAAATTTCATTTAAAAGTTTGCAGCTCATACACATCAAAAATAACACTTCATCTGCTATTCTTCTTTCCTTACTTCTTGCAGAATATGAAAAGCCAATCAGGGTTGTTCTAATTTTTGGAGTATGTTTGAAGTTTTGTTTGTTTGTTTTGTTTTTGCTGACAAAACAGATGCCCTTTATCTTTTGCTTGTCTATAGCCTGGTAAGCTGCTATGGAGAGTTATCATCCAACTTTAGGTATTCTATGATTCCATGATAACTTTCTGTTAAGTAGGTGAAAAAAGTTGAAAGATGAAAGTTGGTTTCTTTATCCAGTGCTAAGATTTATCCAGTACTAAGATGACATCTGCTGCTCTCCGCTCATCTATTCAGCTGGTCATCCCATCATAGAAGGCTGTCAGGTTAATCAAGCATCATTTCCCCTTGGTGAATCCATGCTGACTACTCCTGAGCACCTTCTTGTCCTCCATGTGCCTGGAGACAATGGCCAGTATGAGCCGTTCCATCACTTTTCCAGGGATGGAGGTGAGGCTCACTGGCCTGTAGTTGCTTGGGTCCTCCTTGCCTTTTTTGAAGACTGGCATGACATTGGCTTTCTTCCAGTCCTCCAACATCTCCCCCATTGAATCGAATGTTATATGTATTGCAGGCACAAGCAGAATTACTAGCTCTAATTACTGACACAAAATCAAAGAACATGCACATAGTTTTATGTGTACAAATCAAGGTGTATTTCTAGGATTACGAGCAGTCTAGTTACCTTTAAAATCCAAGCTTAGCTGCTGTTGAGTAGGTCTTTGGTAACTGTAATCATAAACCATTGCAATTACAAATTAACACGAGTTAGCTTATGCAACCAGTTCAATTAAATCTAGCTAATTTAGATCTAGCTGACAGAGAGCTCACAAGCCGTGAATGACACAAACTTGGGAAGGAAATGCATCTCTCAGAAGTTTGGGGGATCCAGGAACTAATTTGAAACAAGGGTGGCAAGAACTTTCCTTCTCTTAAAGTTCAGATCGGTGCTATTAATTCAAGCTTGTATTGGCAAGCTATTTGTAATCTGCCTTATCAAAGGTTTTATAAAGATGCAGGTAATCACCTGGGTTGTATCCCCTCTCCTTTTTTTTTTTAACTAAGAAACTTTTTTTTTAAGTAAGAAATAGTCTTCATACTACTAACATAAACTATTCTATTCTGTAAAGTGAAAGTTTTTTGAATTTAGTCTAGCAGCAAGAAGTTGTTGATTTAATAAAAACAATATCTATCAAATGGTGTATTTGTATATATAGGATATGATGAATGGAATTCAATAGTATCTTCATTTGTAAGCATTTTTAACAATTTGTATTTTTAAATATTGTGACATGAAATATGTATTTGTAGACAATATAGATAACTCTTGTAAACTTCTTTCTCAAAAATCTCAAATCAAGATTCTTTATTGATCCATAAAATGACCAATATTAGAATCTTCATGAGTTAGGTAGTCACAGTGTTTTGCCTCTTTGATCAGAGGAGCAAAATTAGCACTCTTAAAAAAAAAAAAAAATGTTGTGCCAGTATTCCACTGATTGTTTCATGGAGTGAGACTTTCATTAAATGTAAAACTTTTCTGGGGAGGATGTAAATTTCATGTTCTCATGAATTCAGAATAAATTTGCTGTACAAAAATTACATATTTTCAGATACAGAATAAAAGCAATCAGTTAAATAAAAACGATTCTTAATTACATGTTAATATAATTTCTTGTTCATTAGTTTTAAGTTTCAAGAACACAACCCAAGACCTAATAGCTTGCTTTGTGTGATAATATGGTGTGTTTGTCTTGATTTTAGAACAAAATATTGACAGAACAAGAGTAATAAAATTATTTTTTGCTGTGCTATTTCTGTATTTCATAGGTCATAAGGTACAACAAGGAAGATAGTCTCAGGCAAAAAGTAAAAGGGAGTACCGTTTTATCCCTTTATTCATTTAGGCTATGAATTACTGTGTAACTGAAGAAAGTGCTGCATATCATACTGTCTCATGGTTTTAATAAGGATGTCTGGACACCTCATTTTTTATAGTGTTCTAAGGCCATCCAATTTCACTTTTAGCGGCGATACATAAAACTCAGGACAAGAGCTTCAACAGAAATGTAGATTGTAACCAGCGTTGTGTCTTTGTCACGTAAGCGTTTTCTTTGAACTCAGAGGACACTTAAAAGATGGAGGAGAAATATCATTAATGATTTTAAACATGAACGTATCTACTTGACTTGGGGAGTGGAAGCCTGAAATTACTGCTTTCTTAATTCATGAATAGCCAGGATATTTAAAAACAAAAACTAACAAACAAACAAAAAAAGTTTTTTCATGAAGATAGCTAACTTTTGCTGAGACTTTTTTATAAACATATGCAATTGCATAGCACAATTTCCAGTTGAATTCATTTATGACTTTAATTTTATGACTGTTCTTCCCTAATACCACTTGCACTGGGTGGCTTAGGCTTTTTCTTCTTTTGGTGGATTTGCCTGTGTAATATTGAAGATGTGGAAATATTGTTCTTAATTTTTACTGTTTGTTTTCCATAACTAACTAGTGTTTTTCTTGTATCTACATCCTGTGCAAAAATTATTCTGATTACTTATTTTAAATAGTTATTATTCTTCAATTAATGAACAAAACAAACAAGACATTGTAAAAAACAACATGTTTTACAACTTGTGGGCATTGATTTATTTAAAATGCTTTTTAACATGAATTGGAATGCACTGTACTATGAGTGTTCTTCTGTGTGGTTACTTGGGAAACTGTTAATAAAAAAGAAAAAAAAAGTAATTTTACTGATACCTGCGGGAAAATCTAGAACAGTGGTCATTCATATTAAATTTATATCAACTTTATGAGGTTTTTGTCATCTTGACACATTTATGGGGCTGTTAAATTTTAACCGCCTGGGGGATATAATGTACTTGATATGACCCCACATATTAAGTTGGGACCATACAAGTAACTCTGATGACATGTCATTCAAGAATAATACGGAGCCAAGTTTCTTTCTAAAGGAAGCACATATATGAAAGGGAAATAGGTGGAAGGACAAGTATTGTGATCTATATAAAAAAAGACTTTTAGAGTAAAAATGGAAATTATACAGACATTTAATCTACTACCTCACAAAATATCTCCTACAATTGATCATGGGTGATAAAACAGGGTATATGACTCATGGTACAATAGCCTAAAATACCTTCCATGGTGATGACATACATTCTGGGTGAGCAGATTCACAGGGTTTATTTTACATTTCAACATTATGTACTTTATAGAAGCTATGCTTTGGATATCGATATGCAAGTGAACATAAATAAGCTGTATAGAGGCACTATATTATTACTCTGTTGCCATCGCTTTGCTTCAGAATTTCCATGATCATTAAGAATACAGTTTTACAATAATTAATTTGGGTGGAATGAATACAAAACTTTTTGAAATAATATCCAATAGCCAGAGAGTGTCTGTGTACCTTGTAGTTCACAAAGATCAAATTTAGAATTAAAGAGTAAAATGAACAGGAGTCTGTATCACTTATCAGAAGGTTTTCAAACTAACCAGAAGTCAGTTGATAATCAAGAAAGTAGATATCTTTCTTTCTGTATCTCTGAACTTTGTACTTTATTCTTAACAATCACTTACAGAAAAGAGTGAAGACTCTGTACTTTAAAAAAAAAAAGTCTTTGTACTCACTCCTTCATATTCTTCACAATATATGGACTCTTTGGCTAAGATTTTAGATCAAAAGGAAACACTTCATCCCTAAATGTCTATTTGTTTAAAAAGCTGTTTAACAAGCTGATTTTTTGTTTAGATTCAAAATAATGAGGACAACAATGCAAATAATTTTATTGATGCTTTGGTTCATTTTCTGCTGTATTATAACAATCTAAAATTGCTGTGTGTATGAAAATTTAGGGTTATTTTCCTGGGTTATATTTTCTGTATGTTTGGGCACATACCCTCTTCTGTCAGCAAAAAGCATTCTCTGTATTACAGCTGTATTCTTACCTGGTACTGTCTACATAGTCATGTACATTATCACACAAAGTCTCAATAGGAAACATTGATTATATAGCTTTTTAATTTCATTTAGGGAAATGTGATGGTAACTATTCCCATTTATAAACACAGTACTTGTTTAGTATTTGTTGAACTGAATCATGGCGATGCAGTTATACAGATTTTATGCTTTACAGTGTCTGAAATCCCTTTATATTTTACATAAAACTACCAGTTCCCTTGGTTCTTTTACTAGGAGTGTTTTTAACATATGTCTCTCTCTCTTCTTCCTATAAGTTCTGGAAAGTCTGTGTAGGTCGTAAGCTTTAAAGGGTTAAAGAGATAAATACGTTCAAGTAATAGGAAAAAAAAAGTATTAGACATTTTAGAGCTAAATATGTCTTTGCTATTTCAATTAGCTATATTTAAGAAACAATGCATATACTTATAGTCCCAACCCTCTAACATGTTCTTCTGTGTCCAGAGAATGCTGAAGATAACCAGCTTTGACTAATGCTAAAGTAGCCACGAGGTATTCTCATTAGAGTAAGTTTCTTATGCTGAACAGGCAAGAGACAGGCAAGTTCCACAAATCTAGTTTAGTCCACGAGTCTTCTTGACAGGTTGTAAATTACAGTCTCTAAATTTTTTCATCTCACTGATGAATAAAGCTGAAAACAAAGGTATTAATATTATCATGTCAAAGATATATATGCACTCCTGTGCCATATATTACATGTATAGCAGTGAATTTTAAGTAAGTTTCTCTTATTTATGTAGCTGTATTAAAACTTAGTTACCAGAGGAGAGCAATGGATATAATTTTTAAGAAATAACCATTGGATATCATTACTAAGAAAAGCCCTTTTTAGTAAGTCCTCAAAACCTATGTTATATATGAACGTAATGTTGGCAATTTAATTTAGCTACTTTCATTTTTATTTTATTTTATTTTTTGGCTATTCATTCAAAAGGTGTGTTGTAAATTCAGTTACAGCAAAAATTCTCTGTATAACTTGGGACTTAGTTTTCGAGGATAAAGTGAAAACTTTTAATGAAAATTGAATAATCCATGAGTTTACAATTCAAAATAGAATATGTGTCAAAACTGAACATTTTTACATATGCCTCCTTGAGTTTAGAACAGGAACGTCTGCATTACAGACACTTCTTTATAGGAGATTGCTTGTTTTTCTTCAGCAAATGCTAGACCTTCCAGAATCTTTTTGCACTGGGCCACATCTGTCCCTGCAGGTCAGTAATGAAGCTAAAGCTGGCGCAGATCGGTGCAAAATGATTCTGAACATCTCAGCAGAACTCAATTCCAATTATAGAGTATGTCATAATTATATATATGTATATATAATAGTATGTGTGTGTTTATATCTATCTTTCTCACATAATAGTATATCAACAGAGTACCCTTACTTTGTTTGGTGACTTGCCCTAATGCATACTGAGAATAAGAAGTTTGCCATTTTTTAAATTCTATTTCTGATAAGATATATGCATGTTTGTATCAAATATTTTATGAAATCAAGCTAAAGTTTTGAATTTTTACCAACTGAGGCCTCTATGCTTCCAGCTACTAGAGTAACAAGTCAGTCAACAGTCAATTCAGATGACAATGTTGTCATTGGAACTGGAGCTTGAAATTTGTGCATGTGAGATGACTCTGTTACCATGCCAAAAAAATCTTATGAGATATTGAAAAATGATTGTTCTGAGCAAAAGTAAACTGAAGCAAGTATATCTATAATCTGATCTTTTGACAATTATATTAATAAGAGCTTCTGGTTCCAAGATTCATTGGAGCTCCAATCTATGTTGAGATTTATCCATTAGTTATTTGAATTTTTTCCAGTCTGTGATCCTGTTATTTATCAACAGCCAGTCAGACAAGATGAGTCTTCTTACTCAAGTAGATGAAGTATTTCATTACAATTTTCCTTATCACAGAGTAGAGAAAAAAATCTGATCTGAAAACTATGTCAAAATATTTAAATCTAAATTATTTCAGCTCATTCATCCGATTTGAGTCTATTTTTAAAGCCAATGCTTTGATATCATCTTGTGTTTTTAAAAACAAGCTATTCTGGCAGAGCAGCCAGCCTTTATTTGTAGGATTTTTTTTTATTTCAGCCACTATCCTGTTGCCTTAGCCTTTTTCCAAGACTATCAAACAGTACTTTGTTTCACAATCCAAATTTTTTTTTTCCACGGTATCATAAGAAAAACTAGGTTACGTGCAATAAGGAGCATTTTATCAGTACAGTTTATTAAGAATGTGGATGAAATGATGTTTATGGACAAAGTTGTCAAAGGCAAATATTCTGACCTATGCAGCGTACCAAGAAAAGATGCTGGTGCTTTAATTTTCTTTTTCCAAGGCCTTTTTTTTCCCCTTTTCTTTCATAGAATAATTGTCTCCAGGAAAATGAATGCTGACTTTCTATACTGATCGAGTCTTGAACTGCTCTCTGTGCATTTCAGAGTTCTTTCATCTTTAGAGGCTCTCAGACTTTAGGAGTATCAGTGTTTTTCCTGTGATGATAGTACTGATCCAGGAGTAATAAATTTGAGCCATAAGATTTCCAAAATAATTTACATCGTGGCTATTGAAAGCTATACAGAAACAGTAGAAAAGATTTTGGAAGTAGATTTATAACAACTCTGTTTTTGAAATTGACCAGTGTGGTTTTATTTTTAGAAATCATCCATTGTGCATATTTTCATGTTCTGAGCACTTATTTCAGACATTAGGAGGAAAACCACTTAATACAACTATTTTTGAATAATTGTTATTAAATAATGGGCAATTGTTTAAATCTGCCAGCATTACCTCTTTGCAAAATTTCCATCTGATTTCATACTGAGTTTATAATTCACAGATTACTTTAAAAAGTTCTCAGAATGTTGGCTGCATTTAACTAACCTCAATTATAACAAAGCTTACTTTCTTGGTGCAGGTGTTGCAATAAAAAGAAAAAAAAAAGAAAACCTCTCTAGAATTGTGTGAATCTTAGATCCTGCTGCAAAGAAATGAATAACAAGATTTCCACTCTTTCTTCAGTGTCCCATATATTTATACTGATTATGATAAGAAAGTTTGGGCTGAAGCCAATCCCCAGGTGAAACTGAAGTGTTGTAATTCACTGTAGGGAGAAGAAAATTTACACAACATGTGGCATGTTGGCAACACCACTTAATTATAAGATGCTGGGGAGGTAATACATTTCAGTCTGGCAACAAATTGATTGATTTTATTAGCTCAAGCAATATTATGGTGAAGAATCATAGCGAACATCCCCCTCTACATTCAAACCGTAATTCTGTAATCTCAAAGAATATTGGATTCAAATATAATGTTAGGAAAACTTTAGGCTGTTATTGAATATTGAGACTACTCATGTTCATACTCTAATGTTGATAAAGCTGCTTATGTAGTTTCCTGTATGTTGAATGAAAACACATTCCCCATGTGGAATCAGAGATCAAAACAAAGGAGTGAACTGCCAGGAACTACCGACTGCCTTTGCTGACGGTCTGAGTTGAGATGATTAATTTCAGTAACTCTAATGTAAAAAGTATTTTGGACAACATGATAAAAGTAGGTGTGTGTTGTGGTTTTGGTTTGGTTTTATGATTTTAAATTCTTCCAGTGAAATTTAGAAGATTAATTCTGTGATCAACAAAGACTGGGCTACTCTGGCAAATTCTTGAAAAGGACTTTCCTATAGTTTTACGGGATAAAAGGATGAGAATGTTTCTCTTCTGGAATGCAAATTATTGGCCAGTTCAAAATTGCAGCTTCACAGAGCCATACTGATTGATAAAGGTTTCCAAAGTTGTGCTGGGTGGATTTTAATGAACAATAGTGGACTAGCAGCAATTCCAGGCTGTAATAAGTGTCCTACTTGACTTGCTCTTTGGGAAGAAAAAAAATGTTACAGGGAAAAACAGGTCTTGATTTATCTGAGAGGGAGAAATGGTGTCTTCAGCTAAAAGAAAAGTACAAATGCTTCAGCTTTTACAACAGCATGTTGATATCAGTGACAAATACCATGATGAATGAGTTACTGTAGTGGACTTTCCAACTGCTAAGCAAAGGAGAGTATTGATCATTTTAAGTGAAATAATGCAAGTCAATGTACAAAAGAAACAACAAAAAAGACTTTTATCACTAGGATATTACAGTGTGAACAATAAAGATTAATGGAAAAGAAAAAGAGCATATGATGGTTTGCTGTATGAATGTCACTCTGAGAATACAGATCAGTTTAAGAAATCTCAGAAAAATATCTGCCTCTGACTCACTCTTTGCGTTGTTCCTTACCAGAAAACAAGTTTTTTACCTTTTTTCGTTCTTTTTTTCTTCCCCCTTTTTTAATGATAAAGTGTAGTTGTGGTTTGTGTGGATTTGAGTCTGTTAAAATTCTGCAATAAGTAACTTTTGGTGGAGGTATGAATCAATAGCTGACAAAATTGTGTGAAATTCAGGAGGATGTCTTATGTTTTTGTTAATTTCAAGGTGTGTTCTTGAAAACTGTGCTAAAAAAATTGCTACAGCAAATCATTTTGTTTTCAAAATTCTTCTCAACAATATTGCCAAATCTTGCTTTTATTTGCAAAACAGTCGGAATTTGTTGTCCACAAAGGTGCTCAAAAACACACTTAAGGAGCAGTGCCAAAATAGCCTAGGCAAGAATAGAGCTTTACAGACCTGATGAAATGTTAAAATGCATGCAGCCATTTTCCTTCCCTTACACTTAGTTAAAAAAAAAACACACACATATTAGAATAGCTACCGTGACCTCACGGTAAATGAAGGATAAGTACAGTCACAAAATTCAATTTCAGAATTGCTACAGTCCATTACAGGTCATTCATTCAGGTGAAAAAGAACCTAAACTAAAGTTCCATGACTAGAATTTTTTCACATCTGCAGAATTAATGCTAAGGACTGCAATTTTACTAGGTGATTCCTGTACCCAGTAAGTAGCCACAAACCCTGGAGCGTTCGCTGTCAGTTTGGATGTTCGACATCTTGCAGTTTAATTTGGTCTTTGCAGTTTAATTTCTTTTCTAATTCTTGAAATCCTGGTGTACTGAGTGTACATCAGGTTTTTCCAGCTCCCAAGCAAATAAAAGGGGAACTTCCATGGAAGTTGATCACCCAAATTAGACTCAGTGTCTCAGTGAGGAATGGAGTTCAGTCCAGAGGCATTTCTTTGTCATCCCATCAGATTGCCTTCACTTTTAGTTGGAGTGGTGTTAGTAAACAGGTTAATCTCTAATGTGCTTGTGAATATGTAGATTTGTAGAGACAAATTTTTGCCATTTCATTTTAGAAAGAAAAGAAAAAAGATCACCTATAGGAACTTGCATTTTTCCCAGGTAATGATAATATTCTGCAAGCAATAATATTAATTTCAGACTGTTTTATCACATTTTTAATTCTTCCAATGCATAAAATATAATGAACTATTAAATTATTCCAAAGAAGGATCATTTTTGGCATACCACTCAAAAATTTGCATGATATATAGCAAGAAAGACCTATTTAAATGATAAACTCAAAAAAGCAAGAAAGAGAATCCCTAAAGAAGAAAAATATCCAGGCTGGCCAAATGATGTGGGTGGAGACATGAAAGTTTTTGTCCTGCTTGTCAATTTATTTTCACTTAAAGTCATGGAAAAGATATTTTTTTGTTGGAACAGTGGCAAAAAGAAAACGCATCACATTCTAACATGCTTTTTCCCTTACAAAATATTGTATTTGCAGTTGTATTTGGGCTGGTGGCCACTGACTCTTGGAATTCTGAAAGCACTTGGTACAACAGCACTGTAGAGAGGAGATTCCTGTCTAAAGCCCAGCTTCCAGATGGAGATCTGTGCAAGGACACTAGGTAGAAGTTTCAGAGGAGCCTGCAGAGGCTTCCGGTGACATATGGGAAAATATGTTAGATTCCCTTGGATCATTTCCTGGCCTCATTGACTACGGACAGTCAGGCATTTTATGGGAGTGATGCCTCATTACAGGAGATTTCACTGTGGTTATGACCAGGGAGTCTTGCACAGCCATTTTACCTCTTCCCCTCCTGGACCTGAACTGCCTAGTATTAGGTATTAGGTTAGTATTAGGTTAGATGTTGGTGCAATTATTCAAATCCCAGCAGTACAAGAGAGAAAGTATTGAAAAAATAACGAGCAAACAAATTCTATCCTGCTTGTGTGTATCTCAAAATATTACTGATTCAGATCGTAGTATACTGGGTTAGGAAGCATGAGGGTGACTTACTCTGCCTCTGCAGATGTGTGGCTGGGTTTGTGTGGCTGGGTTTGGGGCTTTCTGTACTTGCAAAACTACACTGAACACTTAGATCTGAGTGACACATTCTTGAGGGAAAGACAGATTAAGATTCAGAGGTGCTGTATGAGGTCGTCGTAAGATGGACTCCTCAGCCAAGCATCACTCCTGTGGCAGAGGTGAGAAGGGGATGCCTGGGCAAAGGCACGAGGCTGCTGACTTTCTAACTGTGCATATTCCAGCCCACAACAACTGTGCCCCAGAAATCCCTTAAAATCCTTACATTGTTCGGTTGGTTTTTGAACTTAACTTCAATCTTAGTATCCACAGCATCCTACAGCAAGGAGTTCAGTAGCTTGCTTAAACATGTGAAGATCCAGTTAAACTGTAGGAAAAAATCATTTTTGCTTTTGATTTAAATTCTTGTTTAATTTGACCTTCCACACTTCTTGGAAAAAATGAGATGTTGTTTCTCCCTCTATTTACATATAATTTATAGATAAACCTTTTGCTTTTCCCTCAACTATCTCTTTTTCCAAGCTGAAGAATACCACAAGTAAGCCATGTCCATTGTCTTTCCCTGTGATTTTCCCAGTTGTTTTGATGCTTCCTGGGAGGCAGTCAGAGTTCATGCAGCACAGAAGGTTTGAGGTTGGAAGGGACCTCTAGTGATGATCTAGTCCAACCCCCCTGCTCAAGCAGGGACACCCAGAGCACGTGGTACAGGGTCCGCACTCTGTTCTTTCCTAATCTTTATATCGTGTTTTATCTACCTAAATGCCCAGGCATCCACTTTTACACGTTACCATTAAATTCAACTGCTGTTCAGATACATCCTAAGAGGGAGTATCTAGCTTTCTTTCTCTGCAGAATCTTTCATGTGGATAAAAGCAGTATTTTCATCCCATTTAAACACAAAATTTAACATTTTAAAGTATGTCTGAACGTACCATAAGATAATTGGTACTTACTTCCAGAGTTATAATGCCCCAGATGGTACCTGTCTAGCTTTTCTATTTAATCTTCAGTGGGACAAGCAAGAGCTCAGAGAACAGACTGTCTAAAGATTCCTAGTCATATATTTACATAACAGTGTTTTCTGTTTTGTTCTTTTCCTGATTTTTCTTTATATCTGATTAGCTTTTTCTTCACTGCTTCTAAGTTTTGAGTTGATGTAGTGTAACTCCCAAGATGCCATTCCTGAGAAAGCATATTCAAGCATAGTCTATTGTTTTGTGCATGAAATTTATTCTTTTTTATGTACCTCTTTTTATATCTATTTCTACATGTAATTTTACTTGCTATTTTATTGCGCGATCACTCAGCCTTTTTAATCTTTTTGAAACTATTTAGTTTGCTTCTATCCTTACTATCCTGAATAAATTTATATCATCAAGAAACTTCCTTACTTTATTTTTTTAGACAATTGTGAATATCTTGAACAGTGTACTAGTACTGAAGTGTTCGCTGGTGGTTTTTTGGAGGGTGTAGGGGTAGGTTTTGACCTCATTGTTGAAGAATCTTCCTTCATAATCTGCCTGGGGAGGAACCTTCTTGAATGCCTCCTCAGTAGCCAGTTGGCTCTTCCTTTTCCCTTCTTCCTTATTCTTCTTCATAATCAGAATATCTGGAAGCACTGTTTTCCTAACCAAACCCAACCAAAGCCTGATCTGGTGCTTATGCTGAAACCAGTAAAGGAGAAAAGTATATTTCTTCTGAGGTCACAACTGCTGCCAAAGAAAAATGACTAATCATAGTAAAAATATGTTTAGTTATTCTTAAAATAAGATAATTTATTTCTGTGATATTCAGTCATTAGCAAAACATATGGCAGTAGAGCCTCTATATGTATGGTTTCTTGCACTATCTACCTCTTATAATTTTACTTAGGATCTCAGCCAGGAAGTAGCAACTCCAAGATTTTTGTCCCTGATAATTATATATCATAAGATATGCCAGAATGCTGACCGCAATGATATGTGCTCTATGTAATGTATTACTTCTGTGCTTAAAAGCAAAAAGAATGATTGATAAAATTAAGTGACCTTGCCGGTTCTTGAACTCCTTCTCATTTATTCATTCCTTCTGTTCCCGTCCCACTGGTTATTATGCATATGTATGTTTTAGTAAGAGTAGTATTTTGAAATCAGCTCCTCCTTAGATCTAATCTGGGAAAAAAAAGCATTAATGCCAAATTTATGATATCTTACTGTGTTGCTATGGAAGTGATATTAGCAATATTAGAAATTCAGCATTGTGGGCTGAGCAGTAGTAGAATGTATCAAAATTGAAAGTATGGGTGTAATAGAGGAAGTCTCAATTTCTGCACAAATATCTTTTGTTTTCTGGAAAAGCATTGGAGAAATGAGGAGAGTGAATCAAAGGAAAGTAAGTATATTTACATATTAGAGTTTATCTGGATGAGAATTTATAGAAAGTAAAAGTATCAAGTTCTTAATTGTGAATATGTTTTGAAAAAAAAGATTTAAAGATTAAGTTCACTGTTCATTAACCGTAATAAGAAAAAGGCAAGATTTTACTGTTTGCCATAGTGATCATATATTTCTTTTACTTTACATATTTGCTCAAGTATTTCTTTAATTTCTTTTGATTTTGATTCTGGAAACAGACCATATCGAAGGTATGAACCTAGTTCTACTGCTTTTTAGCTGAGATTATTTCCAGTGACAGTTAAGGATGACAGTTTCTGTCTTTGGCCTTTATATAGTAAGTCTATTGATGCTGAGTGATTATTCATTAGCTCTGTACTATGGATTTATTTTGAATTTAAGGTATAAACTGATCAGTTAAAATTTGTTACAATATGCTTGGATGCATGAAAAGATGAAAGACTGAAGAATGGATCAATAAACTCATTACTAGATGGAAAACATCATGAAAATGTATTGGAGATGTACGATTATACTAAAGAACAAAAATCATATACAATCACTAGTTCCAGCTTTTGACAGGAAACATGAGCCTTTAGGCATAAATGACTGTGAAAGGCAAAATGCAGCTGCTGTCTGCACTTGAATAGCCTAAGGAAGACAGGAGAGCAATCAAAACATGCCCTAGCAATAAGCAATCAGCTCAGTGCTTTAGCTGACTTAAAAAGCAATAACAAGTTAAACCCTGAAGAGTACTAGACAGGATCCTGCAGTGTGGCACTGCCAACCCCTTTGGAGGAGGTACAGTGAATAAAAGAATATTCATGAGAAAAGGGAAGTTCCATAGGGAATTCAGCAGCTGCAGAATATGCAGTCTCTGCAGAAACTATAATATATATTCTAGTTTCAACAGCTGCCCTTCAGCCTCTCTCCAACTGCTGAAACACCCATCTTTGCCTCCCTCTTTCTAACCCTAATGGATGCTTCACAACAGCAACTACCAACTGCTTGAATGTTTGGCAGCAATCTGATGGAGTGCTGATATAATCCCTTCTCAAGTGTACAATGTTTTACATTTACTACAGCTTCTTTTTTCAGCCAAAGACTTAAAAAGCAAGAATATACTCATTCCTTTAAAAATATGCTGCAGCTGTATAGCTGTGCACAGTAAATACCACAAATAATTTTCTATTCTGAGTACAGTTTGGGTCATTTCAGGAGGAGAGGGATTCCTGAGTAGGTGTAAGCTGCTTGGGTCATATCATCACAGCCTCCTGCAGGGCTGTTTTGCAAAGAGCTCTGGAGTACAGCTCTAGAAACAAGACCACCATATTAGCACTGCACTGTCCCAGCTAAAAGTCCTCTTTTAAATTACAGTTTCAACACAGACTTGATGAGGGAGATGTTGAAAGTCTGCACCATTCTGCCCAGTGTATTTTGCAGACATGCCTGCAGCTATCTTTAATTTTTACCAACTTTGAATAAAGCATTTTGGGGAAATGTCAGAAGAGCTTATACAGAGTAAGATATGTATATAAAAAATATATCACAGGGGCATTATTTGGTTGACCTATCTCTAGCTTTTTCTGCTTTGCATAATTCTGTTTCTCTTCATTGACCATTCTGTCCTTATTGTGTTCCATAACTGCCAGAAACAAATAAAATCCAAAAAAATCTGTAGGGAAAAACAAGTTAAACACCCCCAGCTGTTCCCAACAGCATGAACTGCTGCTCCATTAATTCCAGTATGTATGTGCACAGGCCTCAAGCACAGCCTTGCCCAGCAACTGCTAGGAATGCAGAATTATTGCTTATCACGAATCATTTTAAGCCAGTCAGAGCTTTGGGTTACCCCGGTGTTTGGACACACATTTTGTTTGTGGAAATGGTATTGCCCAACATTGAAAAGCTATGGGTTAACTTTGCTTTGTTATTGTCTTTCTTAAACTTACTTGTGGCTGTTGTTATTTTCAAATAATTCCTCTGAGAAAGATACACAAAAGTGGGTTGATCTTGTATAGAAAAAGAATTAAAGTTGCTCATAGAAGTGTAGCACCAGGATAGCTTTGCTTATAACATGGAGAGTAACATCGAATTACTTGAGAGCACTGCTAGCTTGAGAAAGTTTAAAGCATGCCTGTGTCACCGTTCAGAAGTGTGACTGCTTTCTTAAAAGTAAATGGAGTGCTCTGCTTAACAATTCTTGAGATAGTGTGGCCCCTAGTTACTGCAGTACTGTGTCATGCCTTAAAAGCACTGAAGGCCTTGTGTAAATACAGGACATACGCCAATTGAAATTATTCTTAATTGGTTTAAGGCGAATGAAATCTGCTTTGTGAAATAAGCCTAATTTCACAATAACTAAATGTCTTTGCAATCTTTTCTGCTGTTTATCTATTGTCAATTTAAAACAACACCTTGAATTAATCAAGTTTCTGAATGCAAGTTAAAACATGTAAGTGTGAAAAAAGTTTCTCTCTGTGCTTAGAGAAAGTCAAAAACATACTCCTGCTCGTTCAGCTTGCTCCACTCTTTGCCATCTGTCGGTATCTTTCTTAGAACAGGTCCAGTTTCTTTAGCTGCAGTGAAGAAAATTCAGCAAATGTTTGGAAGTAATTTTGAAATTAATGCTAGTACTTAGCAACATCTTTTTGCTGCACAATTAACTGGACTCTTTACTTGAGTTGTAGCTTGCCCCAACTATCATCCCCGCAAAGGAGGCGGGATGTTAGTGCCGGTATTTTAGGTCGTGCACATGTTGGAGGAGTACAGGGAAGTGTCCAAGCGCTTCCCCCAGGGTGAAACCCCGCCGTGCGGAACCAGGCAATGGCGCTAAGCAGAGGACAGTCATCTGGTATTTGGCATGTATTCAGTCGCTTGGTCTAGTAATAAAGTGGGACTGGGAAATGTAAGACAAACAACTGAGTGAAAACAAAGCTCTTTAGGACTAAGGAAGCCTGCCGATGTGGGCTTATCCCTAGGTAGCTTTCACAGCTTTGAAAAAATCTTTAAAATTTTCACTATAAAGACTAATTTTGATTTTTGTTCCATGCGTGAACAGTTTCTATGCAGTCAAGAAATCTACATTGTTCATATTTACCTGGAGGCATGAGCCTTAGTAAAGGTACCTAAATACACAGCATATATAAATTGGGAGAAAACAAAAAATGAGAACTGTGGTTGCTACTATCGCTAATGAAAGTCAATGATAGAAATGCCTTCAGAATTTGAATATGTATAACAGAAGCACTTGGACATTTTTCAGGTGAAGATAGAATACATTCCTACTAGATAATGTCTTCTTTTTACGAAAGCTGTATCTGAGAAGGATGTCTGAAAACGAGAACTAACAAAACTGAAACCACAGAATAACAGCAATAAGATCAAGAAGTAGTAAATATGCAGCTTATTTGACAGTTCAGTGCACTGCAGAGAGTGCTGCAACAAGGTATCTACTGACAATCCAAAGGCTTTGGAGTATATTGGTGTGAGTGAGAAAGAAAGCTTGCAAGAAAATAAGCCAATTATTGTAAAACTTCCATTGTGTGTATGCATAGTGGTAAGCATCTGGAAAAGATATTGAAGATAAGCTCTCCTCTTGAAGAGGAGATATGCTCAGATAGAATCTTTACCAGAATACTTGCTTTAGAATAATTAGAAAAAATTTCAGTGCGTATCAATTTGGATATTCACTCAGGAAAAAAAATGTGTAGACTTGCAGTGAGTATTTTAAGTAAAAGGAAATTTTAAAAGCCCATATCTCCTGCTCTCCCCTTTTCCATCCTGACTTGGTCTTTATTCCTTTGCTGATTGTAGACTAGCTAGTATAAGGGCAAATGAGGGAAGAGATGCATTCATGACACAAGGGTGCACGCCAGTGCATTTCTTCCTGGGATGAAAATGACTTGGAAAAGACATAATTTAGTGAGCTCTGAAATGTTTATACTATTTCTTTCATTAGCCCTAGTCCTTTGAATCTCAGCTTGAAAAAAATATTTGAGTGAACTGTCTGTGCCTCACATGCTCTTATTCTAACCACTTTACAGAGTGGTGGAAAAAAAACCCACAGAGTAAGTTTGGGGGTGAGGCAGATTAAATAAATCTCTGCAATGGATGCAGTTGTCAGAGCAACCACAGTGTGGAATTGTTCTGATTGGAATCAGAACAGTTTAATTTAACCCCTGTGTTGCTAATTTTCTCTTTTAACTCAAGTACAGTTGTTGGCTTATTTTTCTAGCTGAGAAATGGTTGATTTTGCCATTGCTGCATATGTCAGATGTGCAAAAGGCTACATATAGTTCCATCTAGAAAAAATTAACTTCCTGCCACCTAAGTGAAATTGCTACATAAACCTTAAGGATGTAACACACTTACCAAGATTATTAAGGAAACTTGGAATCACTATTTTTGGTGCTTGAATCATAGCAGTTATACAGGTTTCCAACATGATGAGGAAGGTACCTAGAGAACCTAGTCTGCTCGCTCTGTGTAATTCTTAAATACTACAAGAAAGTGACTTTATTATTTCTGTTATTTCTTTAGTTCCATATAATCTGTTTATCTTTTAGTCTCATTTTTTCTCAGTATTTTAATTTATGTATTTTCAGAGTATTTTAAGTAAAAGATGTATGCTTTGTAATGTCCTTTACAGTAAATTTTCTTCCTTCCAAAAAGTCTGTTTTGAAGTTGATGTCAGTACAGCAATACAGGTAAAACAAAGTCCTATATTAAAAGTATTCTTTAAAAAAAGGTAGAATATTATAAACAAAATATGTTATGCCACAGTATTCATTTAGTATTACTATACAGAAATAATAACGGAAAAACTATTAGCTTATGTGTGTATGTGTCATATCTTTACTTTCAGTAGTGAATAATCACTCTCAGCACCTTCTGTAGGAGAAATACAGTATGTGTAATATTCAGACTATTATTTTTGTTACTTAGGCAATAAGGAAAAGCATACTATAAGGAATAGCAGTGTTTTTCTTTAGGTAACTTTTTATGGTAGTGCTTGATTGGCAGTGTCTATTTTTCAATAACCATATTTTTTATGAATGCCAAAACTTTTAGAAATAGTATTTGATGTATGCTGAAAATATTTTTTTTATTCTTTTACAGTTTCCTGTAATTACGGTTAAAAATCCAAGCAAAGCTTAAGTTGAAGGAACAAACTCTGTTTAAAACAGGAATTTGTGGTCTTTATCTACATTGAAACCAGTATCAAGTCCCATTTATTCCACTTATTCCTAGGAAAAAAAGTATTGGTTCTGAAAACCATTATTTTAAGAAGCTCATTAGACAATGATGCATTGAGAGGAACAGTTTGATGTAGGCTTAAAATCTGTGGCAGCGAAGCAGGATAAAGGTCACCATTAGCTAAGGCTACCATTTTTATATTAATATAAAGCACTCAATATAGATATTATGCAGGGTCTTCTAAAAGTATGTTTGAAAACATGCTTCTTGCTTTTCTTCTGCTACTATCTGCTATCAATAAAATTATGATATGATCCCGAACTTGAGTGCCCTTCAATTCAAATTGCATTCATATTAAAGCTATTTATTTCTTACTGGATAGGACTCTTTCCATTTTTATTGAAGTTTCGACAGTTAATTTATTGTGTTTTTTGGTTTTGTTTTCTGTTTGCTTAGTTGTAGTTTATACCCTGTCTCCTAAAATACTACTATGAATTTAAGTAAAATTTTAATCAAGTTTAGAAACTGGTGGATATTTTCTTGTCATAGTAATTTTTATTTGAGCTGATAAATGTGCTACTGTTCTGTGGTTCACTTAGGAAGGTGTACTAGTTGAATGTTGTAGAATCTGACCATTTCTATCAGTGTTTTCCGTTCTCTCTATATATATCTTAAGCTTGTAACTTTTTCAAATCAAGCAGAAGTGGTTTACATCATGAACAGATGTCTTTTTATCAATCCGAAGCTAGTTAGGCTAATTTGTAGGGGTTTGACCTTGGCTTTAAATGTGAAATTCATATTCATTATATTTAGGAATTGCAATAAATTGATCCCAGGGCTTAGACTTTATCATATATCTTACATCATGACTTTAAAAGTTAGGCTATGATTCTCATCAAAAAATATCACTGTGGATTTTAAATCTATCTTTATCACCCAGAAGATCTTATCTGTCAATATTTGATTAGAGGTTCTTGCTGCCTGAGACAGCTTTTCTCAGTTTGATAGATAATCTGAAGCTCCGAGACCATCGATTGAAGCTTCATCTCAGCCAGGAAAAAAAAAAAACTTGGAGATAATTTTTGATTACATTTCAACCTGTGACTTCTGCCTTGAGCCCAATGGAAGGACTGAATCTTCCTGTCTTATCACTGCAAAGACAGAGTACTCCCATATTGATTTGGACAAAAAAGTTCAAGTGAGTCCCAGCTTGATGATTTTTTCATAACATCTGCTCTAAGGCTAAGGCAACCTATCCTATTTTTCTCTTTCCAGCCTTAGTTTTTATTTTCCATGCAGTGGAATATAAGTCGTAGTTTTAAAACACATTTTTGGTGCGCTTATCCATGATGCTCCATACACCCTTGGATATGTTTCTATCCTATTGTTTCTGAGGTGATCATGTCATTACAATACAGCAGCTGTCCTAAAAAAGAGAAAGAAGCTAAGAATTCAGTCTAAGGAACATGTAAAATCAGAAACAGAAAAATCTATTGTTTCTAGAGAGCCTGAAGGGTCATTTAGATCTACCTGTTGTAGGGGCAAAATACAGATTTACCTAGACTATCTTTCACAGATGGTTGTTTATTCTTAATATTTCTTTTGTGTAGGAGATTGAAGGTTATTTCTTTACATCTTGGATGTGGGGAAGAAATTATGGTGAATATGTTCAGTTCAGTTCACATATCTGTATGTGATGTAAATAAATGTATGCGATGGTAAGTCTATCGAGCATATTCTCCCCATAGCAATTCTAAGTCCACTACCTACTGAAAATTTACAATTTATTTAGATATATACCATAAACACAGGTGTGGATCTCCAACTTTTTAACTTTTTTAGATGAATACCTGAGTACATGTATTACTTACTCTTCCTAGACTAATTTGAGTTCTTCATTCTTCTGAGATACTTGGATTCTGGATAAAGTAAACTTAGAGCCCAGCAGGGAGAAGTGTATTCACTGGTTATACAAAAGCCACTATGCATTTTTTATACCCATATGTTCTGGGCTGAAACTTGAGAATATTTCTCTAGATTTTAAGTTCGGTTTTATCAGACAAATGAATGTTGGTGAAAAGCTCAGCGGAGGATAAAACTTTGCCCCTTCACCTGGGGACATAATGATACAGAAAAAGATTCAAGCCTTAAGTCTGGTGCCAGAATTAAAAGGCAGTGCTATTAGCCAAAATATCAGGCATAGGAGTGAGCACTTGAGATCACAGGCCATCTAAAGATATAGGGTCAAACTTGCTTAACTCAAATATATTTTAAAACAAGTGCTCTAAGTTTGCCAGCTATTGCTAACAAAGAATATAGCTCTGCAGGCATTCACATTAACAGTTAAATGTTTAAATATGATATGGGAATGGCTGAGAGCCAACATGGGACTCAAATGGGATGTATTTTTATTGTTCTTCAATTTAGCTATAAGGTTAAAACAATGATAAGGAGTCATAGTAATAGATGTCCAAACAAATGTACATTAGAGATACTAGTAATTACTAGATAATTTATATCTAATTAAGCCCTCCTTTGGGTTTCTGAACTAATAACCTGATTGATTTTCACTTGTGGGTTTGTCAATTCTATATTTTAGTGTTAGATATCTTTTTTTTTGAAGCAAGTTCACAGAATGAGTAAAGAGTTGTGCTATGATCTGTCTTAATGCAATGCTTTTTAATCTTTCCTGTGAAATGTAAAATTGTATTTACTTCAATAATTTAAAGTTTCCTTGATGATTTATATTTAATTTAATCTTCTCTCTCAAAAGTCCTGGAGAATTAAAAATTAATGACTTTAGTAATAAGAATGGGCAGAAATTGGCAATGTTGACAAACTTTGTGTTGAAGGTGAAGAATGAAGTTCAAGCAGTGAATGAGAGACGTGATTCTAGGAAAATCTGCTTATATTGTTGAGTTCCAAATGTGACCAACTAAAGTTATCTTTACTGCTGTCTTAGTAATGTTGAATCATGAAACAATGTTTAATGGCAGTTTGTGTTTCTCACCTCTTTTAAAAAAAGGATCATTGGGTATCAGGATGGCAATTATGAGCAACCTGGGAAATAAAGCTAAGATAACCTCTTTTCCTCTCGAAGACAAGCTGTTTGTAGGCTGTTTGTAGTAACAAGTAAGCAAAAGCTTTGAGTACAAATCTCTGACGAGAGATTTAGATGATGAGCAGTATTACTGCAGAGGAATACAATATATTTAATTTGCTTTCGTTATTGCAGAAATGAAAATGCCATTTTAAGTAACATATTGAATCTGTTGAAGGTTTAACTTGAATTACATTATGATTCAGCTGTTGAATCCAAAGTGGCCTGGAGTACCAGACACCTTCTCTTACATGCTAAGCTTTAGCGCTCTGTAAGAGGGGGTGAATGTCCATCTGTAATGCCCTCTGGAAGGGTGAATGCCCTTCCCTCTCCCAGGCAATCCTTGCAAGGTTAATAAAAGGCACCTTTTATTAGGTGGAGAGGACTACCTGATCCAGGGTATTTCCTTGCAGTCCCAGACAATTGCAGAGAAGATAGTTCAGTCTCCATTGTACACAAGATTAGCAGGCCAAACAACTGCTCAGTATGTTATAGAAAATTCTCATGTTCTACATAGCATATTATAGTAATATATCAGCAGAAGGCGGTAGGAGTATAAAAAGTATTGTGTTTAATAGTAATATATTTGTTAGCTAGAAATACTCTCAAGAACTTTCATAATGGTATATCTTCAGTTGGTGACATGCAATCTACAGTACAAGGACATGTTTAAGCTTTCAGCAGCCAAAAGTCAGAAAATGCCAAATTTATTCTTGCACATATGCATTATGATTGTAACCATTACTTACATGAGTGCTTTTTTTCCCTCACCTGCGTGCTGTCTGTCTGCATCCTTATCGAACAGTTCAGTATTCACCGTCTAGATGACATTGCTGTTCAAGAGGTTCAAGAACTAGTCTTGATCATATTTGCTGTATTTTGTATTTTGTCCAAACCCTTCTCTGACTTCAGAATTTTTAATGTTTTCATTTTTGTTGTGTTCTGTTTTTTTTTTTTTTTTTTTTTCCTTATGGCAAACATCCCATCTTTATTTGTTTCACAAAGACTTATTTTCAGATTACCTTGCGAGTTGAGGAGGTGACATTATCGGAGTAGAGAGCTGACACACATGGACTATGGACATGAAGGTCAAAACACCATTGATTGACGATCTGAACTACCCAGGACTTACTTTCCAGATTATCTAACATGAACTGTACACCAGTGGTAGAGCAGTTTAAAGTTCCTGTTGAATTCTGCTTTGAATGTGAATGTTCAGATATTGTTTGCTTAACAGGGTCATGGGCAATAAATCAGGTGATCATTACATCTCTGTTCTTTTTAATGATTGTTCATGAAAAGTCTGTTTTACATGTCTTACTCATTAGCACATATAAATTCAATAACTAAGGAAGGAATATGACTTAGTTCTTTGGGCTATTCCAGTGCTTTAATTATGAGGCTATTTCATTGCTGCTGCAGTGATCCCCAAGTTTATTCTAGGGGTCTGGGGTTGGGTCCTCTGGTGTTGGAGGAAGAAGTAATAATTGAGACTGAGAAGGAGACAGGCTTCTGTTCTCAGTGTCAGTGAGCAGGCTTGGATTTTGCATGGTTTTCAGATGCTGCCAAGGAAGTCCTTGCTAGACTAAGTCTGAAGCGTGGTCAGTGCAAATGAAATCTATTATTTACAGTAAAAGTGTCTTAGCGTATGATGAATGTATTGTTAAATGCAGATAACTTGGGCAGACAGGCAGAAGGGTAGCACATGCTTTCCATAAGAACATTCCTTGCTGTATTTTAATTGCCTGCCCTAAAGCGCAGAATTTTGATAGCTTTTTCTGTTAATAGCTGGTAAGAATTTCTTTTAATATGAGGGAACAATGCACTTCCTTTAAGCTGTTCTTGCTAAAATCAAGAAAAAATAAATCAAGGTTATCTAACATGGAAGATTTCAGCCTATTTCTATATTGTCAAAATTAAAGATAGTGAAAAACATTGCCTTAAAATAATTAAGTATTAGGAAGCACCAAATGTGCCACTCACACTCTCAGTTCTAGTATTTAATGGCAGGCTTTTATATCTGTCCTCTTTCAGCAAGTGCATTGTGCTCTGAGACCCCTGAATTGCAACTGAAACTCCATCCCTGGCTGTAAATGGGCTTTGAACAAAGCCTGCAATGAAGGCACAAAATAAATTTTTTAAAAAATCTTATCAGAATAGATACCTTTCATTCTCTATATGTCAGAGTCAGAAAGAGCTGTGCTGAAATGCTATTTTGTCATTATTTCTTTATATTCCAAACCTCCTTGTCCATCAGTCCAGTTCTTCACTGCAGTTTCCATAATACAGTTAGGGCAGTTGGTGAGTCCAGCTTCTCTTTAACCAGTCTCAGCAGATGGGTTGTTGTGGGCCCCGTCTGGCAAATGCTGAACTTTTAATACAATTATTTGGAGCTTTGATTTGTTCGTTAGGTTCTCTACTTTTCCTTTGAGTGGAGATAAGTATGCACATGCCTTTGTACAAGCATATGGGTATGTGCACATATGTACATGCACAAGGCTTGTGGGCATGCATGTATGCTACGCTGTACATCATGCTGCTGGTGTACAGCATACACAGCATCCTGTACGCCAAAAGGAACACAAATGTTTCTGTGTTTCATTTTAGAGTTCATGAGGACTGCTATCGCTATTCAGTAGCTACTTGTACTTAACCAGACAGAAAAAAATATTAGCTTCGTTATTCTTGCTTGCAAAGACATGTTGAAAAAAGTTAGCAGGGTTTCATAGCACCGAATAATGTTGGTTTAATTTACGGGTGAACACAGGCCGCAAAATTTTATGGAAATACCTTGTAAATAATCAGGTATGCTTATAGTTTTAACTTTGAGGAAGATGATGCAGCTAGGAATATATATAGTACTGTGATAACTATATTAAGCCAATTTTTGACTATTTGTATTTTGAGGGCTTAAAACCTGATTTTGGAAGACTCTTTTATAATCTAATGGTATTCTTTTTATATCCTGATTTATAAATCTCTTAGAACTTAGTGAAGAAGGGTAAATTTTCCTCTTTATTTAATCTCCAAAATTTAATACATATTTATATTCCTTTATACAATGTTCAACATAATCCAAGGAAAGCATATTATCTTTTATTAAATTCTACTATGTATCATTATCTGTTTAACATATCTTTTCTTCTGCACAGTAAATAGCTATGGAGAGTAGTTTAGGCCCTGGAGATTGGAGTCTTTGCATTGCTTATAATACTGTCTTTCTATGGTATTTGCAAGGCAGATATTTGCAGATACTTTCCAAGCAAACTCTCTGTCTTCCTTTCTTACTTCCTGAAAGCTAAATAGTAGAAATTCATTTGTTATCTTCTGTGAGAGCAGGCTGTTTTGGCAACCTGAGAAACCTGAGCATTTCACTTCTAATTGTTCATGTTGATTTAAAATGATAATTAATTCCCTTGTATTTTTTTTAACTGGTGATATCACAAATGCTGTGTAATACACTGGTGGAAACTGTGGTCTCTCAAGAAATTATGTTCATTCTCTTTTTCGTTTGCATATTTGAAGAGCTAATAGAATGTGAGTAAACAGTCAAGAACATAAAATAAGCTAGCTGGTTTTGGTCCTTCTCTACCTGTTGGTTTATATAGAGCGTATTTTGTAGGGGTTCATCAACTATTGCCACACGTGAATGACAGAATCCTGTTTCATACATCTTAACATATTAATCTTAATAATCTTAACTTATTAGTTCAGAAAGGGAAAGCTGGGCTGAGAATGATTTTCATACACAGTACACTTCATGGTTGTGCGTGTGTATATATATATATATCTCACTTCAATCTTTTTTGAATTTTCAAAGTTGCATTTGTTTTCTGCTGAATTTTGTACAGGACAATGTCATGAGTAGTCATGCATGTCTTGAGAAAGCTGGGGTGCTCTTTCATGTAAATGAAATCTGTTTGGAAAATACAGTCTTTTTCTGTCTTGCTGGAAGGAAAACCACATTTAGTGACACATTACTCCAACTGGATTCTACTAATTAGAAATTAGGAATTCTATCTACTTGTATGTCTTAATGATTAGATACAAAAAGAAATACATGGATTTCATAATTTAACAAAAAGAAAAAATGGTTATAGTGAAAACTACTCAGAAAAAAACGTAATTTAGTCAGAAACACTCCTAAATCTTCAAAATATGTCAATGAATTTACAAGTAAATGGGCTTATAGTTACATGTACAAAAGAAATTTGGTTTGTGCAGTTATGCTAAGATTTTCTTTTCTTTTTTTGTATCTACTGAAGCTCCTTCTACATTTGATTGAGTTTTCTTTACAGAGGGTAGCTGCCAGATATAAACAAGTCTTTTTTTTTTTTTGTCTCTTTGTTTTAATCACTCTCTTGAACAATCTCCCTTTGAGTTTAGATATTTGACCTTTAGGAAGGGATGACATTTTCCTGTCATTCTGTATTAGCTTTAAGACGGGGTAACAGATACTGAACAAAATCAATGCATCACAGAAATACAAAACAAGACTTTACTGAGTTTGTAACACAGGTGTGGTGCCAATTTTGTGTTGAGAAGATGACAAAAGGGGTAAAGTAGGCATATATTAATGACTAGCTTTTTTTATGCATGTGGTTTATTATGCATTCTCCTCTATGGCTAATCCATTCAGTATCATTCTCTCTTTTTATAGCGAATCACTCAGTAAACCTTCTTGCTGTTTGATTCTTGAAGCTCATCCTTCTCTCTGTTCATATCCTTGTGGAAATTGTGTCACTTTTTCCGTTCTAGCTAAAATCTGAATACATGAAGTGCCACCTTTTCCAATACTTTATCTCTTCTTGTCCATTTGGTTTCTTTGCCTTCATATCTCATGCTGCAGCAAATTCAAGCCCTTTGCCACATTTTCAAATAAAAGATCTTGCCTCACCTATCTAAACTAATATCTACTACCTGCCCTTTTGCTCTTTTCTTTCCATTACTGGTTTGTTTTTCATAACTGCTCTTCCTGTTCCCTGTGACCTGAGTACTGACTGTATTAGATTGTCTTACTACAAAGTCATCCTAAAAATACTTACTTCAAGAAAACTCCCTAGTCCTTTTATTCCCCAAACTTCCAATTCTTATATTTCTGCAGCAAAAAGTCCCTGAAGTCATGTAGAGAGTGATGTTCTATTTTATTAGCAGATGTATTGAGGAGATAGCAGGCCAAAATAAAGAGTAAGTGGTGTGACAGAAGACTGACTAAGCCGGTGACACAGGTTCAGATTCTCTGACCCTGCTTTGATTTTCTCTGACCTGATACATAAATTTTATAGCTTCAGCTGTTTCACATGTAATGATTTGCAAAACATAAGCATGTCAGCTGCCAAAAAATGACAAAGAAATTAATAATATCCCTTTTTAGTAGTGAGATTTTCTTTGTTTTACTTCTGCTTCACTCTTTCAGTCATGAATTATGCTATAGTATATTAAATGACTATGGTGCTGGTCCCTAGATTTTCATCAGAGGTGAAGACTAAGGGGAAGAAGCATAGATCTGAAGTAAAGCCTAAATTATGCTTCATACCAAAATAGATATTAAAGGAAAGAGTAGAGATCTAATAAATTAGCTCTTTCCCATCCTGATCTTTGAACCTACTACTATGGTGTGCTTTCCACAACTTCAATATTCATGCCAGAGTAAACTTAATTAATTCTGCTGAGAAATGAATCATTCCATTTTCATAGAATAGATTTTTTTTTCTACAACAGTTTGTTTGAAAGAAAATAAAAAAGAAAATTCAAGAACTTTATGCTATAAATTATTTTCTTTTTTACAGTATTTAACTTTACGAGACAATCATTGTGCATATGGAGTCATCCTTGGTGGATAAAATGCACTTGCAGCAGCTGTACACCAACGTAATTAAACATACTTCCTGATTTTGGTGGATAAGTTACTGAAGACCTTTATGGGGCAGAACAATTGCAAGAGCCCTTAGTTCGTTCTACTGCACTAGAGTACCTCGTTCCTCGGTGTGCATATGATGAGGTAAAATTACAGTCAGAATGAAGTAGCTGATAGAGGTGTTTTTAGTTTTATCAATGGAGGATTCATTGTTCTTGGAGAACAATGTCAAAAAGTTTATGAAATGGAAATTCAATTTGCTAAAAAGTTAATCCATTAAGTATCAAATATGTGTTAAAAAAAAAGTGTTTCTCCTTTCTCAGGAAGTTCTAAATACTACTGTTAATCTTGAAAATTCAGTTATCCAAGTCAGTAGTTGTATAAACATCTCCCAGAGCTCCCAGTTATAACATCTGCAGCCTCACGCTTAATGATTGCATTGCCTAAGAATTTTCTTTCATCCCTTTCAAGAGGATCACGCAGTCCCAGCCAAGGTTTTTTCTTCCTTCACACTCCATTACAACATGACCTACATGAGGCACAGCAATAGTTCAGTGGTACAGGATCAGACATTTTACTTTCCAAAACCTTCGAGACAAATAGGGACCATGGAGGACTTGGTTTGCACATCCTAAGAGGTAGCCCAGCTACTCAAGGGAATGCACGTGTTAACATCCTGTGGCTAGGACATCCAGAGCAAAGCTCTAGCTCTTGCATTTACACTGGTTTTGTATGTATGCTTTATTTATATTTCATTTCTTTTCCCCCTTGGATGTCAAATTCTTCTTCTAAGCCAACCACTTTCCGAACACTTTCCATTAGGGAAATGTCCGTGCTGGTCAGCAGAAGGAACGCAAGTCAAAGAAGCAACTAGAGAAGTGAAGTAATTGGAGTATTATCTTGTGGGTAAAGACAAGTAGAAGTGGCAAGAGTGAGAGAGTTGCATCTTAGCTGCAAATGCCTGAATATGTTTGAACCTGAAACATTGTTCCATAATTGAAGTATTTCCTTTTAGGGAACCACATCTCTCCAATTACTGTGCCTTCACTGTTTATGATCTTAAAAATTACAAAGATCTTCTAAAGAAATACAGATATTTTAAGTTCTGCATGTCCTTTCTCAAGAGTGCATTCTGATTTTTTTCATGTAAAAATTTCAACACAAGAAAGAGAAATCTTGGAAGGTTGACAATGATGTCAAAGACTGAACAGGAAAAAATGCACAACCTCTTCTCTAGCTGTCACTATTGTGCAAGGGATGATCATAAAGAAGAGTGCATTTTGATCACTGATTCTTGCATTTATCAGTGGCAAAGTTAACTTAAAGTTTTTTTTTAGAGTTTGGCTTATATAGGATTACCACATAAAATGTCGTGTTCAGTAGGATGCCAGGACTTAGACCTCTGTTAGCTTGCCAATTTAAGGTTTATCTTATAATTTAGTCTTTATTTAAATGCTATATAAATATACACAGTGTAGAATGACCACAGTAAAAGATTTTATTTTCATTAAAAATGCAGCTCAGCAGCTTTGTGATAAATGGTGACATTATGTATGTGCCAATTCCTTCTGGAAAATTGGAGTGATTCTAGGCTTAGCCAAGAATTTGACATGCCACCCTAAATGTTTAATCAGGGATGCTGTGACATTCAATACTCCTTGTATAAATGTGTCAATCTATTTTTTATTAAACTTCTTCAAAATGAAACAGAACCTGCTCCTGGAAAAGAAAATCACATTACTGAACCAAGCTAGTGCTATTAATATATTTCTCAATGGATCTGATATAACTAATCTAAAATTAACTATGATCCTCACTTCACCGAGCCCAAACTTCCCTAGTAAAAGTTCGGAATGGGAATAGAACTCCGAGGAGCGCTGTGCAAAATTAACGATCCAGAAACCGGGCTCACAGGGCATTAGCAGTCAGCCTCTGCCTCGGGTGACACCGGGGAATAGATGCCATGCAGTCATGTGAACAGAACTGCTAGGATAAAGATCTGTCCTTCAAAAAAACGTAGCAGCCTAAAGGGACTTTCCAGTGACTTCTTTATCAGTTGATTTTATTCTGACCGTGGAAAATACATGTTAGGTTTTAGACAGAGGCCAGAGAAGCTACCTAGAAATCATGGTTATTAATCTGTTGGTGCTGATGCTGCAGATTAAAGGTGCTCTGCAAATCAGCAAAGTTAGCAGTTGCAGCCCTAAAAAGCTTTGTTTATAGGTATTATCTCTCCATTTTATAGGTAGTCTCACTGGGTTTAGTGAGACTAGCTACATAATTTAGGATTATGTGCATGAGTTAAACTTCACAGCATCGAAAGTAACATTTGTGCAAATATTTCTAGTTCATAATGATGCTCTCACTGATGTTTCTTCAGATTGTTTCTAGATATAGATCATCTTGTCTGCTCTTTATGCATCCCCTGGTGTTAAAAGAAGGAAGTAAAGAGGCAAGTGTTTTGCCCACTCAACTTTCAGTCCTCAGTGCTGTGAAGAAGTCATTCCTCTCACCCCTGCCAGAGTTTCCATATTCCTGTTTATTTATAGTGGCTCTGGAGAACTGCCGGGCTGAGAGATGATGTTTACCTCGAGTAGAGGGAAGATGGAGACTGTGCTGGGCCTGCGTGATGGGAACTGGTTTCATGGTGCAGTCCAGCTCTTCTCAAGCTTTGTAGAAAGCAAACAGCCTCAAACGGGCTACAAAGCTAGAGGCTGGGTAACAAGGTAGTTTGCTGCATGCTTAAAGTGTTAAGGAGGGAAAGAAGATGGGCTGTTTTATACAGCCAAAGCTTCCCTCCAAGGCAAAAGGAGTTTTTCTTACAGCTGCTCTGCTCCTGACATTTTAAATAGAAGTGGCACCCTGTTCATTTTTCACTTTATGTGCTAGTGGTCATTTTTTTTCCCCATTAGATTCATTTATAAGTTACTGCACTGAGTCCTCTGTGAGTTTAGGTAATATGTGTATTTGAAGTTCTTCATGATAGCATGTAAAAATAAGGGATTAGCTTAAAAGGAAAAGCAAGGCTTTTAAAGATATCTGAAAGCAAAAGTTGGATATTTCCATGTTTATTTAAAAGCAATGCTGAAACTTGTTCAAAGCCCAATATTTAAAATGGGCATGCTTGGAGATCCTTCAGGGCAAGTTAGAGTATATTGCTAACAGCGGGATCCAAATATAAAAAAGCTTGGAGAAAGTAATCAACAGGAAAATAAATTGTAAAGAAGTCTCCAGATAGAACAATTGAATTATTGACAAAATTATAAAACACGGCTTTAATTCTTCCAGCATCTCTAGATTGTGAAGCTTTGGAAATAACATAAATGACTTAAATCAAGCGCAAATTACTTAATTGCTGTATTTGCCAGCAATTGGGGTTTTTAGCTACAGTCATCAATATGATCAATGTATAATTTTATAATAAAATTGTAAAATAAAATATAGTAGGCTGCCTTGAAAATTAGAAACACAAATATTTATCCTACAGGAAGGAAGATGTTGTCTTTCTGAGAGACAGAAAACAGAACTTCTCATAGCTTATCCTGGGTAAGGTCTCGCGTCTAACTTCCTGGTCACTGAGCACCGGGAATCCTCCGTACCCAGGCATCAGTCTTGCATCATTGGGAAGTAGCTGGAACATCCAGCAATCTACAGAAATGTTGTGTCAACCCAAAGTGAGAGCAATTCAAAATGGAAAAATGTTTTTTTCACCCTTCAGTACTTCCAGTTTTCTCTTTTTCTATGTATATATGGGAATGCCATGGTTCTGAAGCTTGTATTTCCAGTTGAAACTGAAGAGATGCTCATGCAGGCAGGACAATGCTTGATGTGGTCTCTTTGGGGAACAGTGGAGAAGCTGGACTTCATTAATGGGCAAAACACTATTGGCTTAATATCCAAAGCTATCTTGCTTACTCCACCTGCAATATTTACATTGCATTAGCAGTAGTGTCTGTTAAGGCTCGATCTTTGATGGCTAGTCTGGAAAAAGGGAGAAAAAATGAGATGAAACCATCTGTTCACTAATGGAAAAATGGTAATTGCCATGCCTTTTAACACAGAAAGAAAAGAATTCTATGTAGAAAAATCTTCCCACTAAACATATTAGGAATAACAGCTGTACATAGGGCTTTCTGGAAAAACACCAGTGATAAACCAGATAGATAGAGATATGCAGCAAAACATGTTTGATTTTAAAACTCCCAGTGTTTTGTTCATTATGTCTAGCAATTCAGTGCAAGTAGCACTTAAATTCACATATTATGCAACAGAAGGAACAATAGGAGCATAAAAATACAGTAATGACTGGGAAAAAAATATATTTTCTTATAGGACATGCAAGGACATTTGTGTTCCAGGGTAATTGGTGAGTGCTGTTGATCACACATATAAAGGCTGCATGGTGAGGTACCAAGTCACAGTGCCACCCAGTTGCAACTGAATCTTGGGATCTATTTCCCAGCAGTAAGAGCCAGAAATTCACTTATGCAGTGGCAAGTCTTCCGTAACCTCACTGTGTGGCAAAGGAAAAAGGGAGAACAAAAGCTGTGGAGTCTTTGGAGGTGCCGAAGGTGCTCTTTAGGGCAGAGTGTTCCCCAGCCTCAAAGTAAAATAATCATTACTTGATGCATATATCTCAGAAAGTGCTTTATTATGTGCTTTTTATTGAGCTTTCTTTAGTTCATAATTTGTTTTTGAAATGTTTTACTCTACAGTGTGCCCATAATAGTAACTTCCCTAATTTTCATGGTGGCTTAATATCAAGAGATCTCATTGTAACTGTCAGCTATTCGGTTTTTTTTGCTGATTAGTGAAGTAAGAATGCCAGCTGTTCTGGTGGAATGACTGGGTCCATGGATTAGCAAAAAGAAAATTAATATAGATATTATTACTTTCTTTTTTTTCCTTTTTCTGTTTAGTAGCTCCAGTCAGGATTAGAGCCTCATTATATTAGATGTTGTATAAATATTAAATAAATGTGGCCTTGCATGGTAAGTACAGCATGCTGCTATTTTAGTTTAATATTGGAACACTCTGAGTTCTGCTTAAAGTTTCAGGAAGAGAGATCGTATTTAAATAATGTTGCTAATGTTTACCCGGTACAATTAATTCAGTCCTCCTGGTTACCAAAAGCGTATCTGTAAATCTGAGATCAAAAGCGTATCTGTAAATCTGAGATCATAGAGGAAGCAATCTAAACCACTTCCTTGATGTCGGACTGACAGCGTGGATATTGTATTGCATACTGATGTGGGAGATGAAAAATAGTGGTAAGAGGAATTGTTTTTGTCCTCAAAACAACGATGAATGTAGTAGCATTATTTTATTTACTGCATAGATGCTGATTTAATCAATTTATTGGTAGCAACTTGGAGAAAATTGAACTGAGTTGAAATAATACAGCATTTCATCATACACTGGAAAAAAAGAATGCATACAGATATATTGCAACTTATTGAAATTTACTGCACTTTGAAATATATTGTACACTGCTGGAAAGATAATTTATCTTTATATCTTATGTTATTATCATATTTGTCAAATAGAATTTTAGTTTGTCATATATCTACAAAATACAGGCTCATTTCAGGAAAGCATTCATCACTGTCTGTGTGTCACATATATTTTGAAGTCTTAACCATCACCACACCTTGATTTTCTTGCAGTGCTAGCAATAAATGAGTATCTCTTTCGCTGTGTAAAAGCACCAACTCAACAGTAAACAGGAGCATCTGCAAAGGTGGTTGTAGCATTAGTTGACCTGGGGTGCCAAGTAGAGTAAACTGGGTGCAGTGCTTTTCTGTCGCAGCGTGCTAGTCCGCACTCGGAACCAGCATCCTCCTCAGGTCAGGGAGCAGCTACAGAAGCAGTGCTGGTAGTTAGGAGGGGGCCCTTGGACATCTATCTGGCTGCCGTTGTATGAGCAAGGTTCGTGTCCACCAGCAAGCACCGCCTCTCCATATTCTCTGTCTGATGAGGCTGAGAGACTTCTAAAAAGGTAAAAGAAGAAAAAAAAATCCCAGCAACTGCTGCATAGCCTATGAATTATAACGCACAGATAGGGCTTTGCATTGCGGACACTGTATGTTACAGCTTCCAGTAGGTGAGGTGTGGGTTGTGTATGTCTTCCATATAGGAAAAAATAGGTTTTTTTTTTTTTTTTCATTTCTGTTTTTTAAAGCTGTGTAATAAGGCTCATGAAGTTCACCCCAAAACAGGTTGTCTTAATTGGATTAAGTAACCTGTTCAGGAGTAAGATACTGCTCTCCAGTGGAGACCCACAGCAGCACTTTCAAGTGTCAGGAGAGGTTAGCAGATATGGCACAAAGAGTGGGAGATTAATGTGTATTAGGTGCACATGGTCTGCTGACCTCAGTTTTTGATGGCACTGGGAGCCCTTTAGTTCTTCAGATTATAGTTGTTCATCTCCCTGCCTGTGCTGCGGGCATCATTTTTCATTATGATTTTTTATAACAAGACAAAGTTTTCAATCAGAAAATGAAACTATTAAATTATTTAAAACATTTTAGCTCTGCTTTTTTTTTTATCCTTTTCAATTCAATAATCATGCAAATATGAGTAAACCTGTATCTAATTTAAGTTCTTTGGGAATAAGAGGCTTCAGAATTTTGCCTGAATTTCACTATGAACAAATTCAGTACTGTTTATGGAATAGCATTTAAGTGTAATAATGGCAAGCCAAAAGAGCAAATAACTCACTTGGTTAATAAATACAAAAATATTTCATTTTTTAATTTTTTATTTACTGGCTGCAAGGAGAGAAACTTCATTTGTTGGACTGTTGGAAAGTTCTTGAGAATCTAGTAAAAAGTCAAGATAATTTTTGGCAGAGGTTAAGAAACCTTACATCTGAAGGAAATTACTCTTCAAGATTACCTTATGGTGTTCTTTAATGAATAAAATATTTTTAAATTAAGAAAAGATGAGAAAAAAGGACTACTTTTTCTTCATTTTTTGTTCAATTGCATATTTTCACATAACTATTTTTTGCACAGGCTGCAACCTTTGAAATTGTGTCAGTGCAAACGCACGGTACTGTATCGTACAGGAACAGCAGCAAGCAATGATGCCTTGGGAAAGAAAAATGTTGTGAAAAATGTTGCTTATTTATATGAAGAGATAGCCCAAGGGAATCCAAGAACCGTGTAAAATAGCCATAACATTAGAGAAGATCAACTCAGCTTCTGCAGAAACTACTTTCAGAGCTTAATTAGAAATGGTTATTTTTGACAGAATCTTGTGGTTTGAATTAACAAATGTCATAAAATATTCAGACTAAGATTAAAGATATGTTTTCCTTTAATCTTTGTAACTGGATTTAAATGGGGATGGAACACATATCAGGATTTTTTAAATTATTTATTCAGAATTCTATTAGTCAAATGTTACAGTCAGAACAGATTCACTAGTGTATCGATCTTTTCATGTTAGTATAATGTCATTTACAGTTTATATTATATTTACCATAAGAATAGCTAGCATATTTATTGACTCAAAGGTTTTGCAGCTCCGGTTCATCGGAGTGCATAATCAAGGTTAGTTTCAGCAAAAAAGTCTGTGATATGGCCATTATGGACTAGAAAAAGTTTTGGTTTTTTTGACTTAAGACATTTTAAAGAAAGTCTATTAACAAAACATTCCAGTTATTTTTGTTATATAACCTATGGGAAATAAAAACAGTTCAGTAAAAAATTATTTTTCATATCCAAACAAATTGGCATTTAATTTAGTAATGTAAAACATTTAGTTCAGTGTTAGCAGGGAAAGTGCAAGAATGTATGTTTGCAGGTAAATATGTCCATCTTAACCTTACACAGCTACACTGTTTTTAGCTCTTCCTCCCTAGTAATCTACAACTTGGCTATAGATTTTTTTTTTATTATTTCTTTGTGGAGAGAATAATAAAAGGGAGAAGAGGAGGAACAGAATCAGTGGAAATACTAACTCACTAACTCTTCTTGTGTTGATTCATGTATTCAGATGCCATCCAACTCTATAGCTTTGTTATTAATATACCTAGTCCTTCTAGGATGTCTAAATGACCAGACACACTAAGTTAGGAAAATGAAGTGAAATTTATAGTACTTCTGTCTGGACCCCAAGGTACACGTTTTCTGCCTTGCACAGCTGATTCAAACTCCAACTGATGGTTGTATTATAAAAAGTTCTGTCACATCAACTATGTCATATTTCAACAGGGAAATACAAGATACTGTGATAGCTTCAGCTGCTCACTGGTGTAGTGATGATATCCTCTCTATTATTATGGCTGCTTCAATGCTCAGAAGAAAGATTACTTTAAAGCTTTCTAAAAACCATGTCTTTTAGAGCAGACAGGTAAAGAGAAGTGCAAATCAAACAGCTGCTGTCATTTCTGGCTGAAGGCCAAACAACCTGCAACAATTCTGCACAGAGTTTGAGTTACTCGGTCTATCTTGTGTAGTGGAATAAGGCTCATAGTCAAAGAGTTTTCACTCTGGCAGGCTCAAAGTGCTGGAGAGGCCTCTAATATATTAAGAGTTCAAACACCAGGTTTGGGTAATTCTGGCAAAGTCTTTGTCTGGTGTTGCTGTAATTTCAGGAGCACCTGACAGTAGAATAGAGATCAGTGAGTTATTGTAAGCAAATTGCTTATCTACCTTTGCACTGGGAGAATATTTCTTGAAGAGACAGAGACAGTTATATCTTTAGCAAATATTGAGGGGAATTAAAAAATTAAGTAAAAGATATATGTATCTCACTATCCTTGTCCCTGTAATAGACAAATCTGAGTGCTCTTTTATCAGATTAAGGTAAATTTCTCATCCAATCCACAAGAAATATTAACACTTAGTAGCAGAAGTCCTACTATTTCTTCTGAAGACTTGATAGCCAGAGTTACCATTTTTACAGACTCACAGAATGGTTGAGGTTGGAAGGGACCTCCAGAGATCATCCAGTCCAACCCCCTGCTCCAGCAGGGACACCCAGAGCACGGGGCACAGGACGGCATCCAGGTGGGTTTGGGAGATCTCCAGAGAAGGAGACTCCACAGCCTCTCTGGGCAGCCTGTGCCAGGGCTCTGTTACCCCCACAGGAAAGAAGTTCTTCCTCACATGGAGGTGGAACTGCCTGTGTTTCAGCTTGCACCCGTTACCCCCTATCCTGTCACTGGCCCCCACGGAGAACAGCCTAGCCCCATCCTCTCTAGAGCTAGCCCTCAGGTACTTGAACATGTTGATCAAAACTCCTCTCAGCCTTCTCTCCAGATTAAACAGGCCCAGCTCGCTTAGTCTTTCCTCATATGACAAATGCTCTAGTCCCTTAATCACCTTTTTGGCTCTCCACTGGACCCTCTCTAGAAGCTCCATGTCCCTCTTGTCCTGGGGACCCCAGAGCTGCCCCCAATACTCCAGATGCGGCCTCACTAGAGCTGAGGAGAGGGGCAGGATCCCCTCCCTCGACCTGCTGGCAACGCTCCTCATGCAGCCAGGATCCCACTGGCCTTCCTGGCCCCGAGGGCACACAGCTGCCCCATGGTTAACCTGTTGTCAACCAGGACTCCCAAATCCCTCTCTGCAGAGCTACTTTCCAGCAGGTCAATCCCTAATCTGTCCTGGTGCCTGGGGTTATTCCTCTCCAGGTGCAGGACCCTGCACTTGCCCTTGTTGAACCTCATGAGGTTCCTCTCTGCTCAACTCTCCATCCTGTCCAGGTCTCTCTGAATGGCAGCACAGCCCTTGGGAGTGTCGGCCACTCCTCCCTGTTTGGTGTCATCTGCACACTTGCTGAGGGTGCACTCTGTGCCCTCGTCCAAGTCACTGATGGACAAGTTGAAGAGCACCGGGCCCAGTACTGACCCTTGCGGGACACCCCTGGCCACAGGCCTCCAACCCTTAGGGTTACCTAAGAGTTTTCAGGTAACCCTTCAAGCAACCCTTAGTTGCATGTAGCTTTTACCAGGATTTACTTCCTGCTCTTTCTAAATGACTTGCCAGTTACATCATATAAAGTCAAAAATTACTTCCATATGCAGAGATTAAAGAATAGTTTTGCTGTATATGGAAGAAATTACTGCGTGCTTTGGTTGCAATTGGTGGGGTCCTGACCAAGGAAAGGAAGACAGGAGGTTTTCAGAGGTCTGTGCCAATTGCTAAGGGGAAGGGTGAAGAGTGAGAGGGCTGAGTTACTGAAATTACCCTGGGCACGGGGAGGGATGTCCTATACCACACAGCACTCACGAGAGGGTGGCTGTTGCCGTGGCCTCCTTCTTCCATAGCCTAACCTGTGTACTGTCTTTGTGGCACAGCAGCATCTAAAGGGAGGACTGTCTCATAAGCATCGAGGATTTTTCTGCTCGCTTTTCATGAGCAGAATTGCATAATTCCCCGTCCATTGGATTACAGCAGCCTCCGGGCATTGCCCAAGCAAAGAAAATTCCTTTTATTTGTGCTTTTGAATATATCTGCTCACTGCTCGGTCCACGTTTGTATGACATCAGGACCAATGCAAACTCTAAATGACAGTAAAAATTAGTATGAGCTATTTAGGTTTATTTTATTACTTCTATGATGATGAGTAAATTAATTAAAGCTTGATTATATTCATGTCAGACATGCTTTCAGGTCTCTTTATTTTCATAAGATCTTATATACTGATGAAAGTAATGTTTTAGCAAAGTTTTCTAAAATGTAAATCCTGTGTTTTCTTCTGTATTTGGAACCTAAACAATCCAAGCAGTTGTCTCTTCACATTCATATTCATTTTGTGTTTATTCATAATCTGAGAACAACAACAAACATCTCAGTGTGAGTTGCCTCATCTTAAATAATGGCCAAAGGAACCAGCATGTAAAACTATATATTAGAGTGTCAATCAAAGTGTTTTTGTACTCCCCCAAAATAGATCTTATGTGAACAAGACAGTGATTCATGGTTCAAAATCCCAAAAACTCTCTTACTAAGCCAGTAAAGAAGACATCTGGGAAAAACAGATCCAGGCTATTCAGTGCCCAGAGATTTTACCATTTATAAATTCAAATTATCTCCTTTCAGCATTAGAATGATGTTCCAGGATGACAAAAGGAACTGATCACTGGTGTGCAACAGGCTGAGTTAGCCGCAGGCTTCACTGGCAGAGTGCAGGAGAGGTTTTGTAAGTGCAGCATTAAGAATAAATAGCAGTTATCCTCCATTCATCTATTTGCTACAAGCAAGGCAGGTAAATAATTCCAGGTAAATATAAGTGATAGTTCTCAGCTGCAGTTCCCTATGAATTTATGTCTAATGTTAATAACTATGTTTCTGAGAAATGTAAGGACTGCTGTAAAGCCTATTGATTTCACATTTTATGTAAAACTCTAAAGACTTTTTTTATGCACAGTATAAGCAAAGGCAACAGAAAGATTGTGGTTGAAACTGAAACTGCAGAAGCTAGAGTAGAAATCCAGTTTACAACTGTCTAGTGTTGATAAAGTCATCAGATTCTATTGTAAAATTAAGTCTCATTCAGTTAGTTTTATAGGTAATTTGCGTGCTGACTAACTGCTTACACAACAGTACTAGGAAACTTCAGACACGACCTTCAGCTTCACTTCTCTGCAGGAGGAGAAAAACTGCCACACAGAAATTGCTAGTTCTGCACTCACTGAAATCTCCCAGTGGCTCTGGTAAAGGCAGGATATTTCTCATGAACAGGCATTTCCAGTAGTGACAAACGATGTAGTGGATTTTTTATGTGAGCAAATGGACACTTAGTGTACATAATTGTATTTCCTTAGTATCATTTATCGAAGTTCAAGATGTGTAATACATTTAGTGTTTTATAAATTGTTATTTTGAAGTTGTGCCAGAAATTAGAACAAAAATTGAAATGGCCATAGTATTATTTTTTAATAGAGAGTGCACATATAAATAGAAGAAGAAAATCAAGACATAATTCAAATTTTTATAGCAGCACAGTACGGAAATTTGCTGATGTGAAAAAACATCAGTATATGATTAATTATACAGAAAAAATGAACACGTGCAATAAACTAATTAAATGCAAACTTGTTCAGAGAAAAAGATTGTTTACTCTGTCCAGAGATAGATTTAAGTTCTACTGATAATTAGAAAATCCTACTAATAGTAACACAGAACATTAAGATTCCTGTAAAATATTTAATTGAGTGATAGTATTTGAAATACAGGAAACTGCATGTACTTTTCATTTCTTCTATGGGCTTCAGCAATTTTTAGATTGACTGCCATCTAGACAGCTGTATCTTCTGAATGTCACTGACCTTGCAATATTTCTGTTTTACTCTATTCTCCTGTATTTGCTCTTGAGACTTTCCAGGTTATTCAGAGATTTTAAACTTACTGCAACAAATGGAAATGAACTTGATAGATGATCAGAATTCACCAGGATACCGAATAATTCAGTTTGCCCTAATTTTCCACCTTTGAAGATTTTTGTAACGTAGTTTATGGGAAATGCTATCTTTAACTGAGTAAGAAGAATCTAGAGTGAAACCCCTGTTTGCAGGCTAAGCAGTGCACATCCAGGAAAAGAGCTTGTTATCGGACTGACAGAAAATACCACAAGGTCAATGAAATTACACAGAATCACAGGCTGGTTGAGATTGGAAGGGACTTACAGAGATCATCTACTCCAATTCCCCTGCTCAACAGGGACACCCAGAGCACGTGGCACAGGGCTGCATCCAGGCGCATTTGGAAGATCTCCAGAGAAGGAGACTCCACAACCTCTCTGGGCAGCCTGTGCCAGGGCTCTGTCACCCTCACAGG